>JAAXCT010000014.1:3050000-3632589 GCA_012490785.1 Eragrostis nindensis
CGTTTGGTTGGCTGCATGCAGGCTAGCCAGACCCACTGGATGCAGGCATACACCATTTAGTTGCCTGGGTGAGCGTTGGAGCCTGGCCGGCCGGGTGTAAAAAGCATCGTGTAGCCTGGCTTCGTGGAAACAGATTTTGATTTCGTTTCTCGCGGCACGCGGGCCAGAGTTTTCATCCATAAGCAGGTCGCGGACGACGTATCGTAGCGTCCGCCAGATGCCGCTGGACGCCATGGATCCACAGCGCTCACACGTGCCGGCTGGACTCTGCCGTTTCGTAGCGGCCTTGAGGCCTATCGTTTCCCTCACAACCGTCGTCTTCTTCCATCCTCAGTTCACCGATCTTCTCTCTTTTTCTCCTAGCTTAGCCAGCAGGATTGGCGGTGGTACTGGTTTGATTAGATTGAAATAAACCGAAGCCATATGCAACAATAGTTGGATTAATTTACTGATCTTTTCAATCATTTTGATCTAGAGCCAAATCAGATTAATCATGATGACTGAAATCTTGAACTTTTCTCATTCACATCTAGCAATTGGGGCAAAGTACAAACACTTAATTTACAAGCATCTAGTCAGTCTAGTGGAATTTTGAGTTCCCCACACATCGAGTGCTTTTAATACCATAAAGCAACCGCCATGCATGCATGCTCAAATCTCCGGCAAGTGGAACGGAGGAGAATATGTAATTATATATACCCGTACGGCTTAGTGGCGCGCGTCAAGCCACAAGTCTGGAGTGCGGTAGTCTGACTGTCTGAGTCGTGGAAGTAAAGTTGAAACGGGGGAAAGAATACTCGTGGAAATTAAAGATTGTGCAACGAATTATGTTGTCCCGCAATCGGAACGGAGGAGAATCCCCGTACAAGTTAATGGTGGAGCGGAAGGTCGCGAAACATTGCTGAACCGTCAAGGTTGAGTTGGAAGTCGAAACCACTACTGTGTCTGTGTACTGTCCTGTCCAACGAGTTCGTTCTCCCAATGAGCACGCACTATATATCCAGGCAGGCAACCGAGCGTGCGACACGAGACAAAGACAGGGAGCGAGGGGGCGGGGGGTAGGGGAGGCGTGGAAGACGCGAGCACGACGAGGTCGGGCCGGCGTCGCGGCGCGGAGGAGTAGGCGGGAGCTGAGGAACCGCTCGGTGATGGAGGGCCACAGGCACCGTGGTCGGCGTGGGGCCAAATCGACACCGCGCGCGCGTGCCGCGATATCCACCGCGCGGTTTTAAGTCGTCGACGTCCTCTTCGTCTCCGGCGAAGCACCCCTGCCCCGCCCTCTTGCGCCGTCCCCGGCGGCTCCCCGCCGCCGGGTCCGCTCCCGCCGGCCGCCGCCACGCTAACCCGGCGGCTCGCGACGCCCCCGCCGCCTCCGCCACCCCCAGCTCCGGCGGCACCCTCGCCGCCTCCGCCGCCGCCCACGACCACCGCCACGCTAACCCGGCTCCGCCGGGCCGTCCCTGCCCGTGACGCCCCCGCCCCGCCCTCCTCCTCCGTCTGACGGCGGCTCTCGCCGCCCGATCCGCCGCCGCGCTAACCACTCCGATCTCGTGATCTTTCTATGTCCGGTGGGAGGAGGCGAAGCCTAGGGGTACAAACCCACGCGCATAAGGGATTCTCGAGACACGCTCGGCGGCGGCGGCGCGCCGCGGCGCGAGCTCGGGAAGATAGGGAGCTGAGGAAGAGGACGGGTTAATGGGCTCAAAGGCCAGCTTGGAGCGGCCCACACTGCGCGCGCGGTAGACACGGAGGACCGCAAGCGCGGTGTCGATTAATCCCGGGTCGGTGTGGCAGAAGGCGTGGCGTGCGGGGGAGGGATCCAGCGGTGCATGAGCTGCATGGCGTGTGGCGAGTGGCGAACACGACACCAGCGACACCAAAAGCCCGTGGCGCGTTTGGGCGAAGCTAGGATTTCCTATGAGTATATGTCGACTGATTCAATCACGAAATCGGTCAGCCCACCACGCTGGCCCATTTGGCCCACAAACATACATAACTGTCTTTGCTTATTCTTTGTTGTTTTTATACTTAAAATACATTTTTTGTTCGAACCAGAAATTTGTTCTGAGAACTATTTCCACCATGGTGTTATTTGCAATTAATGCGACGAAACAAGATGACACATGAATATTTTTAAAAAAATTGAAATCAACAATTCAATATACCATCTCAATAAATAAGTACGAAATGTTGAAACATACATAGTAAATTGTTGGAATAGGTCTAATCAAATGTTGAGCATATCCTATTTTGGAAAAGCTAAGCTAGTTACTCATAACAGTTGAATTTATCGAAACAAGTCTAAGTAAAATGTTAAACATAGCTTCTCAAAAAGTTGAATTACTATTCAACAATTTTCGTGTTCTATTTCAGCAAATTATGTCCACACGTGCAACATTCTCAATCTGTTGAAAGAGTTTATTCAAAATGTTGGATATTTCACTTGATTCAACTTTTTGAATAACATGTGCAACGAGTTGTGTGGCCTAATTGAACATTTTATTTCAGCGTGTTCAGCTTTTTTATAAGATTTGTTGAAACAGTGTATCTGAATTGTTGAAATAGTTTATAGAAAATGTTGAAATTTTCTATTTTAAAATATATTTATTTGAGATATCGTCTTGTTGCATTAATTGTAAGGAACACGATGGTGAAAAAGTTTTGAAAACAGACTCTCTAATAAAGATAAAAAATCATTTAAAGCTTGAAAATGCTCAAGTACTTAACCCACTTCACATCAACCTCTCCTGATGGCCAGTCATATAGTTCCACGTAGCCTGACCGATCTGAAGTCAAAAATCGATCGACCGATGTATAGGGATCCCCGATGAACCTGCCTCGTATTGGACCCAAAAATACTGGGCTTCTATTGCTGTTGGGCGGGCCCATCTTATAAATTGAACCAAGCCCGCCATTATACGGACAGTGTCCACATATTTTCATTCAATTTCCAAGGGAATAACAGCATAGTTTCAGTAAAATAAGGGGCACAAGATATACTAGTTAAAAAGTAGTACAATTAAATCGAGTAGACAACCTTTACGTTAAAATGGGTTCCTTGCTCGTGCAAACATGCGTAAAAATGTGGCAATAAAGACATCATATACAAAATCATGGAATACCCACAGTAAGTAAAATGCAGTTAGTTTCTTTATAATGGAAGCGATATATAATCTCTACACCAAACATATAATTAGTCGGATTAAACTAAAAAAAGGCTGATTCAATCCGGGAGTACAATACTAAGCCACTATTCACACAAGCAAGGAACCTCCATGTATATATCTGGTGAGGCCAGAGAAGAGGAAACCACTTCAAACAAAAAATGTCACAATATCTAGTCTACACATCACTAATCTCACATGGGCATATGTAGCAAAAGTAGGGTGGCACCATTGATTTCCAGTACAAGACCTCAACCTCCCTCGTGGCCGATGGGCACGTTTGGTCATTAGATCCCCCATTGTTACCTCCGGGAGGGCCTCCTCACGAACAGGGCCTTTGATACATCTCAAACAACAAGTACTAGTCAGGGACTGGTTTGACCACGCTCCAAGAGTACCGAGGCTGATCCGTGGCCTTCCTTGAGGTCATCCGGGTATTCCCCAAACATGGCAAGATGCTTCTGCATGTACCCTCGCAACCTCGTGAGGACCATGCACCAGAACTGAGCGCTGGAATCAGCTCTCAGCATGGAGGCTCCGATATATGCGGCCATGAACGATCCTTGCATTTCGATGGCCATTTCCATGGCCACCGACATGAGCTTCGGATGCTCGTTGGGGTCTGTGCTCCCAAACACAAGCAATTTGAAGAAATACCAGAAGGCCTCTCTCGTTATGCATTTTAGCCCCTTAGGGGTTGTGTTGTCCGGAAACTTACAATCTTCTCTGATCAGCTCATGATTATTAGTTTACTTCCCTTCGCCATGCGTCTTCTTTCGGAAGAGTACAGCCTCTTCCATGTCCCGTCATCCACGTCCCTAGAGAGCTTGATGACAATTAACCATCTTTCTTCATTAGAGGCATCATTTCTCCGATGCTTGATCAAGCAGTTGCCCATAAAACTGGTAATCGTTTCATGTTCAAGTTCATTCCCGGTGTGAAACAAAATCAAAGAGAAGCAATTGCGCACCCTCTCATCGTTGCAAACATGCTCCACAAGAGTGCTCTTACCGATGAGCGTGGGGCCGATGATAGGAAGAACACCCGGATTTGCGGCACTGGGGGGATCGGTTTGCAGTAGGAACTCGATGACCCGGTCCCTCTAAGCATGGCGGCCAAACATGCACTTGTCCAGGAACAGGTGAGCATTGCAAGGCTGGTGGTGCACGGGTGGGCCCTCATCTAGAACATTGAGCTCTTTGGTGTTGCCGAAGACGGCCTCCAGCCTACGAACCTGTCGCTGAAGTTCTGGGTCGTCGTCGCCGTGTGGGAGACGGAGACGACGGATGCGCTTGGCCGGTACGTTGGACCCGGACGGGCAGAACACGCAACGGCTGCTCATCGCCTCCTTGCCGTCGTCATCGCGCCCCGAAGCATCGTGTCCTCCAGCCGGCTGCCGGTCGGCTTGGTACCTGAAGGTGTCGAGGACATAGTGGCCTCTGAACATCTCGTCTCTCAGGGCCTCGAGCTGCCGGCGTAGAGCGGCTCGGTTCGCCACGTGCCGCCCCTTTGCCTCCTCGACAATCGTGCCGGTCCTAAGCAGCAGAAGCCGAGCCTCTGCAGGTGGTCCTCCCAGTCCCAGACGGCCGCCGCCGGCTGGCTCCCGTACTTGGATACCAAGAACGATATGGATCTGCCGACGAGCTCACCCGAGCAACGCGCTGTAGAGCACCTTCATTGTGGACTAGTATAGGTTGGCACGCGAAGCGCGCCGCTTGCCAACTACTCCCTCCGTCCCAAAATACTTGGCATTCTAGCCAAGTCAAGTTTTCCCAAAATACTTGGCATTCTCACTTCCCGAAACACCTTTATCTCTTCCCAATACACCTCTATCTCTATCTCTCTCCTCCTCGTTTTCTGCGCACCTAACTTATTCCTCTTCACCTTAATCTCCGTGCCGGGGGCTACAATGCTAACTATAGTGGGACGGAGGGAGTAGAACATAAAAAATTTCCACTGCAAGGTTGATGTATTGTGCACCATTTGCTGAAACATCATGTATCGAAATACATAGAAATAGCATGTAAAAGGATACATAGTAAATAAATAAATAAATAAGAGGAATATTTGTTTTATAGAATAGAAAACAAATATTTGTAACAGTGGTAGGCAAGAAGAATAGAAATGGCAACGAAGGTTTGCATCTTCAGGACATCATTAAATTGATCTTCATCCATGTTCACAAGGCAACATTGAAGGTTTGCATCTTTAAGGCCAATCTGTGTCAACACCGAAGTGGCGCTGGTCTCAACTCAGCATCCATGACATTCTGACTGCACAAATAATTAAATTATAGAAGGAGGGAAAGCACAATTTATACAGAGAATAAAAGAGCCTCTAATGACAAACAACAAAAGAGTGATATATCCATGACTTCATTTTCTTGGGCAATATCACTATGGCTACTATATCATATCATCATCATCTTTTATACATATGACAAATTAAATACTTCATAACACATTAATATTTTTATGTTGGTCAATCATTTGCCACAATCTGTTTCGATTTTCGAATGCATTGATCATATACAACATGAATATGAAGCATATACAACACTGCTATGATACAGTTCTTTGCAATTTTCCTGCACAACGGAGTCATCCTAGGTTCAGCATCAACTGAGAGACTTGCACTGGTGTTTTATCTCGTAGAAGCTCGTACAAAGTGTAGTATAAGCAAAAGTGACCATAAAACCGACTGTTGAACCACATATACTCTCCCTGTTTTGTCAACCTGCTTCATTAAGGAATGACTCATCATGCCCCTCTGCTTCATTAAGGAATGAAACATTATGTCGCTCTGTTTCTTCAAACTGCCTCTTGAGAGGCAATGTGAAATTGTGATTAGGAAAAGCCTAGGAAAAGGAAAACGGTTCTATCAATCAATATAACTGAACACCACCAATCTTATCGAGAAGAGGCAAGCCTGAAATGACGAAGGCATCATGAAAATACTATTGCAAGGTTGACAGCAACATGTAAACAGGTAACCTTGGAATCAGCTTATAAGTGCAAATGATATGATTCTGATTCTTATTTAACAATTTATAGAAGAATACAACAGAAGCATACATTTCATACATTGTTATAACTGTAGGAACTACATAAGTTTCTTGATAAGAAAGAAACGCTTTTGAGTACAATTGCTAATTAATCTTTTTTTTGGTGGAACATTGCAAATTAATCAGAAATACATAGTTCACATGTTTATTCCTCATCTATGACTAACGCAATCAACACTGAACGGACTCCATAAAGCTCAATAATAATTTTCAATCCCTGCTATTTATTCGTAAGGTTATCATTTCATTAGCCTATGGAATTTTCACCAACAAAGCGAAAAAATAGCATGACCTAGCAACCAATAATTATTTTAGTCACAGCATGACTTCCGTCACATATAAACATACACGGATCTGTGTACAAATAATGTGAGGTGATACCCATCTCATGTAATTAAATATTAAAATGTTAAGTATTTTTCTCACATAAGGTTCAAGGGAACCAACATAAGCATACTTTGACAGCAATTATGATCTTCAGAGATGGATTATTATGCATACCATGATGCTTTTTGCCTTCAGATGCATCCCATATTTGTTACCGACATAGGCTAGAAGCCTTTTTTCTCTGTAGCAACGCAACATATAAACAGCAGCATGAATAGTGAGAGAAAAAATGACAGCATTCACAGTTCAGTTAGAGAGCGGCTATATTTTCCATAAAGTAACAACGTAAACCATACAATACTACTAAGCACTAAACACCTTGTAGGCCATCAGACACATGTTCAACTTTGGGTTACTGAGTTACCATTCCATGAGCTATATACTTGACTCAAGTAGATTAAAGACAAAGATTATTAAGAAGACCCATGGTTCTAGTTATAGCAATTAAGTTCCCATCCGGCCATCCCACGTCAGTCACACACCTTTTCACAACTCAGTTTTAATCAGCGATAAGAGGGTACACTATAGTTATCTATCAAATCCATTTGGTACCTTCGTGCAGAGAAACAATCATGAATCATCAAAAATAAGGATTCTTTTTACGGACAGGACATATAGATTATTCATGTACAATACCAAATCCTTTCACACAATACCAAGTGCTTCACTACATTAATTTCTTTTCTAGTTCACTGAACAAATGTTTCCTGGCAATATTTTTTAAGCCTTAGGACATTTCCATATGGAGTTGCACAAAAAAGAATACTTTGGCAATATCTCTTGTGCGTATATGGCAAAATCAAGAACTTTCAGTTATGGCGAAGAAGATATTGCAAACCAAATAAGGCTACCATCTATCAATCTCTGATTTTTGGCTCAGCAATGTAGCAAGATTTAATCAGTTTGCAGAAGACAATTAATAGCTTCAACAGACAGCATCATTAACATGTGTGAGTTAAAAGGCAATAAGGCTTTTCATATGCAATGAATTCCCAGGTCACAAATGAAATATGCCGAAGTTTTCAAGTGTTAGCTTAATTGAATTTCATAAGACACACACTGCCACAGGCCCATATTGCAGAAGATAAATTGTCACAATTTCAGCGTGAGCAACGCTCTGCATCAAGTGCTACTTAGAATTTATTTTCATGTATCAGATATTCAAAATAATATGCTAATGGTAAAGCTTAAGTCTGGAAAACTATTTTATCTAATTGAATGTTTTGTAGAGCACAAAATGGTAATTAGAACTATTAATGACAATATCTGCATTCTTTTTTTTGCGAAAAGACAATAGCTGCATTCCATGACACGAAAGAAAGACAACGGCCTTGCTTGCCCTTGAACACTTCATATATATATAAGGTATAATGCATTTGACAAATGAAAATGATTCTTTAGTACTGTAAAGTTTGATTCGCGTCAGGGTGCTCGAGCCCATTGGCAGCAAAGTGAATTTGTTAACCACATTCATTGCATAATAATTAAATAAAGGAATGCTAAGCGAAACAAAGATCAGAACGTTATTCAAAACTGGAGCAATAGTTATCAAAGCAACAGGCACTACGGGAAAACGCATATTTGCCGAGTGTCACCAAGTTTGCCGAGTGTTTTCTATCGGGCACTCGGTAAACACATGCTTTGCTGAGTGTCCACGAGAAAACACTCGTCAAACAATGGCACTCGGCAAACAATGGCACTCATTGAGACACTCGGCAAACAAAAATTTGCATTGCTTGTTTGATGCCATAAACGAATTCAAATTAAAAAATTGTTAAATACAAAGTTTCGTAACTTTTTGAGATCTAAAAATTTAATTTTAGTAGTTTCTCCATCCGAGGTCGTTTACAAAATTTGAATTTTAAATTTGAATTCAAACTTAGTTTTCGTTGACAAGATGATTTCGAAAAAAAAAGGTATCAACTACAAAGTTTAATAAGTTATTGTGGTCTACAACTACCATTTTTGTTGTTTGTCCATACGAGATCATTTGAAATATTCAAATTTCAAACTTCAAATTTGAGAAAATTCAAATGTACTTTTCGTTCGCAAAATTCATTCAAATAAAAAAGTTTTGAACTACAAAGTTGTATAACATCTGAGGATATACAACTTTATTTTGGTCATTTGTTCATCCGACATAGTTGTGGTAACAATGTTCACAAATCTTATAGATCTCTCTTATAGTTTTATGAAAGTATATAATAGATGTAGATTTTGTGAACAACATTACTATAATTTTGTTGAATTAAAAAATGCTCCAAATAGGAGTTGTAGATCTTGAGAAGTTATACAACTTTGTAGTTCAGCACTTTTCAATTTGAATATGTTAAAATGTGGATGCAACTTAGGTTTGTCGAGTGCCAGGGAAGGACACTCGGCAAAATGGGCCTTTGCCGAGTGTCCTAAAGATGGGCACTCGGCAAAGTGCTTTTCCACATGAAATAACCACATGAAATTTAAATTTTTGTCTATTAACTGCAATTATAGAATATTTAATTAATATAAATTGAAATTCAGCTTTAACCACATGAAATAACGAATTAATGTTTGTAGAAGCATTACGTATGGTTCAGTGCATGTAACAAGAATTTTCAAAGTGTATTTGATGATTTAAATTGAAAATAAGTCGAAATAAAGGAAATTTAAAAATTGTTTGCCGAGTGCTGACACTCGGCAAAATGGGAGTTTGCCAAGTGTCCTGCATCTGGGTACTCGGCAAAACGGAGGTTGCCGAGTGTCCTACATCTGGGCACTCGGCAAAACTCTCCTTTGCCGAGTGTCCTGCATCTGGGCACTCGGCAAAAGGCTGCCTGGGGACTTAACCGCGCGCAGACCCCGCGCCCGCTCTCCACCCACATTTGCACATCTCCCCGACGCCGCCGCCGCGCCCGTCCCCGCCGCCGCCGCCCGCTCCGTCAATGCCGCCGCGCGCCCCCGCCACCGGCCCCACCCCGCCGCCGCGCCCCCAGCCCCCACGCCGCCCCCGGCCCCCTTGCCCGCCGCGGCCGCCTCGCCCGCCCCGGCCGCCGCGGCCACAAGTCGCCGGCCCGGACCAGCCCCTGCCATAAATGTTATACAACTTAGACAACTTAGCCAACTTTAGAGAACTTAGACAACTTTAGCTTTTTACTTAGAGAACTTGTTTCTGCCATAAATGTTGTATTACACATGTTATATGTCCTCCTTTGTGCAGCATCTGTCTCCATCGGCGAGGTCGAATGCTGAGGTTCAAGACCGAGATCTATCGGCAAGTCGTAATCTCTTCCCACCCCCCGCTCAGTGATTTGTGTCTTATTAGCGACTATTTGTGGATGTGGTTGTATATTGGATGTGATTGTATATTGGATGCTTATTGCTATATATATTAATTGCCTATATGGTTGTGAATTGGATTTGTAGAACGAGCAATAAAACTGGTGCTGGAAACAGCCTTTGCCGAATGTAAATGCAAAAACACTCGGCAAAGTCTGGAAGCTTTGCCGAGTGTCCTGACCAAGACACTCGGCAAAGTTTCCTCTCTTTGCCGAGTGTAATTGGAAGACACTCGGCAAAGAGTGGAAGTTTGCCGAGTGTCCTGCATGAGACACTCGGCCCGAGTGCCCCACCTGGCACTCGGCAAAGCATGCTACGTCAGGGTTCGTGCACGTCCTCCTTTTTTTTGCCGACGGCCGTCAAAGCGCTCGGTAAACTCTTTGCCGAGTGCTCGATGAAACACACTCAGCAAAGAGGGCTTTGCCGAGTATTTTTTCCCGTGTGGACGTTGCCGAGTATTACACTCGGCAAAGCTTTTGCCGAGTGTAACATAGCCTTTGCCGAGTGCCTAGGGCACTCAGCAAAGCATGTTTTTCCAGTAGTGAGGCTCAGTAAAAGCAACATATGCTTTGAAAGAACTGCGCTACAGGCAACGATACAGCTATAAGCACATAGATAGATCAACGATACAGTAGTAAGCACATAGATCACATTTCATGGTTCAACGTACTGCACAAAGGACATTCCGTGATTATGCAAGGTAGTCCCAGATCACAACTGTGTACACCAAAGCAATTTAAAAGTAGCACACCTTTCAGTCTTCTTGAATATATGCCCCTGCCAGTTCGGTTGGGTTTATGAGCCTTCTGCGGTGTCCACTAAACGTGTGCAGAGTAGTAATTGGGCAGGCAAGATAACCAATGAGCCAGCCCCTCAACCCAAAAAAAATATAGAAATGCCAAAGACAGCAGCAACACCTATCATAGCTATCATCTGAACCATGAAGATATATACTTACCCAGTAAGGATAGAGTCCAAATAATTAAGAAACCATGGGAGTCTGACAACTGTTAGAGCTGAAATCAAAATGTGCCTTCATTGGTATACAACTACGCAATATGACATCTTAAAAAAACAAGGACACCAAATACATAGCTTCCAATGGGACCAATATTCACACACAAATATCTTGCCAACTACAGATAGTATAGAAAGTTTACCTAAAAATAGGGGTGATTATGATCTTTCTGTCTAAGCGAAATATATTTTGAAATGCAGAATGGTGCTCAAAATGAAAAACAACAATTCACATATGTAACGTCAATATACGCTGAAGCAACTATGGTCAAAGTCAAATAACACAGCTCAGTTGCAAATTTTCAGATTCAATAACATCGTCTTAAGTGTCTTGTATTATCATGCACTCACCTTTCCCCAAACATGCAACCTTAAACAATGTGACTGTCCCAACAAGCTGCAACTGAACAAGGCGGGCATCTACATATAAATTTTAGCAAATAAAAAAGGACCACAATCAGTACATATTTTGAAAGGACAGGGCACTTACTCAAGAGTGTCTTATTCAATCCACCTGTCTGCATTGGCTTCATTAAGTAGAGATGATGCAGCTTGCTCGAAATGCTTTTGCCCTGTATACAGTGAAACCAAACGCATTTCAAATGGTGTTCACTCGTACCATCTTTGAAACCAAATCATGTATATGTATTGTTTAAAACAAGACATAACAAATATTAGGTGATCGTTTTATTTTGTATTATTTAATTTGAGCTGAAAATATGAGAAGCTTAAAAAAACGAAAATTGACGATGCAGAATGTAGAGTACTCACAGACATAGTACTGGGACAACCACAGCTAGCTATTTGCAAAGGGCAATAGTGGCTAATTCAGACATAATGTGCCTCCACTAATTTCTAAAAATCAAATAATAAATTCAATAACACTCATTACTGTTGGAAGCAGAGTCATTGCTGCTTCTGGGCATATATCAAATGTATTCTTCAATGTGTAGATCGAGAGGTATACGCGCAGATAAACAGCAACCTCCTAGAACTTTTTTTTTTCTTAATGAATGTGCTCTAAGAACAAACCTCGTAGCCTTTTTCCGTGTCGAAATACCATGAAGCAATGTCATTTGGCATCCAAGCTGTTGCAACCAAAACCGATAGCTCGTCTCACTTCACCTGAATTGGAACATATTTTTATATGAAAGACTCCTTATATCTGACAAACAAATTTCAGCCCTTGCTAAAGGGAATTTTCTATGATAGCTGCTGCTCGCACTCTCTTAATTAAGTTAAGATTTTTTACACTGTAGATTAGTAAACACAAAGCCCGTTAGCTAACAACCAGGCTATTCATTTGGACAATTGTCACACTGAGTATAACAACTCTGAAATTAATTGAAAAAGACAATGTGTAAAAAAAATGCAAATTTGAGATGTATATCCATGTAGCAAATTAGAAAAATATCTCTATATAATTGGAAGACACAGTTTGTGGATCAATTCTTCACCAGGCTAAATCGCAGGCATCAGGCAACTAGCACCGATTTGAGCAATACAAGACTACAAAACACACATATTCAAACAGCTGTTGCACAGTTCAATTTCAAGAAAAACAACCATCAGTTTCACTAAGCATCAACTAAGCTATTGGCACAGGGTGAGCTACAACATTATGTCAGGAACATGAGTTTTTATCTAGCAATCAGAGGCTGCTCAGGAGGCTCAGAAAATGGCACATGTTGTTGTGTCCTCCATTGCCAACAACCCTTAGTCACCAGGGATCCTGGAGGCTGCCGCCATGCCAATAGAGCTAGACGAAGGTCATGAAGGTCAGGGAGGGTTTCTTGAATAGCAAAAGCTAAACTCACCTGGCCACACGGATCATTGAGAAGCTCGACGGAGACCTGAGAAGCATCAAGAGACGGTGAGGGAAACGCAACGAATGAGGAAGACGAAGGATCGGAAGGATCGTCCTACTCCTCAACCAACAGCCGCTGTTACTCAAATCGATCTTCGCGATGGCCGTCATCTTGTCGCCTCGATGTCGCCGTCCCATCGGATCGAGAGATCGCCTTGCAACATGGCGTCCTCCCGATGCGCAAAGCCGAGACAGCCCTCCGATATCCGGGCAAGGTGGCCGCCGGATCCGTGGGAAGGGAAAGGGGGTGCAGGAGTTGCGGCGGCGGATCGGATCTAGTAAAGAAGAGAGCGAGCCGCTGGCGGAGGAAGAGGAGGAGAGGGGAGGGCGAGCGGCGGCTGGAGGCACGGGTGCGGACGGAGCCGCTGCGAGGAGAGGGGAGGACAAGCGGCGGCCGGAGGCACGGCTGCGGACGGCGTGCTGCGAGGGGAGGAGAGGGCGAGCGGCGGCTGTGTTTTTTTCTCTTTTTTTTTACGCAAGCCTATTGAAAGAGAGGGGAGAGGACAGATATTTTCACCGACAGCGGTGGGGGATAGCAATGTTTACCCAAATCGTTTTCACCCGCTGCCCGTACTCTCTCCCGATTCACATCGCACGGTCAAAGTAAATCGTGATAACGTGTGCCATGTGTATGCGCAGGGTAGGCCGGAGGAATAAAGAGGGAAATTCTATTTTCTGGAGATATGATTTTGCAGTAAGTTGCCCGCCCACTGTAGCATTAATTCATGTAACATCCCTGTAGCAATACTGTACCAAGTACAACTTGCTTGTACATTCTTTGAACCTTTACTTGGCCATTGTAGTACCCCTCGGCTTATATATGGGGAGTAACTGGGCCTCGAGGAGGAGGACGACGGATGGCAGAATCCTCTAACTCGAGCCAGAAGTGCTCCTGTGCTTCTTCTAGCTCCAGTGCATCTAAGAAATCCTTTTTTTTTTACGATTACACAGTACAACTCAGACACTCACAACGCACGCACACTCACCCCTATGAACGTACATACGCAAACCCTACCCTATAAGCATCTTCGAAGACTAAGCCGGCAAATTCTCAAGATTGACGAAGTCACCACTGGCGCCTTGCTGTCACGGCCATGTCGCCTACCGCTGAAAGCACAACGCCGTTAAATCCTAGAAAATTCGCTCCCACGGGGAGTCAAACCCAGGACCTGAGGTGCTACTGAGGCTCTTGTAACCACTAGGCTACAGGCCCTTTCGCGTCCATCTAAGAAATCCACCTACACACAGGACAGGATATTATGCTCCCGAGCAGCTTGAACCTGTCTGAATCCAGTGTCTCCCTCATTAACTTTCCGAGCACGGCTCTGGCTCTTTCTGGCCCCTAGCCAAATCCCAAAAGAGGGTCTCCACTAGTCCCTGCTTAAGGTTACCATATGCCGATAGCTGGGGCTCCAGGTAGGGCACAGAGGGTTTGAGCTCAACTCGTATCTGCTTCAGGAGACACCATATTGTCGATGGGCATCGCCGACAGAACTCTGACTCCAGTGTTTATTCCGACGAGACCGGTCCATATATAGCACATGGCTACGCCCCCGTCGCAGCAGCAGGGAGCGCCCCTTCCGTCCAATGTCAACTGGGAGGCTCACCGTCAAGGTGCTCTGGCACACACAGCTCCCTCTCACATCGGGGGTGATCATGGGTCGCACAGCACCACTGTAGCAGACGCTGCGCTGGAGCGCTCCATGAGCTCGCCCAGGCAGAGCGTGCGGGCACATCATCGCGACCTCGCCCACACGTACAGTGCCACCTCAATTTTGGCGACACCAGCCCTGGATGCACACTGCTCGCAGCGCAGACACTCCTCCCGCACCCGCCGCTCCCCGGTAGGTAGAAAACACAGGCGGCTCGCTAGCTCCGAGAGGTAGGCGGACTGGTGGGCATGGCCCTTCGCCAGGTCGTGGATGGGTGCTTGCATGATACCTGCAGCCGCGGCTCCACGACGGCTAACACGGTGCCATCCTTTACCCGCTCGCACCGGCCCAGGCTTAGGATCTCTCCAAATCCCTCACAAGTGCTTCTCCTCCTTGCTCTTGGCTTCCTCTGAGTTTCACCAACTCCAACAATGGCCAAGAGAGTCCTCAAGCGCCGACCAACCAACTATATATAGGCCTCCAACCTCAAACTAACCGTTACCCAAAAGTGCCCAGTCGCAATAGGGACCGTACCATACGGTCTCTATTCGCCGACCTTCCAGAGACTCCGCTTTTCTGTTCCTCTTCATTCTTCTAGGGACCGTACCATATGATCCCTAGGACCGTACCATACGGTCTCTTCTTCCTTCGTGCCAACAGAAACTCCCCCTTCTCTGTTGCATCTCCTCAATAGGAACCGTACCATACGGTCTCACCGTCGTACCATACGATCAATGGTACGGTCTCTACCATCTCAACTTCCAGAAACTCTAAGTTCTCTGTCTGGAATCTCCATAAAGACCGGACCATACGGTCTCCTTGACCGTACCATACGGTCTCCTCTGCTGAAGCTGAAACTTGATCATCTCCTCGATCCTCGCTTCCAACTTCTTCAACCTTGGTTCCTTCACTTCTCCTCTTCCTCGCTAGTGCCAAAGAGACTCACTATGCATCCATAGACCTCTACACCATTGAGTACTCGAGAAAACCAACCCGATCCCCCTTGATAGTCCGGTTTTTCCTATGGACTCAAGCCTAACATCTACACCAAGCCAACACTTGCTTGGGTCTAGCATGTCCTTAGCCTTGATCCATCTCCTCAACCACGACCTCATCAAGCTCTTGATCCGAGTTGTTGAAGCCAACCAATCATCGAGGTAATCATGAAGAAAAGGTTTGACGCAATCCATCAACGACACTTTCTTCCAATGTGACCATAGGCAATGTCCTACATGAAAATGTTAGTCACATACAATATGGTCCTCCAATCACCAAAACATTCATATCTTTGGAGTTTCCATGCTCCAATGGTCATGAAGCTTACAAAACTAAATTACGCGGATCTGGAAACGAAACACAAATGTTCAGATCGTACAGATCCGACAAATAAAAGAAACACAGGACCGAAACATAACACGGTGTTCAGATCGGATAGGTCTGAACTGAGTCTAGAACAGGGTTCACCAAAATGGCCATATCTCCCTCCGCACAGCTTCAATTGATGCACCGTCTGTTGCATATGAAAGTAGACTTCCCCGGCTTTCTATCCATATATAATACTTGGGGTAGAACCTCACGCAATAGTACAGAATTCACTATGAACTTGGCGGTTAGAATCTAATCATCATCTGGATGTCTTTAGAAACAGCTGTTACCAAAATGGGCATAACTCTTTCCATACAGCCCCAATGACGGCTCTGTTTGTCTCATATGAATCTAGACTCATGCCCAAAGTTTCTGGATCGGTACAATTCTTGGTTTAAACATTAGACACATAATCTGGATGTCTTTAGGGATAGGTCTCACCAAAACAGAGATAACTCTTTCATCGCAAATCCAGTGCAGGCTCCGTTTGTTGCATATAAGAGAAGACTTCACAATCTTTCCATACATATATAATACTTGAGCTGGAGCCTCCCAGATTGGTACAGAATTCGTCATGAAGTTGAAGGTCGGAATCTGAATATCATCATGTCGACTTCAACCTGCTCCTATTGATCGCCATGTAGCCTATCCATCCTTAGCATGTGCTTCAGACCTATGGACAAGTAATACACCTCTATTAGGTAGTAAACAATTCTTAGTAAAGGCATGCTCATAATCATTAAGAAACAGATTCACCTCTTGTCATAGTTGCTTAACAATGGACCAAGTTAATGATCCCTTGTAGATAACATTGTTTGGTTCAGTGTTTTGAGGTCCATGGCCTTGTCCAGCACATACCATTAGAGGCTTATGAGAGATGTCTTCATCAGAGAGTGTCCCCACCTGATTTCATTGATATAGGAGTCGGGTGTCGTAACGCCCGTCCATCAATTCAAAGGATTACAGCAGAGTTCATAAGGAACTAGGGGTTAGAGAGGAGATTACACCAGCCAATGGCCACATTAGTATCATCCGATTTCCATCTATATCGCGAGAGCATCGCGTCATTCTTGCAGGCTTGACGGAGACGTTCTTGTGAAGGAGGAAGGGAGCGAAAGACGACGTCGTGCCGATGCTTCCATATGTTCCAGTAGCAGAGAAGCAGCAGTACAGTGAAGTGTTTGCAGCTAACTCCGGCCGGAGGTTGTAGTTCCCACAGTCTTGTTACATGTGGTTGCATTGCCGGGGTGATGCCAATCGAGGTCCAGAATGCAGCAGCAAAAGGGCAGCCAAAGGTCAAGTATTGAGGTGTTTCCTCATATTACAAGTAGAGGTCGCAGATTGCATTGTCCACTATGTTCTTCTTGAGCAAGTTGGATTTGAGTGGATGCGTTCCTGGGACAGCAGCCAAATGTAAAACTGAGCCTTGGGGGGTGACTTGTTCTTCCAGGAAAACTTGGCGAATTCTGACTTATCCTGCTGGCCAGCAAGCAATTTGTAGAGGGGTGCAGTTCTGAGACGGTCGGGCTGCTTGGCGAAAGGCGAGATGCGCCTGTCCGGTTCAGATGTGAGTTGAACAGAGGACAGCAGGTCATGGAGTGTTACAAGCTCTACTCTGGCCTGGGCTGAGAGGCGCGGTGCAAGTGTGGATTCTATGCCTTCCTGCATGATGTGCCGGACGGAATGGGCCGGCTGTAGCACATGACTGAATATTGTCGAAAAAAGTTCAGATAGAGGCCCTCCCGGCTTCCAAGTGTCGTGCCCAAAATCCGTTGCACTCCCATCTCCCACTTCCGACATGGTGATGCTCTGGTATGCTGGCAGTAGTGCTCGTAGTGCTTGCCAGTGAGCTGTGGCGACATAGATTTCAGAGCGTGCCCAGTTTGCCCAAGCTGAGTTTGAGGGATAGTGCAGACGGTGCTGGAGCTTGAGAAGAAGGCATTGATTCTGTACTGTAATGTTCTTGATGCCAAGGCCGCCATTCTCACGCGGCTGTGTGACTTGTTCCCATGCAACTAGGCACTGTGCGCCCGAGACCTTGTCTTTCCCGCCCCAGAGGAATGCTCTGCGTTTTTTGTCAAAACCATCCACAGTCCCTTGTGGCATGAAAATGGTAGACATAACATAGGTCGGACCGTCGTCCATGGTTGAGTTGACAAGTTCAGTGCGCCCAATGTGGTTCAGGTAGTTTGCCTGCCAGCCTGCAAGGTGTTTGTCTGCGCACGAGAGGAGGGGGTTGAACGCCGAGAGCCGCAGCTTCTCGTTTGAAAGCGGCAGTCCTAAATAAGTTTGGGGGAATCCTTCCAGTTTGCAGCCGAGGGAGTTGATAAACTGTGGGGTGTCTTGCTCATGGACATGCATCAGCACCAAGGTACTTTTAGTGTAGTTGATGGTGAGGCCGGTGACAGCAGAGAACATGTCCAGTATTTCCTTGAGTTGCATCACGTTGCTGTGGTCGGCACGCAACAGCAAGAGTGTGTCATCAGCGTACTGTAGTACCGGGCAGGGTGTATCATCCAAGATGGGGTGTCTGACTGATCCATTGGTCTTGATCATCGCCTGGAGGACATCAGCAACAAGCAGAAAAAGATATGGTGAGCGGGGGTCTCCTTGCCGGAGGCAGCGCCGGCAAGTGATCCAAGGTCCAGGGCAACCATTGACAACCACGGCTGATCTTGATGTTGTGAGTAGCAAGTCAATCCGGTCACACCATCGTTCCGGGAATCCTCGCACCAGCATGATGTGTCGAAGGCTTTGCCACGAAACAGAATCAAAAGCCTTGGCGAAATCTAACTTGAGCACTAGGGTGGGAATTTTTCTCTTGTGGCACACTTGAACTAGCTCAGTAGCAAGGATGAAATTTTTTGATATAGATCTGCCTTGTATGAATCCTATCTGGTCAAGGTCCACAAGCTTCGGAATCTCTTTCGGGAGGCGCAAAGTGAGAATCTTGGCGAGGATCTTGGGTGGACAGTTCCGTAGAGAAATCGGTCGGTATGCTGCTGGCGAGATGATACCAGGCTTCTTCGAGATGAGCACTATGTAAGCCCTATTGATCCTTTCCAGGTCAATCACACCATGTTCAAAAGACAACAGTAACTTCTGAATTTGCGGCTTGACAGTGTCCTAGGCTGCGCAGAAAAAACCGGGGCCAAATCCATCGAGCCCGGGCGCGCTGGTTTTGTTCATTGAGCACAAAGCCTTCTTCCCTTCCTCCAAAGTAAATGGTGCACAAAGCAAGTCGGCCGGTTGTAAGCTTCATGACCATTGGAGCAAGGAAACCCCAAAGGTATGAATGTTTTGGAGATTGGAGGACCATATTATATGTGACTAACATTTTCATGTAGGACATTGCCTATGGTCACATTGGAAGAAAGTGTCATTTTTGGAGTGCGCCAAACCTTTTCTTCAAGTTTATCTCGATGATTGGTTGCCTTCAACAACTCGGATCAAGAGCTTGATGAAGTCGTGGTTGAGAAGATGGATCAAGGCCAAGGACATGCTAGACCCAAGCAAGTGTTGGCTTGGTGTAGATTGTCAGACCCCATTTCTGGAATCTGCTGTGCATCCTGTATCAGTCCTGGATCAGTAGCTGATACGCACAAGAACACAGATATGATAACCAAAAGCATACTTCGGATAAATAAATAAGTAAGATACCTGATATAGAACCCTTAGCGGCGGTACGACAAGGATACAAAACTATCCAAGTCAATCCGACCAGCTAACGGTGAAGCAAACAGCGGAAACCATGGCCCAACGCCACAAGCAGACTTGAGAAGCAGAACCGAAAACCCAATCGTCGTCGTTTTCTACGAAGTCTTCTCCTACTAAACCAACAATTGCAAACACGTGAGTACATAAGGTACTCAGCAAGCCCTACACTACACAAGGGTATATATACATGAATATTTGGTCTTAGCAAGGAATTGGCCGTATGGTTTATTTGCAACAAGCAAATTTTATGCAAGGTTCGCTAGAGCAAGTGAAGGAATTCTTAGATAACACAGAGAAGTAACTGTCAATATTTTAGTTGGTTGGCCCTGGGGGAGTATGAAGCATTCCCGCCAGTTCCTAAGTTTTAGTTAGGCCTTCTGACCTCGATGGTCATACCGACCCGGCACACTTGCCATCACTTCCAAAACACGAGCAGACTACTGCTCACTCACACTTCAAGGAATGAGAGGTGGCTAATCATATCGAACTCAACATAGATGCGTCATATGCCGTGACAACGTCCATCCGGATGAATTTTACACTCTGCAGAGGTTGTACATCTTTTCCCACGAGCTACGCACCCTTTGCAAGGGGGTACGCAACGCTTATTCCATCTCCTCCGAGTAGTCTCACAAGTCCACCACGAAATCACACTCAGGGGCTTGTGACATGATAGGTCACATAATGGCACAGTACACCTGTAATAGATAGCAGGGTATGTCGTGCTCCTGTAACTGATGGCAGGATCCTGTAACATATACAGGACATGCGGCACTCCCGTGAGCTGACAACAGGTTCCGCGAGCCGGATCACGGGTACGTTTCCCGGATCTTCTCCTGAGCTTCCGTCGCCTCTACTGGCCTCCAGATGGAATTTGCAAGAGTACCAAGAAGGTAGGATAAGTCCTCCCCATACAGGTTCCGTGGTTGTACGAGAATCATCTTGTTAAAGGTTGAATGAACCGGTTCTTATGTGGCCGGGCAAGCACCATGTCTCCCGCACTAGGGGACTATCACACTTTCCATCACGCCATCAATCTCTTACTAATGGCCTTGCCCGCAATCCTACCATCCCATCATTGTTTCCATCATCATCACCTAACACAGTTGTGCTACTCCCAACCCCAAGTATCATACACACCACCAAACTCATTTAACACGTTTGTAAAAGTAGTATGTAAGTAAGGTGTGGCAACGTAGAAACATTGCGAGGGGTCCCAAGCAGTCTAGTAACAAGGTGAACGTGCCATCATAGAAATGATGGAACTATCCTAAGGTTATCAAGGTGACAGGTAAACAAGGGTAAACAAGGATTCATGTATTAGTGCCTAAATAATGGCATTAATATCAGTAAGCAAATAGGACCATAACTACACAATCAGTAAAATAACAAGTAATGCATAGTACGAGAACAGGCCATATAGGTGCATTGCGAAAACAATAGGTTCAATCATGATCAAGGAGAAGTAGAGCTTGCCTGAAGAACGCTATCCTAATCCTTCAATTCTGGATCTTCAAGCTCTTCTGTCGAGGTCGACGTCTTCAAGTTTTTCCTCGAAGTTCCTATCTTCCGTCTCGTCCTTGAGTTCGGATTCTTCGGCTCGTCCTTGAAGATTGGATCTTCTTTGGATTCTTCTGGCTCTTCCTCGAATCCCGCGTAAACTAGCGTATGGAAACATAACGTATAAACAAACTACCGCAAAATAAATAAAGATCAAAAGAGCCAAATAAGATCCGACTGAACTCCAATTAAGAACCGATAAGACACCGAAGAAGGATAAGATACAATTCATGTATGGTGCAATAAGTTTTACTTTAGGGAAGATTTTATTATCTTGAGACTATTAGGAGTGAGGCATCTAGTACTAGGGCTTTTAGTGTGGTTGAGGGATGCTAAACACGATGAGAAGTGCATAAGTGTATGTGAAGGTGGGGCAGAGTGTGCACGTGTTCTTCGTACCTTTGTGGCACTAAGTCTTTATATAGGTCGTAACCTATATGAAGGTTCATGCGACATGTGTACAAGATGCAAAGTGTGTTACTTTAATTACTTACCTATAGATTATGATAATACCTAACGGTGATTAGCTATTGTATTATTTACTAAATTAATTACTAAGACTAGGCTACAAGTTATTGGTCATGAGCGGAGCGCATGACGGCGGTACGTGTACGTGGTTATGTATGGTATGATGCACGGTTCCAAATAAAATACGACAATTAACCAATAAAGAACAATCTAGCAAATAAACAACAATGGATAATAACTTCAATAAAATCCAATGAAAGACCGCATATAAACAAGATCGATAAATCAAATAGATTAGATGGCAGTCGATGGCAATATGGGTTTAGGTTCGTTTGATCGACAGCTGAGCTATGTTAGGGTTGAACCTTAGTTGCGATAAGAGAGGTTGCTACGCTTGAGGTGGGACGATACGACGAGAAGAGGTGGAAGGGTTCAACAAGAGGGGTTAGGTTCAACACAAATAGGTGAAAGAACAGTTGCGCTAAGCGAGATCAGCGAAGAACGATTTGTCGAGATAGGATTTATCGGGCGAGGGGAAAAACATGGGGTATTGATGGCTTGCGGATGTGGGATGGAGCTCCACGAACATTACCAAAAGATACTACGCGTTGCTACGAACGCGTGAGCGCAAGAATCGCTCAAAACGGAGCTCGGATGGAAAAGATATAGGCGTTTAAAGATTCTAGGGGCTTGTTTGCGAGTATAGAAAAGATTCTAAGGACTTATCTGTAAAAATAGAAGAGTCCCAGGGACTTATATGTAATTAAGGTAAAGTTTAGGGACTTGGTGTAAAAAGGTAGGGACTAAAAGGTAATTATGGAAAAGTATGGGGGTGTTTGTGTAAAAAGGCAGGACCTAAACAGGATTATCATAAAGGTCAGGGGCTTATCTGTAAAATGTACAGGGCCGGGGTTTTCTGGATTTTCTTGAATTATTTCTATATTGAAAAAGGCATGGACTGGGTTCACGGGTTCTGTGGACTGGGTCTACAGCTCGGTTCATGGTTACTGTGGGTGGCCGGAGAGGTGCGACTGCGGCGGCGCTTCGCCGGATTCCTCGCCGTCGGCGGTTAGGCTGGCGGAGAGTCGACGAGAGCATGATGCCGGGCATCAGCGAGGGATGGCGGAGCTACGGGTGGAGCTTGTCGTCGAGGGGGATGAGCGGAGCGGCGGCGCGAGGTCGCCGGACTTGGGCGGCACGCCGGTAAGCAAGGGGAAACGGCGAGGGTGCGGGATTTCTCGAGTACGTGATGCCGTGCGGGTGCGCGGGAGTGCGGCGGATGCGAGGCACGACTCGGTTCGGCCGGACGCGGACGAAAAAGCTGCCGGCGACGAGGTCGCACGGCGGCGGGCGGCGGTGCACGGCGCGGGTGCTCGCGCGAGAGGGGGCAGAGGAAAAGAGAGCGGGGAAAGGAAGAGGAGGTCACGGGGAGGCTTACCGACGGCTCTACTTGGTCGGGGACGGCCGGATGGCGGAGATCGACGGCGGCCGGCGATGGAGGTGAGAGAGTTAGGGTTTGGAGGGGAAAAGGGAGAAGAGGGTCGCGGCGGAGAAGCTTGGAGCCCTTTTATAGGCGGAGGAGGATGAAGCCTTCGCCTCGAAGCTTATCCAGTCAACGATTGCGACGTCGCTCCTTATCCACAGCGAGGTCGTCGATTGCGGCGGCGACTCGTCCACAATTTCGGTGCCCGCAACACTGTGGCCTCGGGGCGCGGAGCTTGGCAGGGGTGACGTCGGGGCGGTATGGCCACAGTGGCGCGCAGGGATGAGCTGGAGAGGGCGCCGGCGTGGAACGCGGCGGCGTCGACGCGTCGGCGGCGACGTGTCTGCCGAGCTGGAGGAGGAAGACGAGGAGAACGGGCCGGACTGGGCCGGAGCAGACCGAGCTGGGCCGGGAGGAAAGGAGAGAAAGGGGCGGCCTGCTCGGAAGAAAGAGGAGAGAAAAAGGGAAAGTGGGCTGGGCCAGCGAGGGAAAAGAAGAAGGAGGCCCGCGACTGGGAAAAGACAGGAGGAAGAAGAAAAGGATGAGCTGGGCCGCCTGGGAGAGGAAGAGAGAATGGGCCCAAGAGAGGTTTACAAAATAGAAAGGCTTTTCCATTTCTGGTTTAATGAATTTGGCTCGAATTCGAAAAGATTTCAAATTTGAGAGAGAGAAAGGGGGGAGCACCAACACCAAAAATCAAATAAAACTCTAATGCGAATGGTGATGCTTTGTATAAATTTTAAATTCAAGATTTTAAATTCAAGATGAATTGTCTAACATACATTTATTTTAATTTGTTGTAAATTCCAAAGTTCAAACTTTTAGTAAATATTAAATGTAAACAAACACTTGAGCATAGATTTTATATTTTGAAAATTTCAGATTCAACTAAGTTTGAATTACTTTTGTTAGTTTTATTTCTAAAATTTGATGAGGAGGAAAGAAATAAACAAAATTTAAATCTGGAGTGATTTTTATTCCATTTAATTATTGATTTGAAATTTGGGGTGTTACAGATCTACCCCACTTAAAAGGAATCTCGTCCTCGAGATTCGAACAGTCTTCTGGTTGGTGTAGCACTTGTCTTGCGTCTTCTTGCTTGACGGTGGTAATATTCAAAATGTTGTCGGAGGCTTCTTGATGCTACGAGCTTTGATGGAGGATCCTTTCTATTTTTGTGATCTTTGGCACCGCCTATGTAGCAGAGGTCCTTTCTTAAGGTGCAAGAGGGGTCCTACCCCACTTAAAAAGATTTCAGCTCGGGGTACCAAGAATAACGTTCGACTCTTATCCTGTTTATCTTATCCAATGGATTTAGGCATTTCTTAGTGTTTCATGGGTGGCTTTTCCAAATGCCTTTATTTCCAAATTATCCTCAAAGATGGGTTTACTAAGATTCTTATCAGACTCAGGAGGTAAATACATTTCCACTAATGTAGCTTTGAAGTCTGACCTTAACCAAGACTGATAAACCATATATTTCGTCACCATACAACACCCGATACAACACTTTATTGGTATTCCAAAGTAGAGAGTACAACATGTTACTTATATTACAACCCTCTTACACAAGGTTAGTAATCCTTGATTTCCAACTACTGATGTGATAGATTGGAGCTTTGATCATGCTTGTTACTCATTGTCTCCTTGTCCGACAGCCTCAGGGCAGTTTGCTGCGAAGTGCCCACGATTGCGGCACAGGTAGCACTTCTGATTTCTACGCGGTACCTTCTTTCCTTGTGGTTTACTTTCACAGTTCTGCCTATATGTACTGGGAATCTTAGAACCAGAAAGGGCCGCACGTGGTTTGTTCTTCTTTATTCTTCGGTGTTTCTGCTTCCGGTAAGATTTCCATTCCTGTACTTCACGTTTTCTTTTGGCCCACACGGCTGGACCTCGTGACTTTTGTCGTTTTCTTGATCTATCAGTGCTTCTTCAAGCAAAATGGCTTTATTCATCAGGGTGCTGAAGTCCGGGTAGTTGTGAGTAACCAGATGTATTCTCAGCTTATGGTTAAGACCTTTTCTGAAGCGGTTTTGCTTCTTCTGATCAGTATTGATCTCATCTGGGGCGTATCTGGCCAACTTTGTAAACTTTCGAATGTACTCATTCACTGTCATAGATTCTTGCTTAAGGGCACGGAATTCATCTGCTTTGATGTCCATGATTCCTGTGGGAATATGGTACTCACGAAAGGCTTGTTGGAATTCATCCCATGTAATACCATCTGGCTCTGCAACTGTTTCCTTGAAGTTATCCCACCATTCTCCAGCAACTCCAACTAGTTGATGAGTGGATAACAATACTTTCTCTCTATCATTGGCTGCAATCACGTCAAGCTTCTTGGTAACACCTTTGAGCCAATCATCAGCAGCTAAGGGGTCATCATTAGTGCTGTCGTAGACAGGTGGCCTGAGCTTCATAAATTCCGTTATCTTAGAAGTAATTCCATGTCCATGATTGCTCTGTTGTTCCCGAGAAATTATTTCCAACAATTGAGTCTGTTTGGCCATTACTTCTGTGAGGTTGACCAGTGGCAGTGATGGTTCTTGAGGCACTTCATTGGAACCATGGTCAATGTTACTATTGGTCTCTTGATTGCCTTCTTCCTCACTGTGGTGAGACACCTCATGTTCCTCGCTATGGGCTGCGGAGGGTCTTCTGGTGCTTGATTGGTGTTGTTGCTGAGTGGTTGGCTTCTTCCTCTTGTTAGTTTCACCTCTTGCAGTTCGTCCAGCGGTGTCATGATCTTCAAGAACTTTTGCCTTGCGCTTCTGACGGGTCTGAAACCTGGCAGATTTCTTGGGCGACATCCTGGTTACACCAGAAAAGATTTAGACTAGGTTTAGGGAAGGGTTTAGGTCTTAAGCTGCTATCTAGTTATTTAACTGTTGTTATTGTTATTATGCTATTTAATTTGATTAAGAGCACACACATATAGAAGAAGAGCCAGAGTTAACAAAAATCGTCGAATCACACAAACAATGTGATTTATTTGTTGTGGGCTCATATGTTCGCGCTAGGAACGAGGTTTAGGCTTAAAGGTAGGATAACTATCGATTTTGATCGTCCTCAAAACTCGACCAATAGTCCGTTGACCAAAAGAAATCGAGAGGGTCATATGACTTAGTCGGATAAAGAAAAACCATTGCTCACATTTTCGCATCAAAGGGCTTCATCATCTTGATGTCTGACGTTGCTCGAGTTGGTGTTGCACTACCATTGTGCTCCATATGAGGTTGAGCTTTTACTTATCCAATTCAACTCATGTTTAAATTGGTTGTAAAATCATTCCATGTTTCTATAAGACAGATACTGATTCTTTTATTGCTCATGAACAGAAGTACAATTAAATTCAACACGATTACAAGGTGCTTTGTCTGTAGGGACAACTAGCTATCATATGTCCTGGGTCCTTACAGTGGAAGCAAACTCTTTGCTTTTTGATAGTGTTGCTCTTGGTTGCGGTTGGGTGAACCTCTCGTGGCTGACTCGTGTTGCTTGTTGACTGATGCTTGACAGCTGGTTGATGAAGACTAGGTCCTGCTACAGGACGTGGAATGGGCAACGAATACTTTGACTTCTTGAGATCCTCTGATGCATTCTGACCAGATCCGTGCACATTAGACTTCCTCTTCTTGCCACAGTTCTTGTTGACATCTTTGGGTCGCAGCAGCTTTGCGAGATCCGCAATTTCTTCACCTATCTTCTTTACGGACTCTTCTAGGTTGCTCAACCTTTCAACCGCACTAGCGATGATAGCAGGTGACATTAGGTACGTGCCATCCATGTTATTCCAAACTTCTTGCTCTTGATGGTTTTCCTGTTCTATAGATTGAATGTCTGATGTATGTTTCAGCACATCATTCTTCATGTGGGTCGCTGCAGTTTCTTCTTCAAGGCATGCTTTGTAGTAGGCGCAATTGGCAATCTTGTGTCCTGGGTTGTGGCAATAGAGACATGTCTTCTGTGATCTAGTGCCTTTGGCGACATTGATAGTGCTCTTTCCTTTGGGAACCACATCAGGCAGACGATAAACCTCGAACACTCTATTATACACTTTTACGGTCACGTAGTCTTGGTTCTCCATTGAGTTGAGCATTCCTGCACACAGACATGGGAGTTGAGGTATGTCTTCTTGCCATTGGTCGGGAGAAGAACGGGATTGTTGAAAAAGATGAAGAAGACGTACTATGGAAGATTTTGTGACTAGTTTTGAAAATAGTCATTTTCGAACGCGACAAATTCTAGGATTTCGCTCCACGGTCAAGTAATGCTCTGATACCAATCTGTCAGACCCCATTTCTGGAATCTGCTGTGCATCCTGTATCAGTCCCTGGATCAGTAGCTGATACGCACAAGAACACAGATATGATAACCAAAAGCATACTTTGGATAAATAAATAAGTAAGATACCTGATATAGAACCCTTAGCGGCGGTACGACAAGGATACAAAACTATCCAAGTCAATCCGACCAGCTAACGGTGAAGCAAACAGCGGAAACCATGGCCCAACGCCACAAGCAGACTTGAGAAGCAGAACCGAAAACCCAATCGTCGTCGTTTTCTACGAAGTCTTCTCCTACTAAACCAACAATTGCAAACACGTGAGTACATAAGGTATTCAGCAAGCCCTACACTACACAAGGGTATATATACATGAATATTTGGTCTTAGCAAGGAATTGGCCGTATGGTTTATTTGCAACAAGCAAATTTTATGCAAGGTTCGCTAGAGCAAGTGAAGGAATTCTTAGATAACACAGAGAAGTAACTGTCAATATTTTAGTTGGTTGGCCCTGGGGGAGTATGAAGCATTCCCGCCAGTTCCTAAGTTTTAGTTGGGCCTTCTGACCTCGATGGTCATACCGACCCGGCACACTTGCCATCACTTCCAAAACACGAGCAGACTACTGCTCACTCACACTTCAAGGAATGAGAGGTGGCTAATCATATCGAACTCAACATAGATGCGTCATATGCCGTGACAACGTCCATCCGGATGAATTTTACACTCTGCAGAGGTTGTACATCTTTTCCCACGAGCTACGCACCCTTTGCAAGGGGGTACGCAACGCTTATTCCATCTCCTCCGAGTAGTCTCACAAGTCCACCACGAAATCACACTCAGGGGCTTGTGACATGAAAGGTCACATAATGGCACAGTACACCTGTAATAGATAGCAGGGTATGTCGTGCTCCTGTAACTGATGGCAGGATCCTGTAACATATACAGGACATGCGGCACTCCCGTGAGCTGACAACAGGTTCCGCGAGCCGGATCACGGGTACGTTTCCCGGATCTTCTCCTGAGCTTCCGTCGCCTCTACTGGCCTCCAGATGGAATTTGCAAGAGTACCAAGAAGGTAGGATAAGTCCTTCCCATACAGGTTCCGTGGTTGTACGAGAATCATCTTGTTAAAGGTTGAATGAACCGGTTCTTATGTGGCCGGGCAAGCACCATGTCTCCCGCACTAGGGGACTATCACACTTTCCATCAAGCCATCAATCACTTACTAATGGCCTTGCCCGCAATCCTACCATCCCATCATTGTTTCCATCATCATCACCTAACACAGTTGTGCTACTCCCAACCCCAAGTATCATACACACCACCAAACTCATTTAACACGTTTGTAAAAGTAGTATGTGAGTAAGGTGTGGCAACGTAGAAACATTGCGAGGGGTCCTAAGCAGTCTAGTAACAAGGTGAACGTGCCATCATAGAAATGATGGAACTATCCTAAGGTTATCAAGGTGACAGGTAAACAAGGGTAAACAAGGATTCATGTATTAGTGCCTAAATAATGGCATTAATATCAGTAAGCAAATAGGACCATAACTACACAATCAGTAAAATAACAAGTAATGCATAGTACGAGAACAGGCCATATAGGTGCATTGCGAAAACAATAGGTTCAATCATGATCAAGGAGAAGTAGAGCTTGCCTGAAGAACGCTATCCTAATCCTTCAATTCTGGATCTTCAAGCTCTTTTGTCGAGGTCGACGTCTTCAAGTTTTTCCTCGAAGTTCCTATCTTCCGTCTCGTCCTTGAGTTCGGATTCTTCGGCTCGTCCTTGAAGATTGGATCTTCTTTGGATTCTTCTGGCTCTTCCTCGAATCCCGCGTAAACTAGCGTATGGAAACATAACGTATAAACAAACTACCGCAAAATAAATAAAGATCAAAAGAGCCAAATAAGATCCGACTGAACTCCAATTAAGAACCGATAAGACACCGAAGAAGGATAAGATACAATTCATGTATGGTGCAATAAGTTTTACTTTAGGGAATATTTTATTATCTTGAGACTATTAGGAGTGAGGCATCTAGTACTAGGGCTTTTAGTGTGGTTGAGGGATGCTAAACACAATGAGAAGTGCATAAATGTATGTGAAGGTGGGGCAGAGTGTGCACGTGTTCTTCGTACCTTTGTGGCACTAAGTCTTTATATAGGTCGTAACCTATATGAAGGTTCATGCGACATGTGTACAAGATGCAAAGTGTGTTACTTTAATTACTTACCTATAGATTATGATAATACCTAACGGTGATTAGCTATTGTATTATTTACTAAATTAATTACTAAGACTAGGCTACAAGTTATTGGTCATGAGCGGAGCGCATGACGGCGGTACGTGTACGTGGTTATGTATGGTATGATGCACGGTTCCAAATAAAATACGACAATTAACCAATAAAGAACAATCTAGCAAATAAACAGCAATGGATAATAACTTCAATAAAATCCAATGAAAGACCGCATATAAACAAGATCGATAAATCAAATAGATTAGATGGCAGTCGATGGCAATATGGGTTTAGGTTCGTTTGATCGACAGCTGAGCTATGTTAGGGTTGAACCTTAGTTGCGATAAGAGAGGTTGCTATGCTTGAGGTGGGACGATACGACGAGAAGAGGTGGAAGGGTTCAACAAGAGGGGTTAGGTTCAACACTAATAGGTGAAAGAACAGTTGCGCTAAGCGAGATCAGCGAAGAACGATTTGTCGAGATAGGATTTATCGGGCGAGGGGAAAAACATGGGGTATTGATGGCTTGCGGATGTGGGATGGAGCCCCATGAACAGTACCAAAAGATACTACGCGTTGCTACGAACGCGTGAGCGCAAGAATCGCTCAAAACGGAGCTCGGATGGAAAAGATATAGGCGTTTAAAGATTCTAGGGGCTTGTTTGCGAGTATAGAAAAGATTCTAAGGACTTATCTGTAAAAATAGAAGATTCCCAGGGACTTATATGTAATTAAGGTAAAGTTTAGGGACCTTGGTGTAAAAAGGTAGGGACTAAAAGGTAATTATGGAAAAGTATGGGGGTGTTTGTGTAAAAAGGCAGGACCTAAACAGGATTATCATAAAGGTCAGGGGCTTATCTGTAAAATGTACAGGGCCGGGGTTTTCTGGATTTTCTTGAATTATTTCTATATTGAAAAAGGCATGGACTGGGTTCACGGGTTCTGTGGACCGGGTCTACAGCTCGGTTCATGGTTACTGTGGGTGGCCGGAGAGGTGCGACTGTGGCGGCGCTTCGCCGGATTCCTCGCCGTCGGCGGTTAGGCTGGCGGAGAGTCGACGAGAGCATGATGCCGGGCTGATAGCGAGGGATGGCGGAGCTACGGGTGGAGCTTGTCGTCGAGGGGGATGAGCGGAGCGGCGGCGCGAGGTCGCCGGACTTGGGCGGCACGCCGGTGAGCAAGGGGAAACGGCGAGGGTGCGGGATTTCTCGAGTACGTGATGCCGTGCGGGTGCGCGGGAGTGCGGCGGATGCGAGGCACGACTCGGTTCGGCCGGACGCGGACGAAAAAGCTGCCGGCGACGAGGTCGCACGGCGGCGGGCGGTGGTGCACGGCGCGGGTGCTCGCGCGAGAGGGGGCAGAGGAAAAGAGAGCGGGGAAAGGAAGAGGAGGTCACGGGGAGGCTTACCGACGGCTCTACTTGGTCGGGGACGGCCGGACGGCGGAGATCGACGGCGGCCGGCGATGGAGGTGAGAGAGTTAGGGTTTGGAGGGGAAAAGGGAGAAGAGGGTCGCGGCGGAGAAGCTTGGAGCCCTTTTATAGGCGGAGGAGGATGAAGCCTTCGCCTCGAAGCTTATCCAGTCAACGATTGCGACGTCGCTCCTTATCCACGGCGAGGTCGTCGATTGCGGCGGCGACTCGTCCACAATTTCGGCGCCCGCAACACTGTGGCCTCGGGGCGCGGAGCTTGGCAGGGGTGACGTCGGGGCGGTATGGCCACAGTGGCGCGCAGGGATGAGCTGGAGAGGGCGCCGGCGTGGAACGCGGCGGCGTCGACGCGTCGGCGGCGACGTGTCTGCCGAGCTGGAGGAGGAAGATGAGGAGAACGGGCCGGACTGGGCCGGAGCAGACCGAGCTGGGCCGGGAGGAAAGAAGAGAAAGGGGCGGCCTGCTCGGAAGAAAGAGGAGAGAAAAAGGGAAAGTGGGCTGGGCCAGCGAGGGAAAAGAAGAAGGAGGCCCGCGACTGGGAAAAGACAGGAGGAAGAAGAAAAGGATGAGCTGGGCCGCCTGGGAGAGGAAGAGAGAATGGGCCCAAGAGAGGTTTACAAAATAGAAAGGCTTTTCCATTTCTGGTTTAATGAATTTGGCTCGAATTCGAAAAGATTTCAAATTTGAGAGAGAGAAAGGGGGGAGCACCAACACCAAAAATCAAATAAAACTCTAGGAATGCGAATGGTGATGCTTTGTATAAATTTTAAATTCAAGATTTTAAATTCAAGATGAATTGTCTAACATACATTTATTTTAATTTGTTGTAAATTCCAAAGTTCAAACTTTTAGTAAATATTAAATGTAAACAAACACTTGAGCATAGATTTTATATTTTGAAAATTTCAGATTCAACTAAGTTTGAATTACTTTTGTTAGTTTTATTTCTAAAATTTGATGAGGAGGAAAGAAATAAACAAAATTTAAATCTGGAGTGATTTTTAATCCATTTAATTATTGATTTGAAATTTGGGGTGTTACATAGATGTTAGGCTTGAGTCCATAGCAAAAACCAGACTATCAAGGGGGATCGGGTTGGTTTTCTCGAGTACTCAATAGTGTAGAGGTCTATGGATGCATAGTGAGTCTGTTTGGCACTAGAGAGGAAGAGGAGAAGTGAAGGAACCAAGGTTGGAGAAGTTGGAAGCGAGGATCGAGGAGATGATCAAGTTTCAGCTTCAGCAGTGGAGACCGTATGGTACGGTCAAGGAGACCGTATAGTCCGGTCTCTATGGAGATTCCAAACAGAGAAGTTGAAGTTTCTGGAAGCAGGTGGAATGGAGACCGTAAGGTACGGTGCCTGTTGAGATCCAGACAGAGAACTTGGAGTTTCTGGAAGTTGAGATGGTAGAGACCGTACCATTGATCGTATGGTACGACGGTGAGACCGTATGGTACAGTCCCTATTGAGAAGATGCAACAGAGAAGGGAGAGTTTCTGTTGGCATGAAGAAAGAAGAGACCGTATGGTACGGTCCTAGGGATCGTATGGTACAGTCCCTAGAAGAATGAAGAGGAACAGAAGAGCAGAGTCTCTGGAAGGTCGGCGAATAGAGACCGTAAGGTACGACGGTACTAGAGACCGTATGGTACGGTCCCTATTGCGACTAGGCACTTTTGAGCAACGGCTAGTTTGAAGTTGGAGGCCTATATATAGTTGGTTGTTCGGCCTTTGAGGACTCTCTTGGCCATTGTTGGAGTTGTTGGAACTCAGAGGAAGCCAAGAGCAAGGAGGAGAAGCACTTGTGAGGGATTTGGAGAGATCCTAGTGCTTGAAGAGAGTAGCAAATGCATCCATTGACCCCTAGGCTAGGGAGTGCTTGAGAGGGTCATCTTGATTTGTTACTCTTGGTCTTTGGCAGGGCCTAGACCGGTTAGGTGTTGGTATTGAGCTTGCCAAAGGGAGTGTGGAAGCTAACACAAGTTTGTACACGGTCTTGGAGCTTCTCTTAGGAAAGAAGCATCACTAGTGGAGCGCCCTTTGGCCCACATCACGTGTGGAGCCTTACCCTCGGAGGAGTGCCCGGGAGTGCCCGGCGGGACGTGCCCGCGACTTCACTTGGAAGGTGAAGTGTGCTTTAGAGGGCATCGCCTTGCACGGAGGGATGGGGTCGAGACTCCGGCGGGAGTGACCCAACGTGGAGTAGAGGAAGGCTGGTTCCTTCCGAGACCATGGGAAAAAATATGAGCATTCCTATCCCTATCTCCTTTACTTACTCGCATTTACTTTTCCGCACCTGTACTTGTTAGTAGAATTGCTTGATAGGGTGCTCTTTGCTAGACTTGTTAGTATGCGCGCTTACGTTACCTCTTGTCATCACTAAACTAGTCTAGCTAGGTTTGTTGTCTTGATCTCCAAGTAGAAAATTTAAGTTGGCACCGATTCACACCCCCCCCCCCCCCCCCCAATCTCGGTACCCTTGCTCCTTACACCGGTAGGTCATGAGCTGATGGGTAAATGCTTGCAAGGTCGAACTGCCAGCTTGTTGTATGCTGCGTGCCCAGAAGCTCGGAGTACAAATTGGTAAAAGCTGTAACCTTTGCATCATGGCCAGAAATGATTTCGCCGGACATCTCAATGGATTTGATACTGTTGTGTCTCATGTTGTTTGAGGCGTGAGCGTGGTGGAAGGCTGTGTTGGCATCTCCCTCTCTGATAGCCTTGATTTTCCCCCTCTGTTTCCAATATGCAGCATGTTCCCGGGCAAGCAGAGCAAGGCGCTCACGTGCAGCTGCTCGAAGAAGAAATTCTCCTGCAGACAACATACGGTACTCCTCGAGGACATCAAACAGTTTTATAACAAACTTGCAATTGTTTTGGAGTGCGGGTGGTGCTCGTGTGTGTTTGGACCATACCTTAGCAGCATGGTGCGTGCGTAGCTTTGAGACAGTGAGCAAGGACACCGGCAGCGTCATCATCACGGACAGCGCTGCTCCAAGCCGGCAAGATTGTGGGGAGAAAGCGAGGATTATGTAGCCAAGAGTTCTTGAACCGGAAGATAGAGTGGTGAGGGATGGCAGTGTTGATGGAGGTGAGGAGGGGGGTATGGTCAGAAGTGGAGCGAGTGAGCGAGGTGAGGGAGGTGTTAGGGAAGGAGTGGTTGTGAGTGGTGTTGAAGAAGACCCGGTTGAGGCGAGCGAGAGTGGGGGAGGCTCTATTGTTGGACCAAGTGAATAAGCGGTCAAGAAGTGGCAGGTCGAGCAGAGTGAGTGCGTCGATCGTGGAGTTGAAAGCGTCAGCGAGAGAGTGGTTGAAGTGTTCATTATTTTTGTCAGTGAGGTGCCTCATAAGGTTGAAATCTCCCATGATAAGCCATGGGCTGGAAATCAGAGGGAGGAGAGCTGAGAGCTCAGCAAGGAAAGTGTGGGTTTCGTGCTGATCAGATGGAGCGTAGACATTAGAGATGGTGAGGTGCAGATCAGAGGGGTGGTGAGGGAGTGTTGCTGAGTCGCGAAGGACTCAAGGGAGAACAGGCTGGGATTTCCGCAGTTACAATACCACCTCGCGTACCAAGAGCATCTACAGTTTTGAAGCTGGACAGACGCCGAGGGGTGAACGATCGGAGCTTGAAAGGGGATAGAGATTGCAGTTTCGTTTCTTGTAGGCAAATGACATCAGGGGAAGAGGGGGTTAGGGAATCAAGCACTAGAGAACATTTATCAGAGTCATTAAGCCCGCGAACATTCCACGAAACAATATTAAACACTTTATGCTTAGCAGCCATACATAACCGAGATATACCTAGGATAGGCGGGTGGCAAGCCCGCAGGCCAAGCAAAAGCAACGAACAACAACAGCACAAGCGACACATGATGACTAGCGAGAACTAAGGAGCTAGAGGTGGGGGAGCTCGAGCAATGCCGGTGAAGATCAGCGTTGTAGCGCGCAAGATGTGGCATCTCAAGCTCAAGAACACAGCACAGTGGTGCACTAAACATTGGGGAGGGCTGGCACCCTATGGAGAGCCTTGCTGTCCAGGCCCGCTGCAACTGCAATCTTGCGGAGGTCACGTGCGGTCAGTGGAACCCTCGATCGTCTTCTTGAGCACAGCAGCCTTCTTGATCTGAGTCTTGAGCTCCTTGGAGCAGGCTTGCATGTCATCGCGTAAGCCTTTGATGCACGATGCTTTGGCTGTCATGTTTTCATAGCGCCCCTGATCCTGATCTGCCAGACGCTTGCTGTTGCGCGTTGCCTCCTTGACGGCCAAACTATTAGTAATTGAGAGGAGGGGGGGGGGGGGGGGGGGGGGGGGGGGGGGGGGGGGGGGGGGGGGGGGAGGGGTCTTTATTTTGTGCTTGTTTGGGATTTCATCTTTTTACGGAAAATAAAATGCCTTCATGGGGAAACACAGCCGGAATCATGCTTCCAGCTGTAGTCTGGCCAGAAATTATTTGTGCGCACATGCCTATATATGAAGTGTGGCAATGCTTGATGCGTAAGCTCAATTCAAATGTGCAAATTGTTATTTTGCTGTGGTGTCGTAGCACAGCTACAAATTTTATGTTTGCTGTCAGACAAAACATGGACTGATGCAGTGTAACACGAGAACTAAGATTGCCATGGCCCATGTTGGATACATGTGTTTCATGATGTACTGCTTCGTCGGAATATTTATAATTGTCATTACTTTGCACATCTCCATTTGATGAAACCTATTTTTTCCCTCTTAGTTCCCTTTGCAGAGATCAGCCTGCTCCATCTAGCATTCTTGCCCAATGCGCTTGTTCATTTGATCGTGAAATAAGCTTGAAGCCATCCCACCCCATGCGGGGAGCACCGGCCGTGATGCTTGAACTACTATATACTAGAAGCTGCGGCGCGCCCTTGGCGCGCCCGTCTTTCACTTTAGACCATGTGTAAATCCTCGACGATGGGCCGGCGAGTTCGAACGTGAAAATAGAACAAGCCCATGCAGCGGTATATCCTCAACGGCGTGGTGCTGGATGCTCCGAGCCCATCGACGTCGTCAGCGGAGAGGACAGCCGCCGCAGTCACTCGCACCATTCTCCTTCACTAGTTGATCCGCCGCTCTGAGCCACTACAATTGGTCAGCCCCGGGAAGGATTGGCTGCCGCACGCGTTCTTGAGTCTTGACGAGGCAGCGTGCGGCGCAGGGGTGATGGCGCACGGGCTCAAGGGTGACCGCGATGACAAGATGCCGGAGGGGAGAGAAGAGCTGGTGTGGGAGGGCGGTGTGGAAGATCGGGGCCGGGAGAGGGACAATTTTTTTACACGCAACCGACCAGGGAAGGGGGATGTGAAGTCAATTTGGATGCACGAGATGTGCCAAGGAGTCGTGGTCCAAGAAAGCGGCGCCGCCAGCGATGAAGAGAATTGATAAATCGTCAAATAAAGAGAGATTAAAACCAAAGGCTCCATCTGATAGAAAACACGCAAAATTTCAAGCCCGCGGGAAGATCAGGACGTCCAGCCACAACTGACCAGACGAAACCTGCACTCGTGTCACATAAAATACCATCCAGTCTAGGTCAAAAGCATGCAACCAACAGCGTGCCACCAGATGTCCATGCGTGGAATTGGTCTCAACCAAGCAAAGAAACCTGCATGCTACAGCTCTCCAAAAGTCAAAAGGAAAATGAATGAGCCACAACTGGGGGCGCCCATCTCCAACACGAAGTCAACAATTACAAAAAGCAAACTGTCCATAATATGAACTGCTCAAATGTCAATGGCTCTTGACTTTGCCATACGAAAGGATAGAGGCCATAAAGAAAGGATTGGGTGCAGAACGAAAGAGTAGAGTGATCAGGTACCTATTCAAATATGTTATAAAAGGTCCTGTCAAAGCTAATGTTTCGTTTATGGCTGGTGAGAAAGGTGTGAGTGGAAAGAAGACGTATAGTGAATTTGACAGTCATGATTTGCCATTTCAAACTCTGAAATGGTCACTGCCACTCTACAAAAATGAAGAACAGGTGCTTGATGTCTACACTGGCTGGAACAGGTTCAGTAGCATACAGTTGTGGATCGTCCACTCTGGTTGTTTATCCCTTTTTTTTTTTTTACTGGTTGGTTGCTTAGCTTTGATCCGATTCATTTACACAGGTCATGTACTGTCTTGTTCCAGGTTTGTGATCAATCTTGTTGCGGGTAACACTGCGAGCATAGCATTGCTGCAGGTAATGGGAATCACTATCAAGCCGTGTGCTTGAGGCTATTAGTACCTGTCCTACTTTTAGTTGACTTGGAAATCCAAGAACCACCATACAGTTTCATTATGATTGGTCCATGAGCAGTGGACACATACATTTGAGTAGAAGTTGTGCGGTGAATTGATTTCTACCCGTTGAGATGACTCTGTTTGACTTACAACACAGACTGATGGCGATAGCGCAGTTTTTGCTGAGCTTGAAATATCAAAGGCAAATCTAGATCATGCAATGCAGAGTTGGTAGTAATTAACTGACCAACATTTTCGTTACATGTCATATTATTCCCTCTTTCTTCGAAAGAAGAATGCCGGTGCTGTTCCTAGGTACTACTTCAATTGCCTATGCTCTTAAGCTCTTTCGTGTTCTCTCCAATTGTAACTGCAACATTCTCTTGAGAACGGCAGTTGATGAGATCGACGCTTCATGAACATGAGAGAAGCTTGTTCAGATTCGTATAGTGATGAAGTGACGACCGATTATTTCTTCCTCCCCATTGGAAGTTTTCAGAAACTCAGTGTCGTCGAAGCTGCCGCTCATATTGAACTCTCGGCGCGCATGATCACTCGGTGACGACGACTTCGCCGTTTCTTGTGCCGTCGCCGCCTCGTCACAGAATTCTGTACGGGTGCATGGAGAAAGGCATTAGACGTTCGCGTGGACCAGGGTCAGTAGGATCCATGGTAAACGGCTATGCATATGCATATGGTTCATCGACGTACTGTCACCGATGGCGTGGCCGTGATGCGGCGATTCCTTGCCGCGCGCAACGACTGACAGGTCCCGGCTTGGCGAGGGTGGACGCGGCGAATCTTTGTGGAGCGTGGCCTTCGCATGCCTCTCGAGGAGCCAGCCGGCCTGGCGTGGCGGCGGCGGGGATTGCGCGTCCGTGCACTCCTCGTTGCACGGCGTCGCGGCAGCGCTAGCAATGACCTCCTCCTGCCACCCCTGCAGCCAACAGTCCAGGCTAGGCGACGACGCTGGCCGCGCCATGGACCTTCTGTCGAAGTGAATCAAGCTCTGCAAGGTCCTCACAGAGCCTCTCCACGACGTCCCTCCCGTTGGCCGCGTTCTGCACGAACCTCTCCACGCATCGCTGCTCCACCAGCTCAGCCACCTTGGCGGCCACGGCAGCCAGCGGCGCGCACCAGATGCTCCTCCACGTCCACGAGCCCCCGGAGGGTGGCGTTCCGGGAGACCACCCGCATGTCGCGCGCGGCGCCGTCCATGTCCGTGCGCTCGACGCCGAGCACCACCACGTCGTCGCCCGAGGACGCGAGGCGGCGGAGGAGGAACGGGAGCGGCGGGGCGCAGCTGGCGATGGCGCGCACGGCGGGGAGCCGGCCTGACCCTGCCGTGCTGGCACTCGAACAGCTCCCACCGCTGCGCCCCCACCGCAGCAGGCTCTGCCCCTGCTCGCACGCGTTGCCCAGCAACCGCCGCCCCTCCGCGACCTGCTTCCACGCCTCCGCCACCTCGTCGTTGATTCTATGCCGGCTTGCCTCGCGCTCGGCGTCCCGCTGCGACCGCCCGTTCACGGCCCACAGGTCCTGGTAGTGCAGGAACGAATCCAGCGCCTCCTTCGCGCGTCGCAGCTCCCCCGCCGTAGTCGCCGGGTTCTGGTCGTCGCAGCTCCCCAGCCCGTGTCGTCGATGCGGCCAAGGCAGCGCCAGCAGAAGCGGAGGCAGCAAGGCTTCGCGTACCGGATGGTCCAGCAGCCGCCGACATGCTCGATGGGGCGCCGGCACCGCGGGCACGGTTTCATGTGCACCAGGACCCAGTCGGCGCTCGCCGCGTCCGCGTCGCACACCCACCCCACAGCCGCCGCGCAGCTCGCCGGCCAGAGCGCCGCGCCGCCACACCGCCAGAAGCCGTGCCCGAACCTCCCCTGTCGAGGGGGATCTCGATGGCGCAGCCGCAGCCGTGTGTCGGGCACGGCTTCATCCACAGCCCGTGCGCCGCGACGTAATCGCGCGCCAGGAGCCGCTCGTACACGTCTCTCCCATCGTCCGTGGCGAAGCGCTCGACCATGCCATGGAGCACGGCGCGCGAGCAGGACGCGTCGGGGCACCGCAGCGCGATGAGGCCGCCGCCGCCGTCGCGCACCGCGGTGGAGGCCGGGAGACAATATATAGAGCCAAGAACATTGAACCTTTCCAACCACGCGAGGTCAAAGAACACAGCAAATGGTTGAAGATGGAAGCGACACCCAGTCAGACCACGACGGCCAGCGAGGTCAAAGAACACGGCAAATGGTTGAAGATGGAAGCCACACCCGAGGTCAAAGAACACGGCAATGCGCGAGTGAGCGAAAAAGTCAGATACGTTAGACTTCCTCCGGCGCATCCAAGTCAAACATTGAGGCGAATGGCCAAGATAAGCTGCGACCAAACGAACGGCGTGGAAGATTTCAGGCGACGTGGCCGCACGAGTGCAGGCGAAAAGGTTCCCACAATTCTAGTACTAGATGGCTGTATGTGTTGGCCAATAGATGCACCTTTGGGTGTTCATATTCTTGTTGCTTTTCCCATGTTATATTAAGAAGTTTCAGTATAGAACAACAGGTTCTAGTGACTTTATCCCTTCTCGTTGGATCCATAATCCATAAAAAGCTATGTATGTTATCACATCGGCAGGGTGATTTGTCATTTCCTGTTACTGCCTACTGAATACTGATACCGCCAAGGAAGGATGTATGTGCGTAAAACTATGCATCTGCGCGTTACTTCGTCAAAACCACATCATTTGGAAATTCCCTAAAACCAAGATTTTCTCATGTGGTACATGATACAAGGAACAAATTGGTGACTTGACTGAAAGGCCCCATCAGAGTTTGAGAATTCCTTGCGCTGGCTTCTCCGGCTTCTCCTTGGTTACAGTTTCTTTTTAAGTAGAAGTCTCACATACTCGCGGCATAAAATTCAATCCTGTGTGCAAGCCAAAGCAGTACCTTCTCTGACTCCATTCTTCTCATCCACTTGTCCATAATACAGTGATCGAGCTGGTTCTTCGAGTTGCAGAATACGTTGTGCCACTGATCCAGCTGACGTTAACTCAGCCAGCCTACATTTCCCTATCTCCAGATCCCATAATTCTCATTCCCAATGCAATAGCAGTAATTTTTTATACGTCCCACATACAATTTTTATGTACTTTTCTGCACCCAATTGTTACATATTCGTTCTAATAGTCTAGTAATAAAAATCTAGCTCAAGAGACAGTCCAATGATGCCATCTGCCTCCAGCAACATGGTCTTATAAAAGAAGAATCATCCAAGTATTAACGCTGATTGGCAAACTGCTGAACTACTCATGTTTCAAAGAGTCATCACGAACATTTACAGTAAGCTTCAGTTTATTATGAACCTTATTTGGACTATAATGGACAGCTTGTTCCCTAAGCTTTTTACATATCATAGTATCATATACATCACATGTTACATACAAGTTTTGCTATGCCAGGGTTAGTTTACACATGAAGAGAATCCATCCCCTCCAATAGCTATACTGAGCTTCCCTTGAAGTATTTACTGAAAGCTTCCTCATCCTTGCAATGCACACACATGACCTTGTAAACTTCAATAAGCAGCTTTGGAAACCGGCTAGCGAAATAGCGATCAAATCCCTCCGGCAGTGACCCAAGTATCGCCTGGAATTCATTTTCATAAAGATGTTAGCTTTGGAGAAGGGAAGTGCAAAATGAGAAAGGCTGGAACTGACTCAAAAGCAACTTGTAATAGAAAGCATAATTTGTCTGAATACTGATACAGATAGTATACAATTGTACCAGCCCAAAAAAAAAGGGAAGGAAAACAATAAATCTATCCTAACTTCTGCACAGTTTCAAGTTTTCAACCAGTAGCACCCTTGTCCAGAGACAAGGATTTGATAATCAAATGACGGCAGTCAAGCAGGCAACTGGTTTAAGTGCCACGGGGAGACAATGAAGTATCTAGGCAGAGTTTAAAAACATAGCCAGAGATTAAAACGAACAGAGGTAACAGATCAGTGATTTAACCTTGATAAAACTCTAAACACCAACCAAAAAAAAAAGAAATTTTGGAGGGAAATGATTTATGCTGGTACCACCCAGTTACCGGCCTAGATCCAGTAAATATTACAAATAACTCTAAACGCCCCCCCCAAAAAAAAGCCAAATTTGGAGGGAAATGATGTGTACTAGTAACAGTTACTAGCCTAGATCCCGTAAATATTAAAAACCATTCTTGCATATCGTGTCTCATGTCTTTAATTGATGATATTAGGAACTAAATATGGTGTCCTAGCGTCATCAGTTTTACCAGTGGGAGTAATAAGCTCGACTTTAGCTCAACTCTACAATGTTGTGAGCATGGGATTATGGGCTCATGTTCACTCTTAGGCATAACTTGACACAATATGTGTATCTACAAGTGAACTGCCATTGTTTTATAAATTCAACTCTTCAAAACATACTAGTGGTATAGAACAGGATGATACAAATTTATATAAAAATTGGAAATTAACAAAGCCTGGAAAAAGTAACAATGTCAACAGGACCAGCTATCAACCATAAAAGCTATTTTCCCCATCCTTCATCGATTTTCTTCACTATTCAATTAGCCCCTTCTCTTACATGCTCGTTTGTATGGGGCAAAGATTCTGAAAATCTAGCCATCGACCATATGCAGTGTAGGGACAACCACATATACCGATATACGAATCCAGTCTATGCTTAGTTCAGCAGTTTGCCAATAAGCTAATAGAACATTTAGTTCTATGCATAGAGAACAAATACCAAAAGTAAACACAGTACCAAGTGCAGCACAACAAACCTTGAGATCATCTGAAAGTTCTCTGTAATGACCTGACTTATTTCTGATGTACCTCAGAAGGTCACGAATGGACTCAAAGTTATATTTTCTATAGCGACCCATGTCTGTAACCAAGGCAGGATCTAATTTCTCTCCCCATTTTCCACCAAATGCTATAGGTCCTACGCTTTCCAGCGCATTTATGAGGTCAGTTTCACTTGTTTTCTCAATTCTGTCACTGGTATCCCTTAGAAATGAAAGGCGCAATTCAGGGCTCCAGAAGAGTGGATGATGCATCACATATACAGCTGATGGCCTACGATATTTCAAAAATGGCAGTTCAGTAATAAAACAAGATATCTACAACCTAGAAAATCAGGGAACTGAGGACATGCAATGACCTTAGTTCTTACCTCAGCTCTGGAATTGGTTGTAATAACTGAGAAATAAGATGTACTGCTTCTGGTATGTAATCCACCACAAAGAGATCAAAGCGATTGTTCACAATGTTCATGTCCCGCTCATAGTACTCACCAAATGGGTGTTTGCCTTTGGTGATACAATAGAAAATAAGGCAACCCAAACTAAATAAATCCATTGCACGAGTTTGGCGACCTTGACGAAGCTGTTCAGGTGCTTGCCAGCCAGAGCTTCCAACTCCTAGAGTACAATATCAAGGATAAAACTGCGAGTTAAAAAAAATATTCTAGCAATGCGATAAACATAAAGTATTTCCTAATATTACAAATATGCAACTGAATAAAACCTATTTTACCTGTGCCATGATGGCTAACAGAAGTAATGTCCTCTTGCAGGCGCTTACTGATACCCATATCAGAAAGCTTTGCTCTTAGACTCCCTTCTGTGCTTATTAAGACATTATGCGGCTTCAAATCACGATGTATAATTCCCAAGCTATGCAGATGAGCAAGACCCGCAACCACATCTCTGCATAGAAAGGTTCACAAAACCAGAGTGATTAAAGGTACTACAAGTACACTGCAGAGGATAGCTAACATAAAAAGCAGGGACACAATTCCTGTAACTAAGGATGTAAAAAACAATGGCAAATCTTCAAAAGAAGGTAGCAAACAACACTATATCGTGGGCATGACTTGCTTATCGATGTCAAAATATGATATTAACAGCTCAAAAAGTCTCAAGGTGTGGCATCATCCATAAGTGGGCACATATAAATGTGCCATACCAATTTAACATAGCATTCAATAAGATCTTATTTATTTGTCCAAGAATAATGTGAAGAATTCAAGCTTTCGATTTCTTTGTTTTTACTCTGGTGAATTAATTTACCTTATGAAAGACTTATTGGTGTGCTTCCCTAAGTCTTTACGCACAGACTCAAAACCTAACATGTATTTGAAACAAAGGAATGTTACCAAGGACCAAGTTATCAGCTATGCTGGATTTCCCACATTAATGCTGGAACACTACTACACAAGCAAAGCACATCAATTTGTCCAGTACTCGCAATGCAATATGCAGAAAGCTACACATATTAGCTTCAACATAAACTGCAGCAACTTTCTATTAGTTCCGTTTTCTGATTATTCATGCAATTACGACCTCAGTTTCAGAAACAAACTCCAAACAGCTGAGACAAACGTCAAATATTCCCTTTGCTAACTAGATTCCACAACTGCAATTTTTTGCAAAAGTTGGAATAGTAGAAATATAAAAATTTCAATGAGCACAGAAAAGTAAGAATTAAACCAAAAGAAAGCTTATATTGAAGGATAGATCCTATTGTGCAAACTATTTCATGTGCAGGTAAATGAAGTGGAGAGATCATACACCTCCAATAAAATGCCTTTGCTAGTGTGTTTCCCCGTCAAAGCTTAATATTGCATCAAAATGTTTTCAATTCAGTAAACATGGGCAATACTCAAGAAAGAAATGGTGCTGAAATTATAACAAATCAGCATAATACAAACAATACATCTAATCAACATTGCAGCATTCAAGTAGAATATTTCACATACCTCATCAGCTTTAAGAGTTGGGCCGAAGGAAGCCCATCATGCGTCCACAGGTCCACATCTATTCCTTCAACATTTGAAATCTTTGACTTCATGCAGATAGTAACCTCAGGGTTTAGTACTGATTCTCCAGAAGATGAATCCGAGTGTTTTTGTATCAGATCAGCCAGGTTGCACCGGCACCTCTCAAGAGAGATGTAAACAAAATCACTGTCATGCTCACAACCATACAGCCTAACAATATTAGGATCCCGGTCAGATACAATAAGATTCTCTGTCTCTTTTATAGCCATATCATTGTGTGAACGCAGCAAGCGCTTCACAGCAACTTGACGGCCATCGTAAGAGCCCTCAAAAACAACTGTGCCATTGCTACCTCTACCAATTTCTCTATTGGAAACATAAAGTTTACCAATCCGTCGACCATCAAGCCCGTCTGAGATACCCTTACTAGCCTGGGGAGAATTTTCTATGATAGGCATCTCAGTTGACCCACCAGTTTCACTGTTCTCCTTATCAGATGCTGACAAGATCTCACGTCCATTGATAAGTCCATCTTTCTTTCGTTGTTTTCTTTTCTTCGGAGTTCCCTCCGGCCTCCCTCTAACATCGACTGGTTTCTTCTCACGCATGAATGGTTTCATAAGCTTAATCACAAATTGCTTGCAAGACTTGCTTGAAGTCAAGCTCAACAGAAAACCTATAACCAACAATAAGGGAAGCACAGGAAATAACCATCCATAAGCATTCTTGGTGAACTTGTTGGTTGCTTCAGGTTCAGCAGATATGAAATGAGAACCGTCATATGTTTGATTCTGAGTACCATCCAAGGCAGCATGGGACTTGCCATTGGTTTGTGGTGACTTCCTTGAGCTTCGATGTGGTTTTGGGGCATCTTTCAAGACAATTGCATTAGCTGAACCTGAATCAGGCAAAGCAAGTGGCACTTCCCCAGTTTTAATGCATGGAATATCTCCCTGCAGATAGGATGGCTGGTCAAGCGTATTTGGGTGGTTGTGCACACGGTAGTTTGCAGTGAAAAAGCTTCTCGTCCAGTTAAACAAATGTTTTCCAAGATCAGATGCACTGAGGGAATAATCAGTTCTCACAACCATTACAGTGTTACCATGGCTATCACCTGTATCAGCAGTTAACTTTGATGGCACTCGTTCAATCCCTGGCCCTTCCAATTCATTCAAGACGGCTGGAATGCTGTGCTTGTAAATAATCTCACCGCGATCAGCGTCAATTACAAAAATGGTTGAAACCTTCGATCCAATAGTGACAACAGAATCCCGTATGTATGGAGTTCTGGCGACGAAATCCTCCAATTTCCAGGGAAGTATCTACAGGAAGAAGACAACAATGAGAGAGAGAGAAAAAGTGTGTTACGACGATTTTTTAAAACAATCGTGCTCCAGCAAAACATACCGCGCTGGTCCCATTATAAAATTCCAACAACTCATTGTCGTTCCCGCCCACAGGATATATGACGTAACTCATAGCTGGGTCGCCGGTAGTAACATCCTCTGAGGGAGGAGGCCCTGTGCAGACCTCCCACAGAGGAGAGTTTGTTTGCCGGTCCACAAGTTGAATTGTTCCATTGTTATTGATCCGAATCTCGGAGCTGCGCACAAAGACACCCAAAGTGAATACAGAGTCGAGCAATCAGACCTAGCAAAGATGCCTCGATAATGTACCCCAAAGAATGTACCAAGATATATCTAGGCATGCATTAAGTAACCATCAGTAACACAAGAACTATCACGCACAAGCAGCAGGAACAAGCAACCTACTCAGCTAAGCTAGCGTTCCTCTTGACGTGCTCTGTTGCAGCACGAAACAGGAGCAGCTCTGGGTCGGCTCTAACCTTTTTGATGGATAAACCAAGAAAGCACCCTAACGACAAGAGATCCAATGCTATAAGCTCGGTCCGAAGCCATTTCCTTGCACGGGAAGAGCAAGCAACCAAGCACAAACCTGCCCACACCACAGCAACGGGAACAAAGCAAGGGACGAAAGGGGAGAGAGCTCACCGGGACAGAGGGCCCGCCTCGCCGCTCACCACGCTCGACTGCTCCGAGAGCCGGGGCCGCGGCAGGACCAGGAGCTCCCCGGGCTTCTTCTTGGGCGCCGCCGCGGCGACGATCTCCGTGGACCGGGCCGGCCCATCCTCCCCGGGACCCGGGAGCGCGAGCCGGGGCGGGGGCGAAGGGAGGGGGAGGAGCGCAGCGGGGCCGGCGGCGTCGAGGTCGACCCCGCGGAAGGCGAGCCCCGAGAGGAGGACCAGCGGGAGGAAGACACGGCGGAGCGACCTCGTCATCCGGGCATGCTAGGGTTTCGGTGGGGCGGGGTGGGGGAGAATCTTGCGCGCGGGAACGGGCGGGGGCGGGCTCGGATCTGGCCGGCGGCTGGGGTTTGCTTCGCGAGGATGGGGAGGAGGAGGCTTCTGGAAACTGTTTTCCTGTTTTTTTCGATGATGAGACTCAAAGCGGAGGGGGTGAGGCGGCGGCGGCGGCGGGGGGCGGGCGGCCGGGCACCGGAGCGGGATTTGCCGCGTGCGCGCGCCGTTTCCGCGTGCGATGCCACTAGGCCTAGATGCCAGACAGCGAGAGCACACATGGGCAGACGGTTTTTAGTTTATTTTATTGTTTATTTCTTCTTGGTTGGATTTCTATATCTATCATATTAGAGCATCTATAACAGTCAATATTTCCACTTTAACTAATCCTAGTTTGGGATTTTTCAAAAAAAAAATCCAACCAGGCTTCTTGAAATTTAACTTGTTCATCTTTAGTAGATGATGTACCATGTTAGCATTGTGCCTTTCTGTATTTCTACACCACTGTTTGTCTATCTTTGATATTACGAATGACAACATGATGATGAATTAGTGCATTACAACTCACAATTTATTGAAACATATGGCTTATGTGTCACATTTATAGAAAACAACACAAACATTGCTCTTCACGTTATGATTATAGCGTTCTTGAGAGATGCTACTATTTACAAAGATCTACTAGAGATGCATTAATGATCACATCTTCCACAACATTTCTATGTTCAACAGAAGAAACAATACATTCTGCGCTATCTCAGAAAAGAAACCATAGTTTAGAGTGGATGCTTTCGACTCATGTGAAAATTAGTTGCTTGCAACAGGATTTCACATCTCATTCCTCCTTCCAAATATATCGACATGTCCATCTATAAAGATACTAAAATATTAATAATATTTTTTTAAGAATATTTATTTCACTCAAATTTTTCGAAACTTTCTTTCCTATGTTTTTCAATTCCTACATTTCTTCTTTATAACATCTCTTCCGTCCAAACCACTCCAAGACTCCAAGTTGCGCGCTGAATTTGTAGAGGTAAAATTGGTGAGAGAAAGCAGGGTACCCTTTTAGGCCTTTTCCGGGCCGACCATTTTACCCCTGGCAACTCCTCCTCACGGAGAGCCCCCGCAACCGCAAGTCCATCGGAGCCCTTCGATGGTCATGCGGTGAACTGCAACAGCCGCCGCCGTCGTCGCCGTCGGCCGCCGTTCGCCGCCATGATGAACCACGTCAGGTCGGCTTTCCTCCCCGGCTCCCGGCCGCACCAACTGGCGGCGGCCCCGCAGCAGCTAGCGGCCGCCGCGTCCTTCCATTCCACCCCCGTCCTGCAGCGGAAGCGCAAGACCCAGTGGCAACACGTAACGCCCCCTCCCCCAAAATTCATCCATTCTCCCTTCTCTGAGCTGAATTATCAGCAGCCTCTCGTTTCGTTCCATTAGGAAAGGTGGGTCCTTTTGTTTGATCCGATCGCAGTTCTTTTAGCTGGTCTTGAATCTGTTTGCTGAAATGCCTGTTTGGGGGGGCTGCTCTGCGGCACCATCGATGTGCTGCTCACGGGATTGGTGATTTGCGCTCTAGTAGAGAATCGGAATGGTGCTCTAGTTTGATCTATTGGATCAATTGCTTAGACCTCGTTGCTAGATGGTGGCAGTATGTGGATTTGGTGCCTGCACATGCAGCTCATGTGAATCGGAACTGTTTCTCCTGGTGTGTTCTCATACTATTTTTGCTCATTGATCATTTTGTTCTTGATAAAATGCTTCGTGAGGAACTTGTTGATCAAATTGTATTTGATTGCGTAGCGAACAGTTATTGTGGAACTTCTTTGTACTTTTGAAAGATGGTAGTCGCATGAAAAAACTTTTGAAGATGGTTGCTTTGGCTTGATATTAAGCACACGAAGCTTTGATTCAGCGATTCTTTTCAGCCAATTTATCTGTTCAGCTTTCTTTTGCTTAAGTTTCCGTAGTCTAGCATCTTTTTTCTGTGTATATGATTATGCTAACTAGTGGTGTGCGATATATGTGGCTTCTCATTGCAAACTATTTTAAAAGTGAAAAAAATACCAACATTGCTTACCTTTTTTGTTGGGCAGAGATTCAATTATTATGCAAAACGTAGGAGAAATAGAGAAACTAAAAGGTCAATGCTACGGAATATGTCAGAGTATGCGGAGTACCTCTTCCAGGTCAGTGTAACAAAATGTCTTTGTTATATCATTTTTTATCGTTTTGTATTATATTATGTGGGAACATATGAGTCGATATATCAGTGTTTGCTCCCACAATTTTTTGACGTCTTCTAAAATTGTTATTATAACAACTAGGTTAACATATTACAGAATCACCTTTTACAATACTCCTTTGCATTGTAGATAGTACAAATAAACAGATGAAAATAACATAAAGAGTGTTCCAGAAAACATTAGAACGGTATAGGCTCCTGCTGGCATTTATATGGGTTTCAAAAGCACTATTTATTCTAAGTTGAATGCACTATTTATAGAACTCAACAGTTATGATGAAGGAAAGGGTCTTGATATCGTTGTGTGTAATTAGGAGGAAATAATAAATAAAGTGGATTATTTTGCTTTTTTTACTTCCTGTACTGTTTTCTCTTTCAGTGGTATATGACGTTTGTGTAGATTTTGTAATCTTGCTACATTGCTGGTTGTAGCTTTCAATTAAGATCTCCAAGAAAAATGTTAATGCAGATATAGAAAATTCTGGTTAATTAACACTTAATATTGATCTTGATGTTCAGAGTTGGCGTGAAGAAGATGAGAAAGCTGATGCATCTACTGGGCCTTCATGGTTTAGGGGACACCGTTGGGTTAGGAATTCAAATAACAATGGTTTCCGCCCACATGATTTTTACTATGGAAATTTCAGGAGCAGGGGTACAATACTTTCTTATTTTTCTATCTGATACATATGTTTGGATTCTTCTTCCTTCCATGTCTAACAGTTGGTTACAAGGAATATTTTCGTTGTGCATAAATATGCATGGAAAATTATTTAATAAATATTTCAAAGTCTTGATGTAATCAATGCTTTTAACTAGCCAACATTATATTGAATGTGATCAGCTAAAGTTGTTTCTTAACTGGCCCCACAGGAGGGTTTGAGTTTTGTACGAGTGATGAGGAGGAACCGGAGACTATATTTCGCAACGCTTTTCGGCAGCAGCACACATACTATTGGTCGTTTTCGTCTGATGATGATTTTCACAGGAGGCACTCCAGACATGCTCATTCAGATAACTCCAGGAATTGGAGTGATGATACAGACGATGAGGACATAGTGTCCGCTCCTTCAGAGATATCTTTGGCAAGGCAAGCTCTTGGGTTGAGCCCTTCTGGTCCACTAAAACTCGAAGATGTTAAAAGCGCGTAAGATCTTTGAGCATTTCCTTGGCTTTGAGTTCTTATTTTCTGGGCAGAGGTTGGATTGTTCCATAATCTCTACATCTTCCTGAACTGTTCCAGTATCATTTTTTTTTTTTCCTCTTGACATTAGATACCGAGCATGTGCGCTTAGGTGGCATCCAGATCGTCACAATGGGTCATCCAAGGTAATTATTTCTTAGTACATATGGGTTTTATTTTTTTGGTCTGTTTCATCTGTAGATTATTTTTTTGTGTGTGAATAATCTGCTGGTAGTATTTGGCATTTCTTGTGCTTTATGAGTTGCTACTATGAGACGATCAAACTGGAACTGAACGATAATCGATATATTGTTAATACCAATTAAAGATATAAAACTGTAGTTCAAAACCGCTTCCCCTCTTTGGTTTTCTGTTCTTAATAAATTACTTTACAAGTGCAATTCTGTTCTTAAATTTGCTAGATTGCTCTATATAGTTAATATGTTTTTTATGACATGAAGTTAATATGTTGTCACAATGCTAGATTAATAAAGATTGCTCAGCAGCTCACACAGGTTCCATCCAACACTTGCTAGACCTTGTTTCATGTTTTTCAAACTAGCCTGTACATGATTCAGTACAGATCTGATATGAAAGTCTTGTTCAGATTGAGGGCACTGCAATAACCTGAAAACTTTCAAACTTTCGCCTTCTACAAACATTTTACTGTTATTCTTTGTAACTAATGACATAAACTGGACAGGCTACAGCAGAGGAAAAATTCAAGCATTGCAGTGCAGCATACAAGACCTTGTGCGATAATTTAGCTACTGCATAAGTAATTTTGAATGTAGATTGGAACTGCATTCTTCCCTTCAAACTTCGTAACCACAAATTCCTAAGTGTACCATGCATTATCTCAATAGCTGCTTTGCTCTGGCTTCTTGGAGTAATTGAAGATCAAATAATGCGAATATTGCACTTCTATACCATGTAATCTTTCTTTTCTCACGAGTCATGTTGTAATTTTAGATATAGGAGAAATACCTCATTTATATCAGTCATTATTTTGTCTTGCCTGAGTTACTGTAACCTAGGCTAGGTACGTTTGCACTCAGGGTTTGTAACATAACAGTTTGAGTACAATATCATCTTTGTTGCTGACAAATTTCTAGCGTACTATCTGATATTGGCAATAGTTTTCCTCATATCCATCTATTGAGAACGAGGGGTCTCCCTTGTGGACGTTATTAGGGCGCTGCTTTCGAAATTGTTCAAGTTAGATATAAAAGTTGACAAGCTAATGGGTGTTCAAGTTAGATGTGGTCAAGTTAGCTAATGGGTGTTGCTGATAAAGTTCTGGCCTTCCATCAGGTTTTGAAGGGGTTCTGATAGTATAGAGTAAAGTGCATCAAGGGTCCTCGAATTTGTCCTGCAGTGTCATTTAGGTCGCTGTTTCAAAATGCATATTTGGGTCCTTGAAGTTGCTAAGCTATGTCATCTCAGTCCAAAGTGTTAAGGGTGTGGTACTAGTATTGAACTCTAATTGTAGAATTCTTGTACAAATCTAGTATTGAGTCATGTAACGCATATATATTACCCTCTATGGGGTTTTTAATTTATTATCAATACACAAGCTATATTTATAATTTGTTGCTTCCGTCCCAAAATAATTGTCGCCGTTAACTTTTAATCATCGCATTTGACCATTTGTCTTATTCGAATTTTTTGTGCAAACAGTAATTATTTTATCATCACATGTTTTATCATCAATGATAGTTTAAACATGATATATTTGTTGTAGTCTTTTCACAAAATTTTTGAATAAGACGAATGATCAAATGTGATAATCAAAAGTCAAAAACGACAACTATTATGGAACGGAGGTAGTATGTTAAAGCTATAGTAGTAGTGCTTTTATCTCATCTCTTTCCATTGCTTGCCATTTGTAGCAATGGCTTATCGATCTCTTTACACCTATGTTTACACGGATACTTCTAAACACTTACGTACCGGATACCGATACTCCTCCAATACATATCGGACATCGATACTCCACTGATACGTGTTGGATGCGTATCGCACATATTTATGATTTTTAAATAATTAAAATAATTCTAATATTTGGTCGACACCTCGCTGATTGTTTCCGGATACCTCTAGTCCTAACACATACCTTATTGGACTCATAAAGCATCCTCTCCACAAATAAAACGACCCCTGATAGTCCTCCGGATCATCATGACGTGAGAACGTGGCGTATGGATGCATTATACTCTACCTTCTAGATAATTGCATTCAATTTTAAGAAAAAAAATCGTAATCTATCTATCTATCTACTCTAATCTAATCTAAACCAATAAAGAACCAGTTGCGAGGAAAATCTGTTTTACCCTGTCAGATGTTACCCACCTGTATATCAGCCAATGATTTAAATCCCACCTCCTAATCACAGCCGCTAGATCCAAACATATGGGCCCATCGAGTCACCAGATTGTCACCCGAATGTCACCGATGACGAGATTTGCACATGTTTCAGACCCCTTCCCCAGCGCTAATCTTACTCAGGAAAAACTCTACCCGCCCCTGCACCCACCGCCGTAACTGGAATGATAGCCGGTCTCCTTCCCGAATTAATGATTTCCTTCCAAATCAAAAAAATGTTTGAAAATTTTGGGATTATGCATGGAGGCTACGGCGCCTGTCCCGATCTCCTTCCAAATCGATGCTCCAGCCACGACGATCCACCAGGGATGGAGACGCAAGCCTGAAAAAATTTTAGAGAGGGCACTGGCGTCCTGGGCCCATCTCCTTTTCCAGGTTTGATTTGATTCAATCTGATGACGCATCTCATTCTTCATGCCCCGACTTGATTCATCAGAAGCATACGTTTTGTGTTCAGTTTTTGTTTTGTCGGGGAACAACCTGATCCTCTTTGAATCTGAATCTTCTGAACCTGTACGATCATCCTATCACCACGCTCGATCTGCGGTAGTTTCTTTGATTTTGTTACAGAAAAAAGGTCTGGACAACATGGTCTCTGTTCTCTGATCTTTGCTTACCCGGATGTTCAGTATACCTACCTGAGGAAGTCTTTGAATCCGCTTCCTTATACTTATTGATTGTTTTCAGGTGGAACATACAACTTGAGGATCTATGGCCTGCGATCAAGGTGTACGCAGGGGTCTGTCAAGTTCTTCAAGAGATCCCCTATGTGATCGCACAAACATTGAAGTTGCAGGTGCGGTTTGTCTGCTGTGCCATATCATTTCATTTTTTATTATTGGTTTAGATTAAATCCCTGGCATTTTTTATTATTGGTTTAGATTAAATCCCGTAAAATTGTTCACTACTCTGTATAGCATCGGGGCAAAAGGACGCTTTGATTGCCAAGAAGCGGCACAGAGCAGAGAAAGTTCCCGACAGTACCGTGAACGGCAGAGGGCTGTGCTCCAAGCTGAAAACAAAGATATTCAACTGCCGCCGGTTTTGAATCCAGGTAATAATGGTCACCGATTGGATGTTTTGTTCAGGTTCAGAATCACTACTTTGCAACGCCAATTTTATATGTGCTTCATTGTTTCACTGCATGAATAGATGAAATGATGAATTGTTTCATGAAGTGAAATAATTGAACAGATTTATGTCTCTATGAGAAACCAAGTTTGTCATTGCTTTACAAATGGTTGAATTTGTTAGATACCATGTGCTCTGTTCTTTATGACCATTTTTTTTTGCATGTTTGGTCATACAATATTTTCTAAACCAATAAAGAACCAGTTGCGAGGAAAATCTGTTTTACCCTGTCAGATGTTACCCACCTGTATATCAGCCAATGATTTAAATCCCACCTCCTAATCACAGCCGCTAGATCCAAACATATGGGCCCATCGAGTCACCAGATTGTCACCCGAATGTCACCGATGACGAGATTTGCACATGTTTCAGACCCCTTCCCCAGCGCTAATCTTACTCAGGAAAAACTCTACCCGCCCCTGCACCCACCGCCGTAACTGGAATGATAGCCGGTCTCCTTCCCGAATTAATGATTTCCTTCCAAATCAAAAAAATGTTTGAAAATTTTGGGATTATGCATGGTGGCTACGGCGCCTGTCCCGATCTCCTTCCAAATCGATGCTCCAGCCACGACGATCCACCAGGGATGGAGACGCAAGCCTGAAAAAATTTTAGAGAGGGCACTGGCGTCCTGGGCCCATCTCCTTTTCCAGGTTTGATTTGATTCAATCTGATGACGCATCTCATTCTTCATGCCCCGACTTGATTCATCAGAAGCATACGTTTTGTGTTCAGTTTTTGTTTTGTCGGGGAACAACCTGATCCTCTTTGAATCTGAATCTTCTGAACCTGTACGATCATCCTATCACCACGCTCGATCTGCGGTAGTTTCTTTGATTTTGTTACAGAAAAAAGGTCTGGACAACATGGTCTCTGTTCTCTGATCTTTGCTTACCCGGATGTTCAGTATACCTACCTGAGGAAGTCTTTGAATCCGCTTCCTTATACTTATTGATTGTTTTCAGGTGGAACATACAACTTGAGGATCTATGGCCTGCGATCAAGGTGTACGCAGGGGTCTGTCAAGTTCTTCAAGAGATCCCCTATGTGATCGCACAAACATTGAAGTTGCAGGTGCGGTTTGTCTGCTGTGCCATATCATTTCATTTTTTATTATTGGTTTAGATTAAATCCCTGGCATTTTTTATTATTGGTTTAGATTAAATCCCGTAAAATTGTTCACTACTCTGTATAGCATCGGGGCAAAAGGACGCTTTGATTGCCAAGAAGCGGCACAGAGCAGAGAAAGTTCCCGACAGTACCGTGAACGGCAGAGGGCTGTGCTCCAAGCTGAAAACAAAGATATTCAACTGCCGCCGGTTTTGAATCCAGGTAATAATGGTCACCGATTGGATGTTTTGTTCAGGTTCAGAATCACTACTTTGCAACGCCAATTTTATATGTGCTTCATTGTTTCACTGCATGAATAGATGAAATGATGAATTGTTTCATGAAGTGAAATAATTGAACAGATTTATGTCTCTATGAGAAACCAAGTTTGTCATTGCTTTACAAATGGTTGAATTTGTTAGATACCATGTGCTCTGTTCTTTATGACCATTTTTTTTTGCATGTTTGGTCATACAATATTTCAGCTGAAAAAATGTTCGTAGCTGTTTCAATGTAAGTTTGGGTCTCTGATGTCCACCGCTAGCATCGCCAAGTAACTTTTTAGCTGTCACGTGTGTCTAAAGTTTTAACTTGGTTCAGGTAGCCTTTTAACTGTGTAATGGTTCAAGTAGCCTAGCCTCCAGTGCTCGCTTTTCAGGCATGAAGAGGCACACGAACAAGACCATGTCTTAGGTCTCAGTGGCAAGAATATTCAGGCCGGCTTATCTCTTGAGTGCATTATGCTTTGGCCCTTGGCTCTGGCAGCAACCAGACACTGAACTAACCAAATGCAAGACAAGATTGGCACCAGAACTATCGTGAAGTGGACATAATTTCAGGTGCTCAGCTAGCAGTAAGAAAGGTCCAGTCTTGAGGATAATTTTTCAGATAGCTCGATCACAAACGACGCGGAAGGCTTCGCGCGGAAGAGGGAGCGCTCCGGGTCGCCGCGGATCCGTTGGTCTCCCTCGCCTCCGGCAGCCCTTGGGGCGCCGGGAGGCGGTGGAGACCACGGATCTGCTGGCTGGCGGGGTAGGTCCTAGGTTTAGCTCTAGGTTTCGGTGTCCGGGTCGGGTCGTCGAGGCGGCGGCGGCGAAGCGGCCATGGAATAAGGTCCCCCGTGCTCTTCCCCGTCTCGACGGCGTCCTGCTCCGGCGTCGGCGACGAGCGCGTGGTGGTGGGCTCTCCTTTGGCGGGGCCTTGTACAGGAGTTTGCCGGCTTCTTGTTGTACAGTCATCAGTGGGCCATCCTTTTTTTTCCTCCCGTACTTCTTCCTTTTCCTTCCCGCAAGCCAATCTCCTTTTCCGATCGTTCTTCTCCCGTTCTCCTTTTCAGTCCTGCGGCAAGCTGCAATCGTCTCCTTTAGCGCTGCCGTTTTGTGAGATGCCGCCAGCAGATTGTAGAATCAGGACGACGTCGCTTGTTCCAATTTCCTCCTGAGAGTGCCTGTTCACGATTCGGCAATTCTCTGCAGTGAATTTTCTTGCGTGACGATCGGTACTGAACATCAGGCGACTGCCTACAAAGGCCTGCCCATCGTGATAGAAAAGCATCGACTGGTGACGATCCGGCAAGGAGGAGTGGCCGTGCAACATGGATCCCGAAGATGCGTTTGATGATTTTATTGCCAATGACTTGATTGATCCATCGTCCTCAGATGATGAGGATGATTTTTATTTCAGTGCTGCAAATATAATAGCAGAGGAATATCTTAACGAACCACATCGTGGTTCTGTCATTGGACATGCGACCATAGATCGAGAAAGGCATTCGTGGCACTTTTTTGCTCTATCGTGATTATTTCTCAGAGAACCCTGTTTATGGGCCGGAATATTTCAGGCGGAGGTTAGTATGTACCCTTAATTTCATTTGAAAAATGTTTTATTCATGTGTTCTGGTTTGGCTAAGTAATTTCATTCGTGCACAGGTTTCGAATGAGACGGCATGTCTTTGTACGCATAATGAACGCTGTTGAGGAGCACGACGACTACTTTGTACAGAAGAGGAATGCAGCCGGTGTTCTTGGACTATCTTGCTTGCAGAAGGTGGCGGCAGCATTTCGGATGATAGCATATGGAGTAGCGGCCGATGCTACAGATGACTATGTTCGTATCGGTGAGAGTACTGCTTTAAAATGTCTGAGAAGGTTTGCCATTGCTGTTGTCGAGGTATTTGGACCTGAGTACATGAGACTACCTAATGAACATGACACAGCTAGATTACTTGCTATTGGTGAGAGTAGGGGTTTCCCAGGTATGCTTGGTTCCATCGATTGCATGCATTGGAGCTGGAAAAATTGCCCTACTGCATGGCATGGTATGTACAAGGGCCATAAGAAGGAGCCTACAATTATACTAGAAGCAGTTGCTTCTAAGGATCTTTGGATTTGGCATGCATTCTTTGGGATGCCAGGTTCACACAATGATATCAATGTGCTTCAAAGATCTCCAATTTTTGCAAGGCTTGCTGAGGGTGAAGGTCCACAAGTCAACTACAACATTAATGGAAATGATTATACAATGGGTTATTATCTGGCAGATGGCATATACCCGTCATGGGCCACATTTGTGAAGACCATACATGAGCCACAAGGTAACAAGAAGAAATATTTTGCAAAGGCTCAAGAAGCATGCAGAAAGGATGTTGAGCGTGCGTTTGGGGTTTTACAATCTCGCTTTGCTATTGTTCGGGGGCCAGCCCGTTTGTGGGATGAGGATTCGCTTGGAAATATAATGATGGCTTGTATAATTATGCATAATATGATTGTTGAAGATGAAAGAGAGGAAGATGATGATTTCAATTATGAAGACATGGGAGAAAAGGTCAAAGTATCACACGACGATGCACCGGAACTTGATGCTTTCATTCAAAATTACAAGAAAATCAAGGACAAAGAAACCCATACACAACTTCAAGCGGACCTGGTTGAGCACTTGTGGCAAAATCATCCAGATTTATACAAAAATATTTGTATCGAGTGATTTTATTGCTATATTGTAATAAATAGTAGTATTTGTGTTTTATTTAATATCAGAACATTTGATTTTTACAAGAATATATATATATATCACAACTTGTTCATTTACAGTCAGGTTTATGTTTTATTTACAGTCAGGAATGTTATATGTGTGCCTTCCAGTTAGAGTGTTGCAGAATGATATCTGTTAATGCCAAAGTCGGAGGACATGGTCACTTGTCAGGCTCATGTCAATATTCTCTGTCCTTTTCAAGTAAAGTGTGATATAGAACTCCATTCCCAACACTTGTAATCTCATAAAGTACAACCTGATAGCAGTGACAGAGGTTGATCAATATTCCAGGGGTTGCCAAAAAAATTAATTTGTGCTGCTGGCTGGGGCTTCAGTTTCAACGAGGGTCAGAGTTGCATACTTTCAGACTGTAGGCAATACAGTTTCAGACTATTGCTGCTGCTTTGGACTTTCAGAGAGAGCAATATAAATATTGCAGTGTTATGGCTATGGCTACATGGGTTACAATATACAGTGTTATGTTTTTTTATGAACAAAACAGCTGGGAACCTCTGTCAGTGCCTGATAGTACTTCTGAAATTATCAGGATTGTGTAAACAATTAAACCAATCAGAAAGCAATATAAATATTCTAAAGTGTGATCTCAGGAACCAAACTGAAAATATCAGGAACCAAACTGACATAATTTGATAATTATCAAAAAGCACTATAAATATTCAGAACCAAACTGACATAATTTGATAACTTGAATAAGTAATGACACTCCATGACAATCTGATGACTGACAGAAATTGAAGACCATGATAATTGTTGACTCTAGCACAAACTGAAGACTCCATGACGATTTGATGACTCTAACACAAACTTAAAGTTTTCGACGACAACCTGATACTATCAAGACTAAATGATATCTCTAGGACAAGCTGATACTATCTAGTAACAAATTCTAACTCTAGTTGCTGAGACGTTTTGCAAGAATTTCATCCTGACGTCGTTCATAGTATTGCTGTTGCTTGTACGACAGAGTACTCATATCGATGTTCATGATCCTCTCTTCTTCCACTTCCCTTTTCAAATCAACTCTTTCTTTTTCAATTCTAATCCTTTCTTCCTGCAGAGCAAATGCCTTCTTACACCTCTCCTCTTTCTTTAACTCTTTCTCAGCATCTGCTTCTTTTTTCTTTGCGACAAGGTACTCCATAGGTTCCATGCTTGAACGTTGCCGTAACTTATGTTGCTCCTTCTTTCTTCCTGCAGGTCTTTCTTGTGCACCTTCTGCTGGCTGGCCACCATCAACATTACCAGCTGTGATTGAAAGTGGAGCTGACGAAGGGCTTGAATTGGCCGTCGTCTTCTGCTTTTTTGCTACAGATTTCGAGTTGCTCATGTGCTTGCGCCTCTCTATCCACTTGGGCTTGTCTTTTAGTATCATCCAGCAATGCATGTAAGGAAAATTCCTGTGAAGCTTGTCATCTGCCTTGAACATCTTACATGCACCTGCCACCTGCAAATTTAACAAGAAAAATTTTAAAGCATAAGATATATTTACTACCTCTGTTGTACAACTAAACAATTAGCAATGGTCAAAGATTTATATAAAGTCAACAAACAGAGACAAAAAAGGATAAATGTTGTCAAACCTTGTCATCAACAGACCAACCACTATGGTTTCTAGCTTCAATCTTGGAAAGACAACCAGCAAACACATTCACATCATGTTGTATACCTGACCACCGGTTCATAAGAGATCCTTGAGAGCGATCGGATTCGAACTTTTTATTTCCATGGAAGTAGTCATGAATTCTTTTCCAATATGTGCTGCGTGATTGATCAACTCCTTGAATAGCATCCAGTGACACATTTAGCCAAGCAGACACAAGGAGTAAGTCCTCATCAACACTGAAATTCTTGCCTTTTTTCTGAGGTCCTCTGGCTACTCCTTGAGCATGACCTTGTCCAGCTCCCTCATCAGGTGGTGGGAGGTCATCAGGTTGATCAGCAGCAATAACCTCATGGTCATGTGGTGGGATTTCATCAGGTTGATCAGCAGCATGTACCTCAGAGTCAGGTATCCCATTTGACATCAAGTTGGTGAAATAAGACCCTGAATTCGTGCCACCTGTGAATGCAAAACAAACATCAAGGTTCAGAAATTATGAGTATGTACGAAAAACATCTCAGCGGTACTTCTAGAACAGGGCTCCACTTAAAAGGAAAATCTAGATCAACAAGCAGCTAAAACTGATAAAATTTGAACTAGAACAGGGCATGCAGTACTACTAGAACAAAAACAGAGCATTCAGTGCTACTAGAACAACACTCGAACAATTAATCTCTGCCCCCAGATAACACATCGGAAGTCATGAAAATTTGCATCTGCGTAAGTACAACCTACAAAGGTGCAGCCTAATTTAGTTAACTCTAATAAAATTTCAGCTAGAACAGGGCATGCAGTACTAATAGAACAACACTCGAACAATTAATCTCTGCTCGAGATAACACATCGGGAGTCATCAAAATTTACATCTGATTAAGTACAACCTACAAAGGTGCAGCCTAATTTAGTTAACTCTCAGCTCTAGCGGACCAATTGAGATGTCAAATTAACATACAAACAACAGCGATTTTGTCGGCAAACAATTCAGCGATGAATCCAGACAAAAACAATTTGAGTTCAGTACCAAATACTGACTCAAATTCCCTAAATCACAGTCACTAATCTCAGATTGCGCATGATAAAAACCTTACCAGAGAAATCCTCGTGGGCGACCTGGACTGGATCAGCGATGAACTGCGGCAGTGGGCCACCCAATCCAGCGACGAACTGGCTTCCTTGTTGGGCGAATTGGGGCATCAGAAACTGAGGGGCCTGAATGGGAAGCCCTACTCGACCAAGCGTCGATCTACGGGGAGGCAGCGGTTTCATCACAGGGATTTGGCTTTGCTTGCTTGCGCGATGGGTAGGAATCGACATGGCAGCTTGGGCTGCAGAGGTTGCTGTGCGACCGGCGGCGAGTCGAGATGGTGATTTGGGAGAACATGGCGCCCGGGATTAAATAGGCACAGGGCGCGGGCGCGGGAGGAGCCCTCCGCGAAGCCGGGGCGGGAGAAAGTCGCGGGAATGCGAATCCTTGCGCGGGAACCAGCCGCGGGAGCAGCGATGACGAGCGAGAGAGGATCGCCATGCTTGGCTAGCGAGATACGCGGGATGGAGGCGAAGCTATTTTTCCCATCGGTATGACGAGTCTGTTGGAGGGCTGTTTTGGGGGAAAATCGTCACATTTAGAAAAAACAAGCCCTTTCGCTAGGCCGGTGGAGATGCTCTAAAAAAGGTTGATTTGGAATTTCTTTTAGAGAGCCCGGTGGAGATGCTCTCACACGCTTTTGTTCTGTTGCACTTATAAAGTGCTGATCTGGTCTTGTTTGTTGGTCCTTGAAAAAAAAAAAGCACAGTACACAACAAACTGAGACTACTCTCAATGGACCTGCGGCAACAATCTCATATGTAAAATCATGTTCTAGATAGGTTAGTGATTTATTTGTTTGTTTATCATAAATTTTGGTTTCAGGTACATCAGCTTTAGTGTAATAGGCATCTCGGCTCTGCCATGACTTTGCATGCGGCAGTAGCAACATGTCGTATTGAATCCTTCAATGCTTTTATTATTTTTTCAAGTATTCCAATGTTTAGGTTCAATAATATGTGACAATTGCACGGCTCATTCTTATCTAATATATGTATTGATAAAGTCAGTGCCATGTGATGGTTGTGTTCAGTCTTTGGTCTCAATAATATCTTAACTCTGAAGTGTACTTAGCCATGGGTCGTCATTTGGCTAATCCATTATGATGAAATGGTTTGTTGACGAATCAGTGTTTGAATTAATGATGATGTAATAAAGTCGTGAATATTTTTGGTTGCCACAAGCTGTCCAGGCATTCCTTTCATTTGTTTGTCCTTAGATGAGGTTGTGTTTCCTCTTGAAATTACACATATGATATTTTCTTTCAGGGGGATTTAAGTTAAACATATTGTATTCAAAGTTGCCTTGCTCTTGTATAAAATGGCACTAGCTTTCATGTCATGTTTCCATTCCAACAAGAGTAAATGTGTATTTTGGTATAAATAAATGACACCACAATTTCTCTTCCTCTTTATATTCCATTAAAGATGCACTGGAATTTCAACTTATGCTACAAAGGTCTTGCCAAGTGATGCATTTTTCTCGATCACGTGCGTGGCGCACGTGCATTGGTACTAGTAACATATATATACATAGAAAATATATATATAAATGGCCGTATCGCTGTATCAATGTTTTTTAGAAAATGCCATATCGCGTACTGATACCAGTGTCGCCGTATCGGTGTGACTGTGACATAGCTTTTCACTACTTGCGATTTGTGGTAGTTTCATCTATTCCGCTACTTGCGATCTGTAGCAATGGTTCATCTATCTCATCTGCTACTTGCGATTTGTAGTAGTGGTTCATCTTATCCTTCTTTTGGCTTTACTGACATATCTTCTTGTTTGTCGGTTCTGATGTCTCCAAAACAAAATTCTCTTGTGGAGGAGATTTTTCAACATAGACATTGCTCAAGAGTTGCAGGCTTAGACGACATCTACATGATCGGACTTTGGATGTATCTTTTTTTTAATTAGTGTTTAATACTCACACTTTCAAATTCAATGCTATTGCATATTCCTTGCATTGAGGGGTGTTAAGAGTGTAGTAGTAGTAGTAGAATTGAACTCTCTGATTGTAGAGTCAGTCCTAGTCTAGTATTGAGTCATGTATGTTAACTGTATATATTACCCCATATGAGGTCATTATCAATACACAAGTCATATTCATAACAAAAAGTACCCTAAATACCCTTATGACATGATGAGCTACTACTGAAAATATTTTTCATCCTCTTTCTCTTTCCAAATTATTGCTGCCATTATAATCCATGCTAAAGGACATAATTACCTTTATGGTTGCTGATAGGCAACTATCTGAAAATGATTTTTCATACTCATTTTTCACTTAAAGAACAAACTATGGCTATAGCAAACGCCTTATTTTAACACCTTTTCACCTAATCCACGAATTCAATGCCGCGAAACCAAAATAAATGGCACCAACCGTCGCATCATCCGCCACCACCGCCACGGCCAAAACTGGCGAGGATGCACTTTGTGCCATCTCGCTCGCTCCACCTCTTCGCCACACGTGTGCGCCCGGGGCCTTTGAGTACAAGCTCATCCACGCGTTTTGTAAGTAATTACCATAATAATTGCAAAAGAGTCTGTAGTCTAGTAGTTATTATAAGAGCATCAGTAGCCCATCAGTTATGGATTCGACTTCTCATTGGAGCGAAATTTCTAGGATTTAATGACGTTATGCTTTCATTGGTAGGCGACGCTCCGGTCGACAGTGAGGCGCCAGTTGTGACTTTGTCAATCTTAAAGATTTGCCGGCTCAGTCTTCAAAGATGCTCATAGGGATAGGGTTTACGTACGTACGTGTGTTCATAGAGGTGAGTGTGCGTGCGTTATGACCTCCACTTAGTGTTGGCAATAGATGTTTGAAAAGTTTATTTATGGAGATAAAAGGGAATTTGAGCAATGAGATGTTCGAAAAATTAACTTTACTAGTTGGAAACCATTTTTTATCCGAAATTAGTGTTAATGGTCAGCCACATGAAAGAAGCGGCCCAAACAGAAGTCCATGCGGCCCAATAAATTGTTCGCAAGTCCGGCCCTGGCAACTAATCCACAAGCCCCTATAATAACCACCTCCTTTCTTGCCTCCTTCTCCGCGCGAATTCAAACCGCGAAACCTAATCTCATCTGAGATGGCAGCCACCGCCGCCGCCTCCCTCCTCCACTCTTCTCGTTCCTTGTGCCTCTTCACCGCACTTGTGGTGGCGAAGGCCCTCCTATCCACGACCCTCGCCCCCGGCCGGCGAAAAAAGATGTGAGTGTTAGAACATTTCGAAAGTAATGTCCATAATAACTGGATTTTGGTCTAATTTAATTAACTGGATCACTTGACTTGCTCACAAAAGATCGATTGTCTAAGCTAACTATAATGATAAGTTATACAAACTCTGACCCATAAAAAAAAAGAAGAAAATGTTTCACCTACGACACATTTGTCAAACTTTATTCCGACAAAGTGTTTTGATACCTTTGATTAATTGATAATGTGAAGCATCACCTAAGTGATTTTAGCCATTAGATTTTGTGGTTGTAAAGATGTTTAACAAATAAGTTACTCTAAAAAAAGTCTTGTTGTATGTTTTTTTTTTCTTTTCACCAAAAACTCACATCGAAGATGTTTAAGGAATGAATCAAAAATCATAACGGCATAATACATACTAGCTCTCTAGCATTTTCTAGTTGACCTATAACACAAATGCACTTTATACAGATTGGTGCCATCACCACCTCCAACGTAATGGGGACATATTTTCTCAACTTTACCCGCAAAAGATTCGTGGTTTCTAGCTTCACAGATATAGGCCTGTGGGGGATTAATATTTTGCATAAAATGTTTATTCCCGAGAGAACGACGAGTCTCAAGATAAGTATCGCCCTGCCCGACCCCGTCCGACCGGGGACGGACGTCTCCCCCTCGCCCGACCCCCAGCAACCGGGGTCGGGACGCACCCGCCTCGCACGAGTGCATAGGCCACTGTCTTTTTTCCTCCCGACCCCCTGCGGACAGGTCCAAAGACCAAGTTGGGGTCTGCGCCGAGGCAAGTGAGCTCCTGCTCCGTGCTCAGTTAATTCACACAACGCGGCAAGTACTAGGGACTATTTCAGCTCCCTGCAGTGCTACAGGAGCTGCAGTGACTGACGTGCCCACTTGCACCTGGCATCATCTACAGGTCCCCAAGGACCTTCCCACGATCAAAGAATCTCAAGTCCTCTCTCCTCTCTTGCCTTTCTCTCTCTCTCTCTTTGATGTGGTCTGCGCATACACTCCCTCTCTCCTGCGTGCATGCACATCCGTCCACTCTCTCCCATGCGTTCACACACATTCATAATTTTCCTCCTCATAATTACTCTGACGCATGAGAGACAAGGAGACTGCACCACACACAAAGCTTGACTTCTGTGCGCGAGGGCTGGACAATCTTTCGTCCGACCCCTCGTCCATCTCGCCCGACCCCTGCGTAGGGGTCGACTGCTTACCTCGCCCGACCCCTGCGTAGGGGTCGGCTGCTTTACCTCGACCAACGCCTCAAGTCGGGACGCACTACTGCTGTGACAAGACCACACAAACTTCAAAAGTTCAACACTATGCATACAGTACAAAACACTGTGTCAACCGATTCCTTTTTCAGACGCAGCTGCAATCGTCAACAAAGACCCAGGACAGTGGGGCCTGCGACATTGACTGAAGCTTCTCCCCTTTTTTTCCTACTATCTCATTCTCTCTGATGTATTTCTTTTTACCTCTTTCTTTTACCACACTCATGTAAACTTGCTCCCCTTGACTTATAAAAGGGGAGGCAGGAGTCCTCGCGAAGGGGACGAGAGGCTTCGGCCTCCACTTTTCACACACCACATGCACGAACACAGAGACTTAGGAAGCGCTCCCTCTCTCGCCTGTTTGTACCCCTACAGCAAACTCTAGCAAAGCAACATACGAGCAGCTCGAACTGGACGTCGGGTCTTACACCTCTAGGTGGCCCAAACCAGTATAAATCTTTGTGTCCGCTTTGCTAACCATCCAGGCCTCAAACGCGTAACCCCCGAAATATACTAGCCGGGATTCAGAATGCCGACAAGGCCGGTCCTCCACTCGCGGACGTCACTTACCGGCAGGCAAAGGGATGTTTATTTTCTTTGGGCGTGGAAAGGTTTACACTCCAACAACACCTCTGCTATTTTTTTTCCCAAAGAACACATGTGATCTTTACACTCAGTGGTGTGGCGGTTCGTGTGCATTGTAGAATTAGTTACCCGTGACTGTATCTTTGCTATGGGTAATTAATAAATCTCTCTTTTCACTAAAAAAAGCAACATGTCAGAACTATTTGACGAACGGTCCTTGTAGCAATCATATATCTCACGTGTCAACCTGAGGAAAACAATTATATGTGGCCACTCCTGGTAGTTCACGACATGGCATGGCAGTTCCTCCTGATCCCATCCTCAACTGTGCGTGCTCATCGTTGCTGGCGAGCATGCTGACTGCTCCCATCCTCACCTCATGATGGACTACGCGAACGCGCGCGGTGAGGACCTCCTGCACCGATCGTCGTGCATCAACGCGCGGTTGGGGCTACGGTACGTTGTGGAAGTAGTTTGCCGCGGCGATCATGAACTCACTACGTACCGTTGTCCATGGACCATGACCACCATGTTCCGCGGCTCCATGCGGGAGCATTGGCGTACGTGTCAGCTCCGGCGCGTAGCCGTGATCGACGAACCCGCCGCCACCGTTGCTGGCAGAGGCGTAGGCGCGGGCGACGAACTGCCTGCCAGTTAGCATTCCCTTTCAAACTTGGTAACCGCAAATTCTGGAATGTGGCGTGTGTTTGCGATAGCTCGTCCCATCTCAATAGTTGCTTTGCTATGGCCACTTGGAGTAATTGAAGATCAAATAATAATGTGAATATTGTATTATGTAAACATATATAACAACAAAGACTTATGAGAAAAAGAAAGTAATGTTACAACATGACATATGAGAAATGTTACAACCTTTTGTTTATACCGGTCATCAAATAATGATCCGGATTGAGGAACGCACTACCCACCGTCGTGTAATCCGACGACCTGGTTTCGGGTGTGGGTGGGGGCGGGGCCAGGGCCAGTGCGTATAAGACAAAGTTTGGTTGAAGTGGGAACTGTGGGATGCGGTTGTTGGCATTCTAAATTTCAAATTAATGAATATTCCTCCTCAACAATAAATTCTTTTTATTGTGTTGGAACCTCCATCTTTATTATTGGAATTAATACAATAAAATGAGATTCAATATCATTTTTCCTTATCTTAACTCTTTTATTTTTTCTAAAAGATAACTTTTAAATATACTAGTTGAACATTGTATCTCAGGTGTAGCTACTCCAACATTTATATCTCATAATCCGAGAGGTAGAAGTAATACAAAGAAGAAGTCCATTTTACTACCCAAGTATCAATGTTATTCATTTAACTCCCTAAACTAAAATTCACCCTCTAGTGGATTTTTTTTTTTGTATGTTTATGTTTGAAGCTAATTTTGTAGGATGGTACATGACATCATACTCTATGCTGAAAAAATTGTTTCATATTTTTTCATAATATGTTTTTGAATTATTCTATCTCGCATATTGAATTTATATTTCACACTTTGCACATACAAAGAAGTTTAAAAAAATTCATAAATTTTTTCTAGATATGTTTTAACCTATAATTAATCTCACAAAAGTTTACCCTCAAACACGATGCGTATCTACAGATACAAAAAAGAAAAATTTCATAAGAGAGTGAACTGGACCAATCTCAATAATCTGGGGGAGTAAAATAGAGCAAAATTTAGTTTAGCTGATTAAGTGAACAACAAAGATACTTGAGAGTAGTAAAATAGACTTCTTCCTTAATACAATAAAATGAGATCCAATACCAATGTTTTGTCTTATTTTAACTCTTTATTTTTTTAAAAGGATCAACATTTGAATATACTTTTTTTGAGCAGAAGTCGGCAGGGGAGTCCCCTACCTATTTGAATATACTAGTTCAACATTCCAACATATTATCTCATAAGCTGAGAGGTATCACACCCAATGGATGGTATCGACATGGTTATGTACCCATTCTAAGATGGAGGGGTCATATAACAAGGTTGTTTTTCAAAGTAGGGGTAACTAAGATTCGAAAAAAAAAACAGAGTAACTATACTTGGGAGTAGGATAGATTTTTACTTCAAAATTTTTCATATATATCATTTCAACATTTTATAGGAAAATTTAGAACTAATATATCCAAAATATTGAAGTAAGTTTCAAAAAATGTTAAACCTTACTAATATATCCAAAGCATTTTATAGGAAAATGTAAGATTTTTACACAGCAAACATGCAAACATTGTCCACAGCGCCACACGTTTTGGATGAGGCTCACCGTTAACTGTAAATCAAGGATGACACGCACAAAAAAAAAAACTGTAAATCAAGGATGAGATAATTAAGCGTAAAATTATTTTCTATCTAAGTAGTTTTTTATTAGTTTAGATTATATTTGTTTTTGGAAACAACCGCAACAAGAGTACGATGGGACTCTCTGTCGGTATAGAAGTCCGTATAGAATACTTGCGGGCGCGGACACCTATTTAGATTGGTGGTAGAGAGTCCGCGCCGAATCACAAATCGACGAACCCGAAGCCGCCGCCGCCTCCTCCTCGCTCCCCTCCACCGCCACGATGGCAGCCTCCTCGTCCGCCGCCCCGTCGCGCTCGCTCCGTCTTTTCGCAGCGCTCGTGGAGGCGGAGGCGCTCCGATCGGCCCCCCGCGCTCCCCGGCCCGCGGATTCCGACCTCGTCAAGGCGTTCCGCGGCGGCGCTACCCCGTCCGTTTCGCTCGTCGAGTTCCTGGAGCGGATCTACCGGGCGGGCCGGCTGGAGGGCACGTCCTTCGTGCTCGCGGCCGTCTACCTGACCCGGTTCTGCAACAGCAGGACCGCGAAGGAGGCGGGGCTCAGGGTGGAGCCGGCCACCGCGCACCGCCTCGCCGCCGTCGCGGTCTTCGTCGGCGCCAAGTTCGGCGGCCACCCGCACAAGAGGTGGACGCCCGTGTTCGAGGCGTGCTCGGGCCGCGCGATCCGCGCCGGCGAGATGCCCGCCCTGGAGCGGCGCTTCCTGCGCGCCATCGACTACCGCCTCTTCGTCCGATCCGAGGTGTACGACACGTTCGTCCGGATCCTGGTGGCGGGGCCGCAGGCGCTGGCCGCCGGGAGCTGCAGCGGCGCCGGGAAGAGGAAGGCGGCCGGGGAGGTGGCCGAGAGCCGCCGCGTCCGACCCTGCGTGCCGACTCTGCCCGTCATCGCTGCGATTTAGGTTCTGTTTTTCCAATCTTTGCTTCAGTTATTCATTCAGTCGACTAGTTGTTTTCGTTTATTTTCGTCTGCTTCGTCGTCGTCTGTTTTGGTTTTATGCAGGTGACAATGGCCGTCGTCGAGGAGCTCATTGCTGGATTTGGGAAGACGGCGGCCGGCGTTGGAGATTCGTTCGAAGCTGAAGATTGCTGGAGATATCGGAAGCCTCATTTATCTGATCCAAAAAGCCAAATCAGAGGATAACCGATGCACCAGCATCTGACGGCTGATGGGGATAATAAAGTCTGAATTTTCCAGTCTAATCGAGTCAGTAGCACTAGCTACTCAGTTTTGGGGAATAAATAAACCATGCGTAATGTTAGTTTGATCTCCTTTGGAATAAGGAAATAAAGTCAAGAGAGTCATTGTTTCAGAAAGAAACTTCTGTTCAATGCTTATGTGTAATACTCTTGATCAATATAAGTGATAATAAAGCCTTGATCAGGTTGTATGGTCACTTGCCTGTCCTTTCCTTTCTGGTGGATTGAGGTGTGCATGCAACTGAAAGTACTATTGTACTGGCAATTCTGCCTTCGGTATTTCAGAAAGTAATTTCGAAGCAGTGAATGTGTAATACTGATCTGAGAAATCAATAAAGCCGCTCAAGTTGTATGGTCACTTCTCTGTCCTTTCTGGTGGACTGAGGTAAGGTGTGCATGACAAATGAAATATTAAAGTATGACAAAAGTAACCATTCTGCCATTTGTTTAAGCAGCACAAACCGTTAACAATAGTAGTCGCACATATATTGACCTGACGTGTCTAACGCGCACATCAGATTTGTAAGCCACATCAGCATGACGAAGAAAGTACTGAACTATGACAAAGTAACAACTGCGCCATTGCTTACAAGTTTTCTTAACAACAGGTATTTCAGAGATATGACCCTGATGTGTTTAATGCACACCACAGCATTCATATATAGAGCCTACACATCAGTTAGTTCGCTAGCTCTACCATGAATTTCATCGTTTGAATTATGCACATCAGAACAACCATGACCTCAAAAGTGTATCATTTGAGCTGGTGCGATTTGATTCCAGGTATGCCCAATAAAGCAATATGTATCCACACCATACATTTAGGCATTTATTTATGTTGTGTTTGATATGCGTAAATGGACTAGCATGTGCTGGTTCAGCCTGGATATTCTGATCTTGTTGTCGACGTATCTGCACGGAAAGCTCAATCAGAATAAGCATTACGGTAATGCTATTGATTCTCCAAGAAACGTACTCTAATTGTTACTTGTATCAGTTAATTTTGGGAATTTGTGAATGACTTACAAAATTTCGATGACCAGTTCTCCTTGGGTTTCCAAGGGAAGCTGTACAACACCTACTTGAACAGCTCCATCTTTCATGGACACACTAAAGGTATTGCTGTTCTTTTTGCTACAAATGCAGTATAATGTACTGAGTCAGCATTGAAATCAAACTGTACCTCACATAATAATTCATAATCTGCTGTGTAGGGTAATTTGCAAAATGTTAGTTTTTTAGTATCTCCATATGTGCACAGATTGTTCTACATATGCATTTAGTAAAGAACTGTAGCAGGCAAATTGTTTAAACAGTCATAGCAGATCACATATGCCGGGTTGAAGTAAAGAATTTGGCTTGTACCTGGCTAAGTCAGTATCGTACACCCCTAAATAAGGAACGAACATAAACATATATATTCATGCTGCACCTCCATACTTACAATATGTTGCCACTTGCATTAAGGCTGACACCTGGAACGGGTCTCACCGAATTACGCAACTGGCCATCTTTTTTTATTATCTGAATGCAAAGTCCATTTACTGTTGGTCATGTGAGGTGCCAAATGCCAACACACACAGTAGAGCATCACACTATCACTTGATCACTTATTTGGTTTTGACTTCTGGGACTAACCTGGATGCCCTTGAGGCCCATAGATGCAGTAGCTGACCAACTTTGACCTTCAATCTGCACCCAAAGAAGGGTATCGATCAGTCAAACTCGCATGTATTCATCCTTCACTAATAACCATTTGCTGTTTAGAAGGTGCTTCAGTCCATTTACTACCACTAACAGAAAAAAAAATATTTAACTGGCATTAGGCTGACAAGATTCTTGCAAAACATATTTGTATACTAATATAGAAACTTTCTTTTCTCATTTCTTCTTTGACACAAACTGTAGGAAGAATGGAAGACCCCTACTTCAGACATATTTGTTTAGTAATATAGAAACTTATACAAATAATTTACAGAATAACATAAATAAAAAATAAAAATGTTTACTTATACAGGTTCACCATTATTCCCACGAGTTTGAATTTCAAAAAAAGAAATTTATGCCAAGAGTGACTCTAACCTGTGAGGCCCACAACAGTTGCCATTCTCCAACGAGAATGTTCAGATCAACTTCGGTTACTCGTTTGCTTGAAATAAAATCATCAATGACCTGTTTAGCAAACAAGCATATTGTATAGTTAACTGTATTCATTTGGTGCAATTACTGATAACCGAAGCTGTAATAACACACCACTTTTACTCCTGTCCCTGCAGATATAGCCGACAGCAAAGTTTGTCTGGGGTCTGCACTTTTCTGTAGAACGAATGTAGTTCCCTGCACTACAGATTGTGTTGAAGAAATGATCAAATACAAGCAGATCAGCAGGGATAGGTGGGTTATAAGTTTGCTCCACAGTATACTTGTGCTAAATCAATAGACAAATTATAAACTTATTAAGTTCATGACCCCAATGTTGCAATCCTGAAAGCAGTACAATAACAACAATTATACCTTGTTTCCCCTTGAAATACGTATGTTGCCAGAGGGGGACAAGTATGTTGTGTCAAGCCAACCCTTTGCTTCATCTCCAAGAAGCCTAAATGGCACCGGGTATGGAACTTTAAATGGAAGAAACTTGAAGGTGAATGCTGCACGGTCAAAACGGAAAAGAATGCGTTTTCCATCACCAATTGTTGCTTCTGCCTGATTTTGTTTTTTCAGAAACATTTCAATGTAAATTCATTAGAGAAAAGGCACTACAAAGTAGCACTTAGCAGTAAGATAGGTCAGCTGTATGGTTGAAGCATTATTAAATCGGTACTTTTTGCGATGCTAAGGTAAGCAGGTATTGTGTTCCGTTACAGTTTATCGTAAAACAATAAAAAGCATAATAAAAAATGATGATCAAGTATTGATCAGTTGAGACGATTTTCTGATAGGAAACAGTCTAACATGGACATTGCTTTTTCAAGTTTTCAAGATTAAGTAGATAAGATTATCCAAATCTCTTTTCTGAAAACATTCATAACGTTTTATTTTTCCTTGCAACACACATGATGCTAGTTTGCACTGAGTACCAAATAATATTTGACATCTGGCCACTCTTCATTCAGTTTAATAACAGCTTTCACAACAAGTCGACAAAAATTTAGTTGATGCACTAGCTCCCTGCAATAATCTAACTCAGTGAAACTTAAAGCATACATGCACGTCCCTTGAACATGATCCTGAAACCTTTCTGTAGTTTAAGCATTTAAAACCCAGTGACCCTCTTTATAGGATGTACAATGTAATTAGTTCAGTGAAATGATATCTAATATATATAATAGGCACTGAAGGTATAATAAGTGAAATGGCAGGATTGGGGATCACAAGCAGATGTAGAATCAGATAGGAATGATTCAAATCCATAAATCACCATGCGAAGTAGGAATTCAGGCAATATTGGCACCGAAATTACCTCAACTTTGAGATCACCAACAGATTCAGAAAATCTGACAACATTAACCACCCTTGGATCGTCTGTCCTAAGGTAAACTTCCTGAAAGATCCTGAAAGAATCGACTCCAACAAAAGTTCTCTGCACGAGATGTGATTTGACAAAAGTTTAGTCATCTACCCAGATATATCGTTGATGAAACATAAAATTGTCCAACAAGCATGTTTGTTTTACTTGACCTGAATGGGAGACGCTGTTCCTGGTCTCGTAGTGAAAACGAGCTGCCAGCTACCTTCGATTAAACCTGAACTGGTCTGCAGGGAAACCATAATGAGGGAAACCTTTCATTTGGATTTTTATCAAATACTTTTCAGTTTTGTTGAGCATATACATGGTGATGATATTTATTCTCTCTAAGAGCCTTACCTTGATTTTCGAAAAGCTATTCGACACCTCCAATAGTTAGCTATTGAACATATTCATTTCCAGCTACGAAAACTTTACTCAGCAATATATATGCATCCCTTCAGTTTTCAGATGCATAAAGCTACATCTAAACTGAAGATGTCACAACTAGTTCATTCACTGCAGCCGGAAAGGAATTACCAAAGGATTCAAACTCACTTCGCACAACTGAAGATGCGAGTTAATCTCATGTGACAATTTGCGTGGCATTGGCAAACAAGGAACGAGTAGGCCAGTTTTAACTAACAACTACACCAAGCTGATTAAAGTGCAGGGCACACAGAAACTTCAAAGGCCAGAGCATACAGAAACTGCACAGTACACTAAACACCCACCGGATCAGGCACGCCTCCTAGGGACTCCAGAGCCTGCACGGCGCTCTCCACCTCCTGCACAGAGATGGAAAGAGAAGGGCGTCAGTTACACGTGTACGCGCATTTCACCGAACACGTGGTGCGCGGCGCCGCTCAACGGCAGAGCAGAGGCCGCCGGCTGGAGCGAAGCGCAAGTCCCTTGCCTGGAGCTGGCGCGGCGCGACGCCGCGGCCGCGGCCCTGGACGCCGAGAAGGGCCTCGAGCAGCGCCGCCTCGGGCTCCGTGTACGCAGCCTCCTCGGCCGCCACCGACGCCGCCGCGGGCAGCGGCGCCCGTTGCAGACGTCTGCGCGGCGGAGGCTGCCGACTCCCGAAGAGGCGGGAGGCGCCGAAGCATGGCGACGCGGACCGGGGAGGCGGAGACAGTTGAGGAGGCCGGAGGTGGACGAAGCCTCCGGTTGCTGTTCCGGAGGCGGCGGCCATGGCGCGCGGTGGGTTGTTCGCGGCTGGCGTTCGCGCCTCGCGCGCGTGGTGGAGCAGAGCCGCGCGCAGTGGCTGTTAGACTGGTGTGGGCGGTGCCACGTGGAGGACGGACTCAAATGGTCTGCTGTCGCTACTCAAACGGCACGGCCGTGCCGTCGTCCATCCAGAGCGTTGGTTTCAGATTTAACGATGCTAGTTGCTCCGGTAGAAAAACAGCCCGTCGTACCTATTGTTCCAGGCTTTCTTTGGCCCATGTTTGGCCCAAATAGCAGTGTCATCGTTCCCAGCTAGCTCTGAAATTTTCCCCACGCATTGATGCAGCTCTCTCTCACCATGGCGAGAACAGGAATCGATTTCCTCTCCTGAACCTACAAATCTTGCCGCCAGCAGCGGATTTTAGGCCACTAAAATTTACTCTAGTTTGGTTTCTGTTGATTTCTTCGTACGATTTGGTTTCTGGAGGCTCCCTGAAGAACGCATCGTAGCGGACGAGGAGAGAGCGATGCTAGAGCTGTCGGAGCACCACCGACGAGCGGAGGAGTACAAGCAGCTGGAGGGCCATGGCGGCAGCTACAGGCAAGCAGAAAGCTTCTCCTGCTGCCTTTAGCTCACGGCGGCAGCTACAGGCAGGAGCTTATCCCTGTTACGATGGTTGTCTCCATGTCTGCATCTGGTGAGTTTTCTGCTTGCAAACATATAAAGTACTATGGCTGACTTACTTGTTATGCGATTCCATTGTTGCTGCGGTACCCTGATGCGGAATGAAATCCTCTGATGACATTTCTTCAGTTCTTCGGTCAGACCATAGTCTTGTATAATCGCCGGCAATGAATCACCGATCGAGGAGACGATACAAGATCTAAAAGACTATGTATGGAAAACACCTGGACGAATTGGCGGCAAATGATCCTATTATTTGCCGCCTCTTTTTTTCTCACGGAATAATTGCCGCCGGCCAGATTAGCAATTTTAATGGGCCTAATTAAGGTCCTGTGGGCTATTAACAATAGAAGAGGGAGTCCAGATAGATCAACGGTGAAACGGCACGCCGTGCCGTTTGAGTAGCGACAGGGGACGATTTGAGTCCGTGGAGGAATCCGGGCGGCCGTTATATCCCTTTGGTGTCCCGTCGCCCACACTACTGGCCTCGCCCCACGTGGTCTTTGAAATTCGAGCGTCACACTAATCGGCAAATGTTACGGGAACAATTACAACGTAGTGGATGGCTCTGCGCTGTACTAGTTTGAGCAATGAAGCCAAACTGCAACTTGATCATGTACCGTCTGAACAATGGAGCAAATATTAATTAGCATGGAAGGATCGATGCATTAATCTTATGACAGTCTTGACTTCAATGATGTCATTTAATAAAGCTAGAGAGCTGCAACATTAATTCTTTTTATACTGACTAGCCATCCAACAATTTTGGCTCCTGCACTCCAGATGGTTAGCGCGACGCAAAAGGCTGCTTTGCCATCGCGACGTCTCAATGGCCGGTTGCAGATCCAACAGATGGATGTCCTCATCCATGGAGCAGCCAACATCTCCAACTTTCAATGTTTCATCTCCCGGACCAGCAAACACTCCCGGGTGGACGCAACACATAATCGCCAATTACAGGTTCAAATCTGAAGTTCGATTTGGTTTATTCTGTTCATTCTCTTTCACTGAGTTTGCCCACTTCATCGAAGAATATAAATTTGTTTACTTTACTCAATGGTTGCATGAAGCACTGAATGCATCATCAAAAGATTCTGGTTGTCAAGGTGAGATATACCGAAACTCTAGAGCAAGACACTTGTTTTTTTTTTTTGCGAAGGACTTGTTCTTGTTTTCTAGATATCATATCCCATGTTTTATTCAAGGAGCCAAGCAGACAAGCACGAGTGATGACAGGGAGAGGGATGATGCTGAAGAAGGCAACAACGAGGCAGGGCAACACACCTCAGATCGGTGTCTCCGGCCGGTTGGTTTATTACCATTGCAACTGTAATCATACAAATTAATTCGTCAGGACGACATATGAGAACTCACTATCATTTCGCAATTGCAGGAACGCCTGCGCCAGCACAAGAAGGACCTCTTCATCACAGTGTATATGAATAAAACGAATACACGCATCCTGAAGCCTATATAGTGCCTTGGATGGATTTCACCTTCCAGGAGAAGCATCCAATCAAGTGTCTTGATGGATTTCACCTTCCATTCGTTTTATTGGCGCCTGCAAATTGCTTGGGTCTCAGATGTAATTCTCCTTTTTGATTTTTGGTAATTCTTATCTGACCAGAGGCTGATCAAAACAAGGAGGAGAGGGATAGAGATAGAGGTGTATTGAAAAGAAAGAAAGGTGTCTCATTAAGTGAGAATGCTAAGTATTTTGGGAAAACTTGAGATGGCTAGAATGCCAAGTATTTTGGGAGAGAGGGAGTAGCAATATAACCGCAAGACATGCAGTCATAATATTGTCATCGTAAAACAATACTTGTCAACCCACAACCTTTTTATGAAATGTTCAAATATCCAACAATGATATCTAAATGAACGTGAACTTAAGTTTCCATATGGTTAACAGTCTGAAAATCACAGAAGGTACTCCTAAGAAAACAGTCACATGCAAGGAAATGAACGATCAGAGAAAATAAACACATATACCCATGGAAATTATTTGTAATAATTTATATTTAACTTCAACTAGGCTCATTCATGTATTCAATTTTTCGCATCCTAGCCTTAACAAAGACGGCCAATTCATAGGGGATTGTCACAAAAGATTGTCCTGGCACATGCTGTAATCACCCCCATTGATGGGCAGATGGTACCTGCATGCACGCGCGGTACCATTTTGGTCCAAAATACTATACATGTTCAATAAAATACGGGCGCAATCAATCCAACGTTGTTACGGGTTTTTACGGCCTTTCCACTATCAATTAGAAATCGCGTTAGATGGGGACACCTCACGAATCTTGATGATCTTTGCGCATCCAACGATAAAGAGCCGGCCGGTGGGCACGGGCCGTTGTGCTCATAGAAACCGGACTGATACTTATATTGGTGAAATGTTTCTCCTTGCAAGCGTTATGTGGATTCTTTCACATGTAAAACTTTGTGAGAATAATGGACTACCTAATTGCACAACGCTAGATTTGGGTTCTCAAACTTAAAGAACTCAAACAAAGTATGCAACAATTTGACATCGATGAACTCGACCGGAGCACTTCTCCCATAACATTGTATTATTAAGGGGAAACAAAAATAGTCATAATTAAGTCGAATAAAACGCCCCCAATCTTGAAGAAAATGAAGAGTTGCATATCTATTATTACATTGCAATACAAATGGGCAGCGACGAGGCGAGCAACCCCCATGCGAATCAATGTTATGTTAAAATGAAGGTAATAAAAGAAAACACAATTAAAGCGTACATGGAGTTCATCCCACGGGCTAGGGCAGGAAACATTACTTGAACAAAAGAGCTTTTTATTCCGTGGATGTTGGAATTAAGGAGGTATGCGATCGGTCAGGAGGCCAGGAAGAATGGTGCGCACACTTACGTAAATAGCCTCATCGATGATCAGCCCATGGTTTCTTCTGTGATCTCTCCAGTTCCTCCTCCTCCTCGTCCTCTGCGTGCAGCGTCAGGTTCCTGCTCGACAGTTTCTTCTTCTTCCTGCTGCTTGGTCGTCTCTCCTGCTTCCCACTTGTCGATGCCGAGGTGGTAGAGCAGGGCCCAGAGGTGGGTGATGAACTCGCCGCCCTGCGACAGGCGCTGCAGGTGCGCCTGCACGTCGCCATACGGCGCGGCGTAGAGCAGCGTCTGCACCCACAGAAGCGCCAGCACCTTCCAGGGGTCATCGGAGCGCCGCCGCGCGCGGACCAGCTGCTTGCAGGCTGCGGCGACTCGTTGCAAAGCCACCTCCCCCAGTACACACCGATCCGATCGGCATCGGTTTTGTACCATGCTGGTAGTTCATTGTGGCTCTGCAGTTCCTTTTTCCGTATCCAGTCAACCATGTCTCTGCGTCGATAGTCCATATCTTCCCTTGTTATGATCTGAGTAGAGTCGTGCTCTATTGCCTGCCTAGGGAGTAGCTGTGGCGCAGACACCACCAGGTAGGCGCAATACTTGGACAGAGCTATGGCCACGCGCCGATCCCTGGCTCTGTCACTGCCTTCTTCTTCTCCTCCTCTTTCCGTCGTCGCCTCCCTCCTTTCTTCTTTTGATGAAAGACATCCTTTCCCTCCACCCTGTGCGCGCTTCTCTTCCTCCTGCTCTGCTAGCTCGCAATAGCATGTCGCAATGTGCCAAATCATGACACGGTCCACGAAGCCAAGCAACCTAGCAGCAGGTCCATCGGTGGCACAGTTGTAGGGAAGGTAGGATGCGTCAACCCCATTGTCGTCAAACAATGACGACCACTCCTTCCCTATTCTTCTGCTCTTGACCCGGCCCAGGAAATCAGCGACGGCTGCCTTCACGTCGTCGTGCAACCTAATGGCGGCTCCCGTGTTTGTGTCGCCCAGCAACACTTCCTGAAGCACCAGATACGTGTACCGCACTCCAGTGTCCAGAAGGAAGCGTGACCATGTCGGACAACGATGCACATCGCCGCACGCACATGTTAGGCAGAGGCACTCGGTGCAAAAGTACAGGCATCTTCTCATGCTTTTCGCTCGACCGACTTTTGAATACTGCCCGAGCTTGTCTTGCCAGAGGTACCTGTCAAACCAATTCATCCTGGTAACTACAAATGCCTTCAATCTCATCCACCGCCACGAGGGTGATGTTGTAGCCACCAGAAGTCTGGCGTCTACTTCAGTTTCCTTCTTCTGGGTTAAGGCATACTCGCATGCAAAGGCAACTCTTGCAAAGTTGGATGTCCAGCACCGAATCAGCTGCAGAAGCTGAAGTAGAGCTAATGACACTAATATGGCAAGAGTGATGATCAGGTCCGCCGTTGTGGTGTCAACAACAATAGTGCCAGCTGCACCGGGACCCCCAGTAGTGGCTACATGGTGCCGGCTGGTCATTGTCCCGGGAATAGCAGCCGCTACCCCGACAAAACATATCCCAATGAATGAAGCCAATGCCCAGATACTAGCACCTTTTGCTTGATAGAAATGGAGGAACTCGTTGCTGGTGAAAAAGACCTCGTAGAGAAAAGCCAACTCAATCTCAATCACTTTCAAGGTCCTCTTATAGTCAATCACCCGACCATCCAGTACCAATCTCTCGAATTTCTCTCCTTTTTTTTCCATTTCCCTAGTGGAGTCCAACCCAAGGAAACGCCGTTGTAACAAATGAGACAGAGAGTAGCCGAGGCATGCATCTTCAATAGTTGCCTTATCTTTGTCAGTGATCTTTAACCATCGCTCACCCATGTGATTGCAGCTTGAATGTATGTCAGCCATTTTAAGAGTCCCAATAGCTCCCCCCACCTCTCTGTCGGCAATGTAAGCTTCTAAATGGACTTGTAGTTCTTCACCATTACCTACTAAAGCACCTGATTCTTCAGAGTTAAAATATCTTATCTCTTCCCGTATTAAGCTTGGCAGCACAAGTGCCATTGACCTATGAAATCCCTTGATGAATGTGATGGCAGATAACATGCCGATGGCTAAGTTACCCACAACACTGGATATGGTTGGGACACTCATCAACAGCACATAGCCACAGTAGAGGCAAAGCTGAAATATTATCTTCGAGAGCGGGCCCTTGTAATCAAGCCCAATGTAGGTGGTGATTGGGTCAGCTCAGCCAAAGAGGGTAAGGAAACGGCCCATACGGGATACATCTCACTCTTCACCGACGAAGACTGCATTAGGCCAATGCTGTAAGTTCCAAGGGATAGAGATAACACTTGTGCAGCCAAGAAACCCTTTTGGACAATCCAGCGATTGGACCAGCGGCGGCAGGACCCAAAGGCAGCAAGCAAGAAGGAGATGGCGATTGCCACCAGTGCTAATGCTTCAATACGGAGCACTGTTCCCCTAGGACTCCTCCACAGATCAGTCAGCTGATAATGCAGTGAGGCTATTGTTGAAGTTGCATTTACAAAGTGATGCTCCATATTCCCGATGCGGCGATAATGACCCTAGAAAGAAACACGCATGCATTATTGTAAGGAAGAATGCCTATTAAATAAACCACGATCAGACTTGACTAGCGTATGAGCTGTTACTGTATTCATTCTAGTGTTTATCAGTTAGACGCACTTTATATTACTTGTAAATGCATTTTGAATAATCAGACATTTCAATGATGTTCCAGTGGAAACAAAGGCAACAACTAATACAACACCACATTCGGGTCAGCTGAACTGGATTCCGATTCCAATCCTCAGATTTCAAATTAATTTCTTTTTTAATTGCCATGTCCAGAACTTTAAGAACCGGGAAAACGAAAACTTATTTCAAATCATGCATGGATGCAATAGAGACTCTCAGACCAATCTAGAATAATATAAAAGAAGTGTGTATACCCAACATACAAACACCTCGCTAATTGTATATAGACAGAAAGTTCCTCAGTAGCTAGGTCCTGCTAAAAAGGTCGATCGGAGGGTGAGACCATGCAAGCAGTTCTTTCCAAATAAACATGAGAAACAATGAGAAGACCAGATCATCATCACTGATTTATCCGGATCATTTAAAAAAGTTGTGCTTTCATGCACATAGTTAATGGCAGAGCACAACTTTTTAAAATGATATTAACACAACTTTCATGCACATTCACCTCGCTGCCTTTTGCGACAGATTAATATATATTAGCATCACTGCAACATAACAAGTAAACTTATTAATGATAAATATATCTGTCAAAGTCGCGTACCATATTCGTGCTTCTCTGTTCCTCACCCGTTGTGCGAGCCTCCCGTCTCCTTGAAAAGGCCTGCAGGCCAGAGCTGCGCCCTCCCTGGATAGATGCTGCAAGTGTTACTAAAAGACCTCAGTTTAGTTACTCAATTCATCAGGCCAGAGCTGCGCCCTCCCTGGATAGATGCTGCACTCGGGGGGGTTGCTTTTGCCTGCCGATGGGCTTCCTCTCTCTTTATGCGTTACTCTTCACTCACGTATTCGCACACATGATCAGAGATATCTTTCTTACCCGTCGGTGCATCATTGTGGGACCCGACCCATCAGCTGGCATGGAGTCCAGAGCACGTACCAGTACAACCGATACCAGAGGGCCGGGGCATCGCCTTCGCCAGACGGAAGCTTGCCGGGACGGCTTGTCGGGCTCAGTTTAATTGTCATACTTTTGTGAATTTATTAGTAGCTCCCATCTTATTTGTTCACCCTCCACGGCCAATGTTGATTTTCTTAGAGGCTTTCTTAATTGAAGTTTCTAGATCAAGTTTCGGATCTATATACCATATGTCGTAACCCATATTTTCAGATATTCCTGAAGATTTAGTTTGGTATTTTCCAAAGACTTGTATAGTACGAAATGAAACTTGTAGATAGACTCCGAATTTGTTACTATAGATCGGAAGTCTTGTAGAACAAGGCAAGTTTTGGATCTACATACCATGAATGGGGGAAGTGGTAAAGACGGTGGTGAAAATAGATATAATTACTTCATTCCCTTTTTTAAATTAACTAGTCTAACTACCCGCGCATTTGCGCGGCTGGTCTTGATTTTTTTTATTAAAAATGCATTTATGGACATGAACTGCAGTAATCTTCTTGGATGTTGTATTGTAGATTGTATCAATCCAATTGAACCATAATATGAAAAGATTGATTAGTATGTTTATCATTATTTTGCTATGTTAAAGATTTTAAGCATTTTTTAAATTCAATTTGATTACTTATCTTGACTACTGACTAATGTAACAATTAAACCATGTATCTATCACATTAAATCATCAAAAGACAGTAATTGTTTTCTTTTTATCTTGACTACTGTGAAAATTATGGGTGGTTGTATTTATTTAGTGTGAATTGTACAAAACTACAACTATTTGTGTCAAGGTTTCAGAAAACGACAACTTTTAGAACCTATTTTAGAGAACTACAGCTGTTTTGACCTTATGTTTCAGAAAACTACAACTTTTGCTTCTGGCCCCACATGTCAGCCTCAGTTTGAGTACACTACCCATGTGAGCCTGGACACAAAATTTGTAGTTTTCTTAAACCCATGGTCAAAATAGTTGTAGTTTTTAGAAATAGGTTTGAAAGTTGTAGTTTTCTGAAACCTTGACACAAATAGTTGTAGTTTTGTGCAATTAACTCATTTATTTATATTATTTATTTTATTTAGGATGTTTCTTTAGAATTTGTTAATTTCAAGATAATTCTCTTTTCTTGACTATTGAGATGATTTCTAATATTTTCTTCGTTTTCCTTCAATATGTTTTAGTCAGAAAATACACAATGTTGTTTTGATATAAGGATAAGATGTTACAACATTGAGATTAGTAAGTTAGCTACATTGTTTTATTCATCATTAAGGAAAAAAAATCAATTCCAACTTCTTAGATTTTCCCGCCTCCACAACATGTAAGATACATTGGTAGCATATAACCTTTTTTTTTCTAGACCTCGGAACACTCAACATATTTCTGATTATTGTTTCTAACAATTTTCAACCTCGGCAAGGGAGATAATATTTATATAAAAATTCAAAATATATATTCAAGAACTTTGTGACCCTAGTGGAATAGTAGACAAAGGTAAAACGATGATGAGATGTACGTTTCACCGTAGTCATCCACATAGTGTCTTCAGCATATCGCGGCCGCCACCGTGATAACAGGCGCCGCAAGGTCGGTCGAACTTCAAAATCATGGGATCGTGGCTACTGGCCTGCTTGTCTAGCGGCATGTTTGTTGGCTATAACGTCCTCCGCTGCTATCGTCTCCATGCAGTAGATTGACGAATCCTTCGCTCCAATCAATCATTCTCGTCGTGCTTGATTTGCATCTGCCATGCTCTAGACTGCATGGGGCTATGATCCTTCTCTGTCAATGGCTATGACTCTATGCACGTTTCCTAGTACTCCATACCCTAAAACTTCTATAAATACAGTCAAGAACGGGAGGAACATCGTCGTTTGAGTTTGAGATCCGGAGGAGATAACGTGAGGAGGGCGTGATGGGGAGACGTTGACAGCAATGGCAGGATATCTTTGTGACATTGAGATAAGATGAGTTTGACGGCCGGATGTTCCCTTTTTTGTGAGAATTTCTAGACTTTTGTCTCTCACAGAGGGGAGGCTCGCTAGGTTGAAAGATGGGGCAAACTCTGATCGGTTTTGAATGGTTGCGTGAGTGGGTAAATTCAGATTGGTTTGGATACGTGATTAGGGAGAGGAGAGAAAAATTATATGCAGGTCAATCACGTGTGAGGATGTGGAGGGTATTTTGGACTAAATTTTTCATAATGGCGGTGGTGTGTAATTTTTCTCTTCTTATTTTCTCCGATTAACGTGGTAATTTCCAGGCCTTGAGAGCGAACGTGGAGGCTTCTTTTCTTTGTCAATTATATATATAACTAGACAGTATGGCCCGCACCATTGCGTGGGCTAGACACATTATCCATCTTCGTAATAACATTTTTCTATCACTTTTACTTCTGTGTTGAGTTAATAAATTATTGATACTTAAAAATACATGGCTTACCTACCAGCTAAATGTATCTATACTGAGAGACAGTAAAAGTTAATTTAGATGTAACATATGTTTGTTGTCTGCTGATGATTGTTCCTCAGAATTATATTGACAAATTTCTTTGTTTAAGTGAAAATTAATTTAGAAGGAACATATGGATGCATTTTTCATAATGGAAGTGGTGTGTAATTTTTCTCTTCTTATTTTCCGATTAACGTGGTAATTTCTAGGCCTTGAGAGCGAATGTAGAGGCTTCTTTTCTTGGTCAATTATATATATAATAGATAGATTTATTGAAGTCATTTTTCTCTTCATATGTATGTAAATCGATTGAATAAAATTAGTAATAAATTGTTTTCAATTTCTTGAAGTATAGCCTTTTATTTTACTATTCATGTTTACAAAATTTTAATTATTTCGCTCTAGATTCCTTTTTTATTGTTGCAAATGGTGGATGACTCTTCGATGTATGATTCCGGGAGAAGAGATCCTATATTGTATTTCAATGCATTCGACAAATTTATTTGACCTGCCAAGATGGATGTTTTACGCCAAGGGAAAAGGGTTATATTTTGTTGAGGTTCAAGAACAATAGAATGTTTGTGGAACTATTTGTGAGCACTTACTGAAAAAAGGGTTTCGTTGATAACTACACAATCTAGACTGAACACGACAAAACCCAAATGAATACATAGGGTGACAACCTATACTGCAGTCAAATATGTCAATCGGCACTTGAGAGAAATGAAGATCATCATTCAGATATTAGAGATGAATGATGCATCTCACCTTTCTTTCCTAAGCCTTCTGCATATGTACTAATAAGAGATGATGTTGATTCCTTTCTCAAAGCCTCAAGCTAGGCTTCCAAACTGTGGTTTGTGTCTCTTGCTTGTTGTCCTTTTTTCCTCAAGTCATCAATCTCCTACCTTTGTTGTTCCACTAATTTGTTGAAGTTGTTCACTTTTAGCTTTCTCGCACTAAAGTTCAGATGTTAGAGCTTTCAACTGAGAAAAAACGATAGTATATTTCTTACAACTATAATAAGCTACAAAACAGATAGGTGCAATAGTTATCATCATATCCTACATCGAGAAGATCGGGCTTTTACTCCATATGAGATAAGTTTTTTCACATTCTACTTTTATTTGCTATTGGTAAGAACGATGAAGTATTTCATAATTTTTCTTCTTCCGTACAACAAGAGCTGAAAATTCTCAGTCCCTTAATTAGTTCTATTTACTACAAATTTAAGAAACATGATTCTTCTGATGGAAGCAGGCAGAACCTGCAGGCCAACTTGCAGACGGACCACAAGGCACTAAGAACAGCAATGCTGCCTATGTGCATCTCGCTAGGTAGCCACCAAAGGGAGTTCCTGACGAACAGGTACAACGTCAAGAGGTGCAGGTACCAAAGCTGGCATGTTAAAGTTTCGGCTGAGTTGCCTCTGGACGCTAAAAATTTCTGACGCGGTCCTCCGACTCTGCACCTCTGCAAAAAGAAGTTTGAAGAAAAATCAGCCCATCAAATTAGTTGAAGCAAAGGGCCACTTATATTTGCAGAAGAAGTTCAAGCACGATCATTATTTACCTGATTCTCGATCTCGTCTTCGCCACGCAACTTATTCCTAAACACAGATGAGGGATCACTGCACAAGTTCAGTAGCACATCTAAGCTTATGTTACCCATGCCACCTATTCCTAGTGAAGGATGTATATACCCGGTGGGACAGATCGCAGACTCTTCTCATAAATAGGGAGGTTCATTTCTAAGGACCGAGAAGGCGACCAGAGGGGGGTGAATAGGAGCCGATAAAAATTCTTACCAAGAACTCGACCTATGTCCCAACCCTCATCAAGAACAATCACCAAGATCACACACACTCATGAGAAGTGATGTGTTAACTCTAGGAATGATTGTCGATGAGATAGAAAAACTTGCGGAAGCAAACCAAGCAAACACGCACTCAAGGAGATGAACCGACGAAAAGATTACAGAAAGTCCCCACCGGATAGTCCGGTAACGAGCCGGAGTGTCCGGTACCTGATATTTTCGGATACAGAAAACCCCCCATCGGAGTATCCGGTATGTAGCCGGAGTATCCGGACCTGGAGAACTCGAAAAACCAATTTTCCTACCGGAGTATCCGGTAGGAGTCGGATAGTCCGGCCCTGTCATTTCAGCACGCGCGCAAGCTCAAGAAAAATCTCGAAACCGGGTCAAACGACCTCCAAAAATCACGAAATTTGAACCATAGCTTCGTCTTGAGATGGAGAACATCTTTCAACAAGAATCACACCAAAAACCCTAAGAAATCCATACGGATTTTGGATTCTATCAAGAAAGGTAGGGTTTGGATGAACAAGAGAGGCAAACTTCACCAAATCTTCAAATCGTAGGTGCTCGTGCCATGGATTCGGTCAAGGACCTACCAAGGATTGTTCTAGCACATCTTAGCACCAAGATCCCCCAAGAAATCCGCCCAAAAACGCATCGCAAAAAGCGAATCGAAAATCACCCGAAAATAGCTCCAAAAATGGGGAAAATAATAAATTCGGGATTCAATATGAGGAGAACAATTTGAGGACGAATTGATGCTATGTATTGCTCAAAGATGTAGATGTCAAGCCACTCCCTAGCATACACAAACTAGAGATGACAAAGCTCAATCAAAGAGCCATCTCCTCTCTTCTCCCCTTTCTTCTCTCTTCTCTCTCAAGCCCTCTCCCTACAACTCAAATGAAAGGCTCAAGGGGGCAGCCACAACCAGCCACCCACCTTATCTCCTTGGACATTTCCACATCGCGAAAATGCCCCTCACACTACAACACACCCATACAACACATAAGGGCGTTTCCGTCCAACTTTTTCTTCTCCACCCGAACGCCGTCGGGGCCTTCACACCTTAGCTTCACCTCGAAGCCACCTCTACGATGGTGCCACATGCACCTCCATCCGTCGCCGTCGGTTTTGAGGCCTAAACCGGGAAACCGCCTTGCACGTTTCTCAAAGCGCGACTTCCGCCACTGGTTTTGAGGCCCAAACCGAGAAACCGTCCACCGCCGGTTTTGAGGCACAAACCGGGAAACCACCCGCCACCGGTTTTGAGGCCAAACCGGGAAACCGTCGCCACCGGTTTTGAGGCCAAACCGGAAAACCGTCGACCACCGGTTGAGGCCAAACCGGGAAACCATCACCACCGGTTTTGAGGCTCAACCGGGAAACCATCTCGATGTCGACGCGTGTCACCTCTTCCCACGAACCTCGCCGCCAAGCCTCCTCGTCCCAGCCCGTCGGGACCTCGCTTGACTTGGCCTCCTGTTCGCCTTGACTTGGTCAACCCGCCGTCTTCATCACCTCCACGGTTTTGAGGCCAAACCGCGAAACTCTCCGTGCTTCTTGTCCGCCACGTGTACGGTGTGGATCACCCTTGACCTCACCCAGCCTCTCGATCGCCCGGACCCAAGCCTCCTCGGTCCCAGCCCGTCGGGACCCTTCACTTGGTCCTCCCGATCCTCCGGCCGTTGACCATCAAGTTGACTCCATTGACCTACACATCATTAGACAAACAAACACGTTTCCTCTTTCTCCGCCAATCATCCCAACACCTTCACCAACTCCGGTTAGCTATAAACATAATCATGCACATGCTTATGCAAATCACAAGTTCCCGCATTTCAAATCTCAACTCATGTCCAACTCAATTCAACACCGTTGTTAATTACTCATTATCATCGAGAACCATGGCATATCTCAACATGGTTCCTTAATTTCTAACTGCACAATAATTTATATAAATATAAAAGTAGAGGGGATTGGGGCTATGTGCGGTCAGAAAGAACTGTTTATGAAGTAGATGGATCGTGCATATTAGGGAGCTGTGTCAGTGGTAATGTATGATTGACGTGAAGATGGAACAAAACCGGTACTTACTTTTGTTGGATATTATATACTCTATTGTCATCAAGGCTGCAATCAAGATAGTTGAAAATGGAAAGACAGAATACTAAACTTAAGATGATAACGCAGTGCAGAGAATCAGATGGCTGTAAATTCAGGTGGTTGTAATAAACACATGATTAACTAATGACCACATCGAACTGGTGGCATAAAGGCAAAGCTAAGGCAGCCTCGCTCTCAGGGCCTCGAGGGCGCGCATGCACGGCACTGTTCGCCTCCTGCACACGTGGATCACTGGATGCAGAGGCCGACCCAGCTCAAAAATTGAACTGGGGCGACGACGACCAACAAACTTAACCATTAGAACAAGTTATTTTTCAGGCGGATATCAAATCAACTTGACGAAATGTTTGTTTACAAAGTACAGTCAAAGCAGACTTGAATGTTGACGCTTGTTCAGAAACACGATAGCATATTTCTTACAACTGTAATAAGCTACAAAACACATAGGTGACTTAGGCATTCCATTAAGCCGGGTTACAGCAATCAATGAATAACGGGCCGAGCCCGAGGAGATTAGGGTGGCCGAGGTCTCGAGGAGTGCCGCCACCGCGCTTGCGATCGACGCTGCCGACACCATCGTGTGCGTGTTGGGGCCGGGTTGGGGCAGCACGTGCTGTTAGTCCAGTGGGGAAGTGCCGCCTACTGGTGACCGGGCAAACCAGACGACGCTAACATATTTAGGCAAGTTTGACACTTAAGTTCAAGTTTTTGAACCGCGATTAGCAATGGTTAACATAAGCAAGACTTTGAACTCCAATCCTGCTTTCCTTCATTATTATGAAACAACAGGGCACCCTGCTCTTTCCATGAAAAACAAGGATTTGAACCGTAATTTCAAGCACATACGATTCCAATGTAGCACGCTTTAATATAATAAAATTCAAATGATTCTACAAGTGTTTCATGTCAATTCAAAGGGATTTGTGGTGGAGGATTTGAATTAAAGTAAATGCTTTACAAGTAAAAAAATGGACATTAATTGTTGGATCATTTTTGGACACGATAGCATAGCAGTCTAGTCGACGGAATGAAATAATCTGAACAAAGTATGCAACTTGAATTACTGTTCACTTTGAACTATGGCTGTTGCTGCGCCACTCTGCTTGCAGACTCAAATTTCCAAGCACAGGAGCCAACTCAGGAGCTAGAAGGTGATTTTGTCCCTCGCGTACTCAAAAAAAAAAAAAAAAAAAAAAATCCCCCTCGCTGTGCTCGCCGGCCTGTGGCTTGGGCGCGCACAGTCTAGGAATTGGCGTGCCAAGAGGGCCGCTGCCTGCCTTTGACTGTGCTACGTCGGCCCAGGCTGGCTTGACCCAGGCTTCGCCGAGTATGGGCCAGGGTTCGGGGGGTTTTTCTCGGCCGGGAGTCGAGGCATCTTCTCCTTAATATAATGTCGTGGGGGCGGTTCTTCCCCCACCGGTCGAGTTTTTTTTAAAACAAGCAAGAGCATGAATAGATATCCGTCGCGGCATCTACGGCATGCATGTACGGCTGCTTCCATGTTTTGTGGACTTGCACGATACTTGCATAGTAGGTATTTTTGTTTTCTCGATGCCGCCCATGCGGACGGAAACTTATTGATAAATGCAATATGTTTGGAGCTAGAATTTGCACCTATATTTTATCACCTGTGAACACTCGATCTGGATTTTTAGTCCGGAAAAACTTTCTTATGGTGCGGTGAAGCCATGCGGCGAAAGACATGTAGGGACATAGATGGAGAGCTGGTGAGTTACAGAGGCAGAAATCAAATTCATTGTGCTATGTACGTACAATTAAAGGGAAGTTGGTGAAGTAGAAATTGAATTATGATGACACTATATATGATGGGGTATTTGAATTGGTGAAGTAAATATTTAAAGTTCCATTGATGTATGATCGGGAGGTTCTTGTGGAGGTGGGGATGCAAGTCTTATAAGACCAGAATCTCACTTGAGGTAAACATAACTGAATTTACCATTATTTAAAAAAAAACTTAACTGAATTGAGCAAACCAAGAAAAATGAAATGAAGTAGCGACTGAAAATTAATTATCAATTGTCGGCAACATTGGCATCCCTGTATGAAAAGTGAAACAAAAGAACGGATAAAAGACAAGTCCATCAGTGATGTCACTCCAAAAGAAAGCAAGTCTGTATATTCCTGAAAGTACTTGTGTTTTTTTTATTGGCCAATTGTTTAGTAAACCTTGTTTTCTCAAGTTACCGGCTAAAGAGAAACATATTGAATGAGATTGTTTCTTTTGGTTTCTACTAATTCAAGCAAATAGTATCGTTATACACATGGTTTTTTTTTTTGGCAATCTCAGCTCAGTGTATTTCAGAAAAAAATTGAAAAAAAACACTGTGTATTAAACAATATAACTTTTATGCGACCTCAGCTTAGTTTGTGTCTATTGTTTGAATATGTATCAAATAGCAATAGTTTACAATGGCTAATCTGACAAAGAGGTAAGTTGATTCACATTCTGCTTTTATTTGCTATTGGTGAGAATGATGAAGTGTTTCATAATTTTCTGCTTCCGTACAATAAGTGCTGAAAATTCTCATTCCCCTTAGTTTTGTTTACTACAAATTAAAGAAACATGATTCTTGCGATGGAATCATGGAAGCAAGCAGAACCTGCAGGCCAACTTGCAGATGAACCACAAGGCACTAAGAACAGCCACTGGTGCAGATGCATCACGGTAAAATTCAACTTCAGTGGTAATTGGTCAATAATCACCAATGGTGCACTCTCTAAATTTTGCATAAATCACTCTGAAATACAATATCACTCATACATGGCACCACAGTCAGCAATCTTCTAGCTTCGCCACTATGAACAGCAATGCGGCCTATGCGCATCTCGATAGGTAGGCACCAAAGGGAGTTCCTGACGAACAGATATAACGTCAAGAGGTGCAGGTACCAAAGCTGGCATGTCAAAGTTTGGGCTGAGTTTCCTCTGGGCGCTAAAAATTTCTGACGCTGTCCTCCGACTCTGCACCTCTGCAAAAAGAAGTTTGAAGAAAGATCAGCCCATCAAATTAGTTGAAGCAAATGGCCACTTATGTGCAGAAGAAGTTCAAGCAGAGAATCATGATTTACCAGATTCTTGATCTTATCTTTGCCACGCAACCTATTCCTAAACAAAGATGAGGGATCACTGAGCCAATTCAGTTGCACATCTACGCTTATGTTACCCTGATGCCACCTATCGAACGACAGAAATGTTGTACCGGAAACGGTCACCCTGGCGCGAGCCACGTCGTCCCTAATTCTCCTCCATTGATTTCGATGCATCCGACGATTGAGGCTCTGCCGCGTGTCCTTTTTCTTTGGCAGTCAAACCCTTGAAGTTTTGGTGGATTCAGTTGTGTAAGGAAACTACTCAACGCTACAGTATTTGAGTTCAATTTTTATGCGCTTGGGTGCCTGTACTTGTCTCTAATCAATACTCCACGTAGAAGGAAAAATGCAAAAATGCCGTTCAACGTCCGCCGTTTTGGTTGACCGAACATGGATAAAAAATTCCATTCAACGGCAAGCATGAACGCACATGCTGGGTTGCGCCCTGGTCGTCGACAAATTTGTTGGTCTTCGTCGGTGGGACGTGCTGCTGCTATGTGAAAGCATCTTCTGGTCTTCGTCGGTTGTGCGAGAGAACATATGCGCCGGTATGCAGCTGTTCTCATTCTGAACGTTGAATGGTGCCTTTCACATCCCATTTGGCTGACTAGGTCTAGGTGCGTGCTGCTGCGTCTTTACCTCGTTACCTCGTTGTGCAGTGGATAGAGAAGCAGGCAGAGCAGAGCAGCGCTCCCAAGCAATGGCGTCCAGCTCGCAGCTCTCTCTCGTGCTCCCAGCATCAGCAGACGAGGCGCAGGTGCCGGCATCGCCGTCGCCCCAGGCGCTCGACGCTGTTGACGAAGCGTGAGCCCGGCCCCCGCGCCGTCCCGTCTGGTGGAAGCTGGTTGTGGACTGCACCGGCGAGGGCATGTTGTTCGGGGAGGTCGACGCCAACGTGCGGCTGGCCGAGCTGGAGGCGGCCGGGCTGAAGGCGCCGTTCCTGTGGTTGGATCAGCTGTTGTTCGACGTCGAAGGATCCAACGGCGTGCTCAACTGCCCCTTGCTGCATTTCCAGGTAAACGTGCACACGTAATGGTGGTCCAGTAAACGATCAGGTATATTTGCGATAAGAACATTCAGTGATGTGCCGTGAACCGGCTGCTCTGCGGCGGCTTCGCACCGCCTCAACCACATCGTCTGCAATGCTACCCTCCTTGCCCAGTTCATGTCCGCCGTGGTCAAGCACGCCTGCGGCCTCCGGCTCCAACAGTCGCACTGGCGTGGTCCCGCCACCTCCTGGATAGGCCTCCAAAGCTGACGTTTCCTCTTCCAGAGTACAACGACCTGCAACGGCGCCTTCACTAGGGGCAGGCGGGGGCGGCGCACATGGCCGCGTCACCTGTGCGGGCGTGGCGAGGAGCGGAAGGGTGTGGGCAACGGCGCCCATGGTCACGACCGGCAGTCAATCGCGGCGGCGAGGCGCGGCCCGTGGCCACGACGGCAGCCAATCGCGATGGCGAGCACTATGCCACGTCCTTGGCGCGGCGTTGCATCCCGGGCGTTGCGTCGCATGGCACCGCGACGAGCAGCTCATTTGTCATAGCATAAATGTCAGCCGGGCCTCGCTCGCTCACGCGCCGCGGTGGCCGCAGCCATTGGGGCCGGGGACGCCTCTGAGGTCTCGCTCGTCGACGACGCGGTGCTCGTGCTGCACTACACCTACAGCTCCGTCAAGTAGTCCATCTACGCGTACGTCGCCCGCGCGGGCGCGGCCGTCGTCGAGGTGCCGCTCCCGTTCCCCCCTTCGCGTTCGCCGCTGAGTTCGTAGATTAATTCAAGCATACAGATTATTTAAGGCCTGATTTTTTCAAGCATACAGATTATTTAAGGACCAGGAACTTCAGAGTAAGACAAAAGGATATTCTTTCTATGTTCTCAGAGCGTTATGTCTTGGATACTATCAAATGTTGTCAAATGAGGTAACAAGCTTGGCAGCCATAGCTCCACAGTCCTAGCTAATCTGCTGGATTTCACCTGATGCTTAGAAAAGCGATACCAGAACATGATTTCGTTTATGAAGTTCAAAACAATTCTTTTGGCTTCCTTTTAACTTCTTAGTGTTTGATGTAACATCAGACCTCCTTAAACATTCTTCCAATTTAGTATTATGTAAGTACATATCTAAACTATTAGTTGTTTCTACATTCTGTTGCTTCTTTTTTTGTATATCCAAATATGGTGATAATGTGTGAGATTAAAATTGCTCAACTCTGGAGAGTTTCCATACCATCTATTGTTCTCAAATAAATTGATTGAGGCAGCTCTTTTTTATATCTAGATGGCTGCATTCGTCAAACTATAATTGTTTTTTTCTTGATCTTTAGCTCTCTTCTCGTGCATTGTGGGATGTGATCTTAAGATTGACTTTTGTGTAATCTGTCATGTGCCTACCATGCCACTATTTCTTTGTGATTTCGTTGCCCTGGTATTTCAACGGAGTGCAGTTTCAACTGTGGATGAATTTTCTTGGGAGACAAGGCTGGAGACTTTCTGCCCGTGAAGCTCTTACGAATTCTCTCTTCCTTCCCTATGTAACTAATAGAGAGGAACTAAAGATATTAATGTGCAACTTGCTTTCTTGTGCTTCAGGTGCTCATCATCACTCCTTGCTTTCTTAAGCACTGTCTATAGCAGTATCGATGAAAAGTTATGCTCCATTCGTCACAATAGTTATTTCAGGTCTCACGAAATAATACTTACCTTGAGGTCTTTTGAAAAAGTACTTATCTTGTATGTACATAATTATTTCCTATGGGCGCGCCATGGGCGCGCCACAGCTACTAGTTCCTAATGAAGGATGCATATACCGCGCGGCAGGACGGACGCCAGACACTTATCATGTTTTGTGTGGTGAAGGGATAACAGGAGAGACGAAGGTATAAATAGGGAAGTTCATTTGAAGTGTATAATCCCAGTAGTAGTTTATAAATGGAACAGTAGAGAGGAACAATGACTCTTAGCTGTGAAGATGGAACGAAACAGGTACCTACTTTTCCTGGATACTCCTTGAAGCAACTTGACGAAATGTTTGTGTACAAAGTACAGTCGAAGTCAACTTGAATTTTGACAGTTGATTACACTAAGCACACAGTTAACAAACACGTACTACGTCCGTATATTTTTACAACGGTAATCAGCTACAAAACACATACTCCTAGGTGCACTTAGGCATTCCATGGAGCAGGGTATATACGAGCAATCAATGAATAACGGGCTTGGGAGATCAGGTTTTTTTTATATACTTTTTGTGCTTATATTCATTTAAGAAAGATTACAAACACAGGAGCGAGCATGCTCCAAGGACGAAACACCCTTAAATATGTGTGGATTACATTGCTCTTAAAGAGCAGAGTATGACAACAGCAGCGGCTATGGACGGGCTGGGAGAAGTGCAGGGCATGCAGGCATTCGTGTTCGTGTTTCGCCTCTTCGCGCGCGTGTTGGGGCAGCCCTTGCAAATTTTTTTTAAAAATAATATTTTTTATATCAGGAATTATAGAAATAATACCGAAAATGAAAAAATTACAAAAATAATACCCAGTCGTGTGTCCAACGCATGAAGATAGAGTTTTCGTGCGTCGAACACACGAAGATACAGTTTTCGTGAGTCGAACACACGAAAATATAGTAGTCGTGCAACCAACGCACGACTACTAGTTTTCGTGTGTTCAACACACGAAAATACTATGTATGGGCCGACAGGACCTCATATATTAGGTTTTCGTGCGTTGGACGTACGAAATTCAATTTTTCGTGTGTTGGACGTAGGAAAACTTAGTAATCGTTCGTTCAACGCACAAAAACTAGTAAAATAATTTTTTTGACCCATGCATTTTTGGTTTCTCATATGTTTTTGATTGAGAGTCAATATTGTACGGTTTTCCAAAGTTTTTTTACGAGAGTTATGCAAAGATAGGCCCTCACACTGGTCACTGATGTCGACTGCACAATTGCTTTTGGTGGGAGCACTGTTTGCTTTTTCAGTGTCGCAACTTTTGCTTTAAGAACAAACACAGTGTGACTTATAAATGGCTTCATCATAACATAGTACAAACAATAACTTAGGTCCTGATACATGGAGTGAAGTAGAACAAAAATTACAAATACTGGTTGCAATGGCATGTACGGAACACATGAGGACTGTTGTCATAGTTGTGTTCCGATCTAAACCTAACATGCCTTAGGAGAAAGTTTAAAACAGCGCCTACGAAGTTCATCCTACTGAGTGCAACGCGGGTATTTTCCCTTTCTGAAGGCATCAGGACCTGCCGCCCTAGCGCGGCGAGCTCTCTCGTGCATCCTCTCCCTTTCGGCCTCGCAGGCCTCATGAGCGAGGCGATCTTCCTCTTGTTTGTGCCTCCGTTCCGCGTCCTCTCTTTCTTTGCGTTCAGCTTCGTACTTGCGTCGACGCTCTTCCTCCTCCTGCCTCATCTTTCTGAGTTCCTCCTCTCTCCTTTCCTCAGGTTCCATATGAAGCCGATGCCTTCTTGCACGTCGAGCGACATGATAGACATGGGCTATATCCTCCGGTGTCTGCTCAATGTCGACATACTAGATGAACTCACAGAGAGGCGGTGGGGACTGCAATGTTATGAACGTATTACTAAGTAAAAATCAACGGCGCAAGCAACGAATTATGAACTACAAGTAGTTACCCTTGGCCTCCCATCGGAAAAGTAAAGGCCATGCGATGGTGGGTCATATTGGTCGTTGTTGCACATCCAAAGCCTCTTGCCGTAGTCATCATGGAGGATGAGTGACTTCACTAGCCTGCATGGAATGCCACAGAGGCACATAGGAGCGATGAAGCCATCTCTGAGAGGTAACGTCTCTTTGTTGAAGGGTGGGTCGTTGGGGAACTCCATAGCTGTGGGATAAATTTTGGTGACGGACGATGTGTGCGTTTTATAGCCATAACTAACGTGGTCTATAGACGAAGACTACAAAGAAAAGAAGAGGAGATGTCATTGGATGCTCTGCAAAGTTGCCCGTGAATGGATGTGTCGCTGGTCGAAAACAATAAATGCGTGTTGTCACATTACTAAAAGTTGTCTAGTCATGTCGCGGTTGTCCATTCATGTCACGGTGCAGAAGTTAGTAATAAAAAATAGGTCATGCTTAAGTTCTGAATATACAATAACGAAAGAAATCTACTAGTCAAGTAGTCAACCCTGACCCCTGCCCTGACCGTGACCCCTGGCTCTCCCACGCTTTGGCCTACGTGCGGAAGGTGGGACCTGTCCTTCATTGCCCTGACCACCACGAGGACGATCGTATGCCGGCGGAGTGTAATAATGCGGTAGGCCCCGCTCGCGTCTGGGAAGCTGGCGAACCTGGAAAACCACCGAGGGCCAAGTCTCCAAGCCCTAGCTAGTGTGTGGCTATCAGAACAGGAAGTGACTGTGCGCCACGCGTGGTCAGCTCGTAGGCACGTTGTCGCTGGTCCCTAGAAGGGTCCAAAAGCTCGTCAGGCGGCTCCATCCCTACAAGACATTAAGACATTTTAGAATCTAGTAACATAATAAATTAAAACACATGACAATTAAAAAGTACCAACACAAAATTACTAATGCAATACATATATATTAGAAATTACTTCTCAACAATTTCATACACAAATAAGTTTTACACTGGACTCCAATTCCTACACATAAATTTATGAAAGGTACACATGACTCGAATACAACTTAGTTTTGACATAAGCATACAACCATACTAATTTTGACAATTATACAACATAGCCACAATGCGCAGGTGCTTGGTGTGCTCTGCGACGACGAGTAGTTGAAGGTCCGGCTTCACCACCTTTAGTCTGCGGGCAATCTTTTGCCTTGTGACCATAGTCATCACATTCTATGCACCTCCTAATAGGCCTTCCAACCTCAGATTCATCCATGTCATTACGTATACGCCTAGTCTGCGGACGACCACCTTTGCCATCAGGATGCCTAAGTAAATTCATATCAGGCAGACAAATCACGGTATCTCTATCGTAATCCGTGAAATCAAATTGTGAGGTAAATCCATAGAACTCCCCAGTCCAGGTCTCCACCACGTTTTCCTTTAAGTAATAGGGTGACAGATATAACGAGCTGTGCACACTAACCTGTGATATTGCTGCGAGAACATGAGAACATAGAATGTGTTGCAGCTTCGGCTTGTTGCAAGTGCATTCACACCATCTGTTTAATTTCTGTCCTAAATTCACCTCTTGGGTGACAACTCTTGTCTCGCTTCTCACACCCCCTTTCAATTTCAGGGTTATCTCAAAACGATGGTCACGTACGCCCATGCTACGCACCATGTGTTGTAGTGACTTCTCGTTCTTTTCTGCCAAGTGCTTCATTATAAATGAACAATTATGGCGTATTCACGTTCAAACTCTGAATAACAGCAGCCGCGTGCCTCTTTTGGTAGTATCCAACGAGACCATGCAATATGCCCTCAACGATTCCCACCAGAAGTAAGCCACGCAAGCCTCTAATCACCCAGTTGTATACCTCAGCATTGTTTGTAGTCATGATGTCATACCTACAGAAAGAGGTAGGGCCAATAAGTTATAACATATGAACACTGTTGGCGTTTCTTACGCACAGAGATTAAATTCAACTCCGCAAGCGCACGGAACACCGTTGTAGCATTTCACCCAGGAGTATTCCAAAGGTATTGTTTATATTTTCCTCAGGGAAGTAGGGCTAAGAATATCATGAATTAACAAGGAAATATCTATTATTTATAACTTGCAAACTAGACCAAAGCAGGGATACATATGAAAGATATGATGGGTGGCAAGCAAACTCACACAAAGATTTCATATGAAAATAAAGAGATAGGACTAGTCAACTGGGAGGACAACGAGAAGAAGGGTATCAGCCTAGGGGTTACAAATATCTATTTAAGCTTTCATTACAGATACATTCAAGCGCATCGGGGCGCGGATGTGTCATAGTGGCAACCAAGATCACCACCATAAGGAACCACCCGCTATAATTAAGACCCTGCCTGTCCAACCGGGACGTGGTGGATTACAGAGACCGGTGTAGCTGTCATATACACTCGCGGCTACCATCCTCCGTGGGGTTGGGTGCACACTCACGCCTAGAAATAATTCCTTGAACCATACAAGCAACTATCCTAGATAACTTACTCCACCGGAAGAGAGCAAGCCAACCATGCATAGCAAATCTATGTGGATTGTGTAAGCATTTGCGGTGCAAACAACCCATGCAGATAGACCTACCATACACAGATGTGGCGTCAACACAAGAATTTCTCTATAATTATTGCTTAAATAAATAAATGTAAACTAAAAGGAAAATTAATTAAATAAGAAAATAAATAAATAGGAAAAATAATTATATTAAATAAGATCTCATAAAAGAAAAGATACAAGAGAGCTTTACCCAATATCCGAAGAAAACTCCAGAACTCCGAGGGAAGCTCTCACTTCTACTCTAACTCCCATGACCAACTAGCCTACTCTAAACTACACAAGTGGAATGATCTTCCATGAGATGAGCGTGACCCTACTTTGGATCTTCTCTTCTCAAGTGTGGAGGTGCTGGTGCACTTTGGAGTGAGGGAGGGGTCCTCTATTTATAGTGGAGTTGCCTTGGGAGAGTGGAGAAGGTCTTGGAGTATTTCGTGGGATATTCCCTTCTTGCCGACGTCCCCTTGCTTGGCCGGCGCGTCAAGTGGCTTGTCACCGACTCTGGAACCGACTGGAGGAAGATTGAGGCGGTTGGAGTTTAACATGGGCCGGCCGGCCTAGAGTTTGGGCCGGCCGGCCAGCTTTTTCCTGCTTTTGCTCCAATCTTGCGCGAGGCATAACTCCTGCTCCCGAACTCCGAATTGGGTGATCCAAAAGCCCATTTTGACTATCTCGACGAGGGCTTTGACATGGAGGGATCAAATTTGTGATTTGAATAATTATTCTTTGATGTCCATGTCATTCCTTATTTCTTGCTTTGAATATCGTCGAGATGTCCGAGCAGGACCTTGTTTATCTTGTGCTTTTTGTATATTTGCTATTTTGCTATGAGCGTAAGCACAATTGCACCAATATTCCTATGTACCTTGCAAAACAAGATCACATCCAAACTTGTGGAACTTTATTAGTTTAATGCAAGAAAAATTGGTGCATACCTTTTATTCGTCGATAAGTTGACGGTCATTTATGATTTAATGGCCGTCAACACTACATCGTAACAACAAATGTAGGCACATAACCAATAGACAGTAACGCGAACCTTGCACCGCCAGTGTCATACAGCTTTGCCCATTTCTCCTTTGGTTCAGCTTCGATCCAGTGTGAAAAACACTTAATGCGCCTAGCTGACCTTCTTCTAACATTAGGAGGGTCCAGTCCTTCTCCAAGAGGTGGTAATGGTTCTGATAAAGGCTCATCAGGTGCTCCTGGTTTCTTGTTTCGCTCTTTGACGTGAGACCTTGTGCTCCTATCAAGTTCCTCCCAAAGAGCATCAAACTTCCGCTTTTGGTTCTAGCTGCACAACCTCTTGAACATGTCCATCAATGCCTTGCTCTTAAATTGTTTATAGAAATTAGCACCCATATGACGCATGCACCACCTGCTCTGCAAGTCAGGCCACGGATACGGCTGATCCGTCCCCTCTTGCAATGTCTTGATGGCAGATAAGATCCCAGCATGACGGTCATGTATGATGCAAACATTCGGTCGATCATGAACAACTCCTGCTTTCAGGTGCCTGAAAACCAAAGCCAGCTTGCCTTGCTCTCTCCCTCAACAAACGTAAATGCCAAAGGAAGTATCTGGTTGTTCCCATCAACTCCTATTGCAGTCAATATTTGACCTTTGTACTTGCCAGTCAGGAATGTGCCATCCACGCGAAGTACAGGACGACAATGCTGAAACGACTGAATACACTGCCCCAAAGAAAAAAAGGCACGCCGAAATATCCTTGGTTGATCATCAGCGAACGCAGTCTCCTTGAATGCGATGTATGTCCCAGGGTTTCTTGCCTTCAGAATATCAAGCACACGAGATAGATTGCAGTATGAAGCCTCATAAGTGCCCCAACGTTTCTCTAAGGCCTTCTGCTTTGCCCTCCAAGCCTTTTGGTAACTAATCTCATATTTGAATTGACGAGCGATGGAACGCTGTATGTACGAACATTCTGTGTCTCTCTTCTCGATGATCTCGTAGAATAATTCATTTGCTACCAAATTAGCAGTGAAGGTTGCGGTGCTTTCGACCAACATTTTCCAATGTGCAACTGTGTTCGACAACTCTAAAGGCCACCTAGTGTGTCTCGTGCTTCGGCTTGAATGCATGAACATAAAAATTGCATCCGTCATTTCTGCACTTTACACTGTACTTAACGGGGCTAGAGTTCACAATATACACCTCTCTAAGTGATGTCACTGCCCAACGCGCCACAGCGTCTTTCAGTTCAGAACGATTAGGGAAGACCTGATGCAGTTGAATCATGCTTGACCCATACTCCCAACGGGAACCATGGTTCTCCATAACTTCCATCCTCGCTTTATCCTACCTGTTCCATTCATCTGGGATGAGATTATTGGACCAATTTTCATCGTCGCCATCGTCTTCCTGATCATCATCGTCATTGACAGAATTAGCTAACATATGCTCCTCATGCATTGCATTACGATCCACGTTCTCAATATCTTCAAGTATTGCTTCATTATCTTCACCCACGTCGGCCTGGCCTTCAGCAACCTCAGCTTGACCCATGTGCCCATCCTCAACCACCTCCTGCCTAACTTCCTCCGTCGCCCTTGCAATTTCATGATGACGATTATCATGTCCAATCGCTAATGTGGCACTGGTCTGTGAAACTGCACAAGCATCATCATACAATTCTCACGGACATGCTTGCACTAGCATAATGAAAGAAGCCTGTCGTTTCCGACACCAATTCAGCCAGCTCAACCACTTCTCCGTCCGACGAACTTCCTTCAGCTCCCAAAAAATTGGATTTGTACTACGACTCCACAAGCATTGCACCTTAACAGAATAAATCATCGGGTCTAGTTGCATAAATTGGGTCAACCACATTCTCATCTCTATCATTCTTGTGCCATCAGGATTAGGGTGCTTAATATCCACAAAAGGAAAATTGCTCAAATCAACACCATATGAACCATGTTGGATTTCCCCACTGCCGTAGTATTCTAAAACTTGCCATATTCGACGTGACTGCAGCCTAAAAAATCATAAAACAAAATTCTATAGTCTCATTATTTTTCTTTGTACGCCATAAACATATGATTAATTTGCATGTCCCGAAACAATTCCAAAATTATAAATAGACATCAATACTAACTAATTTTCATTTACAACACAAATTTCTATTATATTTATAAGAGCAAACTATCTTATTCTAATATACACCATTCTATTTAGTTAATCTAACCAAAAACAAACTTAATTACATTTAATCTACTCAATTAAAGTAATTTATACCTATTTTACTAAATTTACATATGTATGACTAATAAGTTTCTTCTACTCAATTCCATTTAATAGAATATGTTCTACTCAATCCATTTTCAGGCAAGTGCATTTTTTTTTCAACTCAATCCATTCTTCACAATGCAAGATTAATCAAAAAAAAAAAAAAAAACAAGAAGAGCTTCTTCTACCTTCAGCCGGCCGGCTGGCCGGAGATCCCTCCTCTCGCGGCGTCGCCTGCTAGCCGCGCGCCCACCCGGACCCCACCCCACGCCGACCGCCGCTGCACTGGCCCCGCCGCCCGCCGCCGCACACCGCCCGCCGCCGCCCTGGCCCCGCCGCCCTGCAGCCGCCTCCCCGCGCCGAGCACGGGCCGCCCTGCCCGCCCGGCCGCCCAGCACGCCGAGCCCCGCCACCCGGTCGCCTCCGCCCGCTGCAAGGTCCTCGCGCGCGCGAGAGAGAGAGAGAGAGAGAGAGCGAGCGCACAGGGAGGGAGGCGAATGATTGAGATGGGGAGTAGTCGTCCGTTGGTCGTACGACTATCAATTTTCGTGCAACCAACGCACGACTACTCTGTCTCAACAGTTCCGGCAGGAATCTTCGCGCGTCCGTGACTCGAAATGGTATTGTCGCACAACCAACGCACGACTACTCTGTCTCAATAGTGCCGACAACGATTTCTCGTGCGTTGGTTGCATGACAACCTGTATTTCGTGTGTTCAGCGCACGAAAAATGTGATTTCGTGTGTCCAGCGTGCTAATACCCTGTTTTCGTGCGTTCAACGCACGACTACCCTATTTCCGTGTGTTGGACGCACGACAGGGTATTATTTTTGTAATTTTTCAATTTTCGGTATTATTTCTGTAATTCCCAGCAAAAAAATATTATTTAAAAAAATTCCAGCCCTTGCTAACAGTCCGGTGGGGAAAGTGCTTTTCTGGCCGGCGTAGTGGTGGCTGGGCAAACCTGACTACGCATGACATATTTAAAGCAAGTTTGACGCTTAATCTTGTGAACCGTGATTAGCAATGGATAATAATATGAGCAAAGATTTTGAACTCCAATCCTGCTTTCCTTCAGTATGAAACGGCAGGGCAGCCTGCTCTTTCCATCAAAAATAAGTTTTTGAATTGTAATTTCAAGCATATTTCCAGGAAAATTTCGACGAGTTTCATCCAAATTGCTCACACGATTTCAACAAAGTTAATATAATAAAATTCACATGATTCTACAAGAGCTTTATGTAAATTCAAAGGGATCTGTAGCGCAGGATTTGAATGAAAGTTAATGATTTACATGTAAACAAATTGAAGTTGGAGCCTTGTCGCAAGCCTGCAGCTTGCTTGGGATTTTGCGGGGTTTGTGTTGCGCCTCAGTACTTCCAATGGCGAGCTGCTTGAAGTCTTTAAGCGCTGGGCGGGGGGAGGAAGAGGAGGATGCCATGGTCCCAAGCCCCATGCGCAAGTCGTTCAAGGACTCAACTCTCTCAAAGTGCTTGAAACGTGCATGCCATTTGTATAGCAGAAATTTTTGTTTTCTCGATGCCGCCCATTCTCAAACTAGTTGCTCTGGGAAGGGTGACTGCTTTTTATTGTTATGAAAAAGAGTATAATCCAAGTGGAAGGAATGCTATTGATTAATGTAACACGCTTGGAACCAGAATTTGCTCTTTGAACACTCAGACCTGCATTCTTACTCCTAGATAACTTTCTTATGGTGCGGTGAAAGGCAGGGGGACATAGATATAGATGGAGAGTGAGTTAGTTAGAAAGGTAGAAATAAATTCTTTTTTTTCGAAAGATTGGCAGAAATCAAATTCATTGTGCTGAGTACGTATCATTGAAGGGGAGTTGGTGAAATGTAGAGATTAAATTATGACCACACTATGATGGAGTTCTTGAGTTGGTGAAGATGTAAAAGTTTCATTGATGCAAATCCTGTAACGTTTAGGTCACTTGGAAGACCTGAATCTCACTTAAGATAACTGAAGTAAGCAAACCAAGAGAAATGAAATAAAAGCAGTGACTGAAAATTATTGTCGGCACTGGTGGCATCTCTATATGAAGGGTGGAAGAAAAGACCTGACAAAAGGCAAGTCTATAGTTGAAATCACTCAAACAGTTTATCTTTCTAAAAGTACTTTTTTTTTTATTGGCCGATAGTTTAGTAAACATTGTTTTCTCAAGTCACCGGCTTCTTTCAAGCGTATAAATTGCATATTCTCTATGGATTTAGCACATGTCTCATGTCCCGGGCTCCCGACGGACAAAAAACAGGAGTATAGTATACAATCATAAGACTGACTCCAATAAGACCATGCAGTTTTGAGAGCCAAATCCTGATTTGCCTGGCGTCTACAGTAAAAGAATAGCAATGCATTCGGTGAAGTCTCCAACAGACATTGCTTTTTTTCCTCTCCCGCCCGGACAGTTTCTTTTTCCCGCGAAGTCCCGCGCTCCTGCCTATCTTTTCCCGCGACAGCTCGCCCCGCGTGCCGCCCAACCTCCGCTGCTGCTAGCCCTGCGCGCCGGTCGCCGGTCGGCCCTCGTCGCGCGCCCTGCTCGCCGCTTGCCCTGCGTGCCGCGGCCTGCTCTCCCCGTGTGCTGCCGCTGCTGGGCCCTCGCGCGCGCCCTGCGTGCCGCGCCCTGCTGGTCGCCCCGCGCACCGGCGGCGCGCGCTGCGCGCTGCTGGTCTCCCCGCGCGCCGGCACCGCTCGCCGCGCGCCCTGCTGGTCGCCCCGTTCGCCGCGCGCCCTGCGCGCCGCACCCTGCTGGTCGCCCCGCCCGTAGCTGCTGCTGCTCGCCCGTGCACTGTCCCAGCGTCAGGTAACAAATGTTCCTACGATTCGTTTGATTAATGCTAGTTCTGTAGCTTAATTTTTCTCATTTGTTCAATGTTTGTTCCATTGGATATGTGGCTATAATTTTAGGGATGGCTATGAGGTATATTAAGCTTTCAAACTGTGGAACGACTGCTAGTCATGGGAGAGATGATGATGATGTTGAGATAGCTGCAGCAGTTTTGGTTGTTGACGCAAAACGTCGATGGGGAGGTTCAATACCAGGTCACAAGACAATCAAGCGTGACCGTGAAGGTGCTAACAAAATATTAAATGCTCAATATTTTGTGGAACGACCAATGTACAACTCAGATCATTTCCGCAGGAGGTGTGTAATTGAGCTGGAACATAATTTTTTTCTGTTTTGTTAAACAAATATGCAGTAAATAATACATATTATGTGATAGGTATCGAATGCGGGAGAGTCTATTCCTTTGGATTGTCGACAAGGTGACTGAAGCGGACTCCTACTTCAAACAGAAAAGAAATTGTGCCGGTCAGCTGGGATTTTCTCCCATGCACAAATGCACGATTGCAATTAAAATGCTAGCTTATGGTAGCATTGCAGATTCATTGGACGAACATCTTCAGATGGGTGAGAGCACTGTATTGGAGACATTGAAGCGTTTTGTTAGAACAATAGTAAATGTTTTTGGAGAAGAATGGATCAGGCCACCATCAGAAGTGGAGTTACAGCAGATACTAAAGGTTAATGAGGCAAGAGGATTTCCTGGAATGATTGGCAGCATAGATTGCATGCATTGGGAGTGGTCTAGTTGTCCTACCGCTTTGCACGGGATGTACAAAGGCCACAAAGGGAAGCCAACTGTCATTCTAGAGGCTGTGGTGACTGAGGACCTCAGGTTTTGGCATGTGTACTTTGGATTACCTGGATCCCATAACGATATTAATGTGCTGCAGCGATCACCGGTCTTTGATGATTTAGCTAATGGCAGAGCACCTCCGGTTGAGTTCACTGTAAATGGCAACATTTACGATATCGGTTATTACCTAGCTGATGGGATATATCCAGATTGGGCTACCTTAATCAAGACAATTAGTGCACCTATAAGTAACAAGCACAAGGTGTATGCAGAGCGGCAGGAGGCATGTAGGAAGGATGTGGAGCGTGGTTTCGGTGTTCTTCAGGCTAAGTGGAAGATTTTGCACTCCCCTGCTAGGCTGTGGCACCAAGAAGATCTAAATTACATTATGAGGGCTTGCATCATCTTACATAACATGATCATCATGGATGAGAAAGGTGTGGACCTTCCTAATATTCATGCATCAGAGTGGCCAGGTCGGGAGAATCCTCCTGTCAATAATATTGCTGAATTTATAGATGCTCAAACTTATATTCGGAACAAAGAAACTTGCCACCATCTTCGTACTGACCTCATCGAGCATATATGGGGATTGTATGGTTCAGGCACTGGACCTTTTGCTCCAAATGGAAGCATATGAATGTTGAAGTCACGCAGATCAACGAGCTTTTGAATGTTGTTCATGTCAGGTGGAGTAGCATGTATATAATATGTAATGAAGTAGCATGTGTCCCGGAAGTTAGTCATATATATAATTAAGTAGCCATAAATATAATGAAGTAGCATGTGTCCCAGAAGTTGGTCATATGTATAATGAAGTAGCCATATATGTAATACAGTACTAGCAGTCTGTGCTTTTGAGTGAGATATGCCATATATGTAATGAAGTACCTATATATGTAATGAAGTACTAGCAGTCTGTACTATCATGAGATGTATCTGAGAAGTAGTTCTAGTACATCTCAGATTATGCAGAGGCAACACAAAAACGGTCGCAGCGATGAGTCTAACTGTGAATTACTGGACGAGGTGCAGCTGCTCTGTTCCTTGCACTAGCTGCTGAGCACTACACCAAGAAGAACAGAGCAAGGAAATCACAGCTCTTACCCTTTCCAAACTGAACTCGATCTAGTTTGTGAAGATGAACGCCTGTGCATAAGAGCAATAGAGAACTGAACCAGTTCTGGGGTCTTCTCCCAAAATATCCTTCATAATTAATTCCCTCTAATTCCTATAACTGAAAGGGTAACTAGCCAAAGAGCTGGACGTATGTTTGCCCAGGCTACAATCAGGCAGCAGAGGTTTGTGTTCTGCCATACATAAAACACATACATATAACTGATGGTGCATTCTGTTCGAACACATACATAGTTCACACAATTAAGGTACATCATGACGTTCCATGGTCTGGCGTTACATGGTTCACACAACAGAAACAAAGTTCACATAAAAGAAAAAAGTGGAGTTACAACAGGACATACAAAGTTGAGTTCACAACACCACATACAAATTCAGCTCATGCAAATCCACGACGCTCCATGATCTGGCGTTGCATGCCAATGTAATAATTCTTCAGATGCGGAGCTACCTTGTCAACGTCTACTGCCATGATTGCAGCTTCAGCAGCCAGTAGCTGAGCTTCAGCTTGCATTGCTGCATTCGAAGCCTCTTGTTGCCTCAGAATTCCCTCTTGTTGCCTCAGAATTAAATTCTCCTGGCGCTGCTGCTTCTTCAGATCTAGAAACTCCCTTTGAAGGCACAATTTCTCATCTTTCCTATTAAGGATTTGAACCATTTGTTCATCTTCTTTCTGTTGGCACTTCTCCCTATTGTCGTGAATGCGTTGAAGAACTTCAGCTGCAGTGTTGGATGAGGATGTGTCTGCGACCCTCTTTCTTTTAGCGCTATCTCTTCCTTCTGGTCTAGCAGGCATGCTATTGTCATTGCCTCCCTCTACCAATGCAGCATGACCTGAGTTTGCTTGTGAAGAAGCTTCAGCCCCTGTCCCTGCAGAGGTGTTGTTCAGCTCCAAAAGCTTGTCATTCCATTTTGCTTCGTTTCGTAGGATCTTCCAGCAGTGCATGAAGTGGAAAGGCTCCCCAGCCTCGTAAACCTTGACCGCATCGTCAATCTGCAAAATGGCATTTGATAAAATTTATTCAGTTTAAATTATCTCAGTTTGCTAAATGACTTTAAAAAAATAAACTTCAGGTCATTTCAAAGTATCAACCATACCCTGTCTTGTTCATTCTTCCCACTCTCATTACGACGATCAACAGCAGATTTAAACCCGCAGAACTTGCTCACAGATCTTAGAATGGTGCCCCACCTATTCTGGATAGCTAGTTGGCTGCGGTTACTTCCCTCAGGCTTAAAAGTATTGTAATAATCATGGAGCCGTTTGTAATAACCTCCTCGAGTCTGATTCACACCTACAAATGATCCAAAAAGATAGTTCATACCTATGTAATAACATCCACAACACATTTCAGCAAGGCTAAAGAATTGTTCCTTGGCTAACCTGTTATTGGATCTTTGCCTACATTGAGAAAGGCAGAACAAAGGACTTCATCTTCTTCTTTTGTGAAACCACCCCCCCTGTGGGACACCTTCTTCTCCTTGGCTTTCCGTGTTGTCGGAGGTGGCACAATGACCACATCTTCGCGATGAACTTGCGCATCCATGACATAATTCACCTATCCAACAACCACTAATGCTTAAGAATACAACTTCATGATGATAAATAAATTTATGATGCGGCATAATTAATTTTTTGATGCAACAGTTTACCTGTTGGGACTGTTCGTACTCAAGAGGGTCTATTGATGAATGTTGCTGATACGGGCATTGATCAGGAGCATAATAAGACTGGTCCAGAGAGTGTTGCCCTCCACATATGTTACTCTCATTATCCATTCTAAACAAAATGAGTGAGTGAATGAAAATCTGATTATCCAACCCTGAATGCTAATATGAAAATAATATGTAATGCCAGAGATTATAAAGACAGGATCCACAATTTTGCAATCTCTATATACAAGGCCGGCATTCTACTTGCAGAGAAATAAATACCTACATGAATATTGAACGGATGGTTGTTTCTGTTTTTTCTAAGCTCGACAGCACTTTGACTCCACTACTATCACTGTCTAGGATTTCAATAATGCCAGTTTTTTTTTTTTAAATGCAATAATCCCAGTTTTGGTTCAGAGTATAGCTTAGCATCAGCTAAAAGCTTCAGGACTCTGCCCATGTGAATCTGCGATGGGTTGCCGATCATATTTCACAATGTATAAAGCAATCATCAAATTACTTCTAAACTTGTCAGTACCTCCCTTCACCACATGAGCAGGTTCTTATACGAAAACTGAAGGGATTCAGAAACGCACATACAGATGATTCTCTCTTCACCATTTACGGAAGTTTGTGTTGATTGATATTTTTTATTATTCACAGATGTGCAAGAATCCACAACAAATAATTCACAAACCCACAGATCTACCTTACCCAAAACCTACAGAACCATGGAATCATCTGCTGATTGTATGGAATCCACCAACGAGAAAGGAAACTAGATCGAATCCACCAAGGAGAAGGGGACGGCGAACTGCGTACCTGCAGTTGACACTCACTGAAGCAGGGTTGTCGTTGCGTCGCTCGCTTTGCGTCAGGCCGCGCGTCGTTCGCCCACCGCCCTGCGCACCACCGGACCCGCTCGTCCGCGCCGCCGGAGCCGCTCGTCCCGCGTCGCCCCCCGCTCGCCCCGCGCGCCACCGGAGCCGCTCGTCCCGCGCCGCCGCCCGCTCGCCCCGCCGCTGGCGCTGCTGGTCCTGCGCGCCCCAGCCGTGTCAGGCGAGCGCTGATGGCCGCTCGCCCCGCACGCCGCCGCGCGTTAGCAGCCCGGCCCTCCTCTTCCGCTTCTCTTCCAGCTCCCGGTCGTTGGCTACTCCCAGATGCATTCGGAGGAGAGAGGGAGTCTATTTTTAGATAGTCTCTCTCCTCCGATGCATAAATGCCTTCCTCTTTGCCTTCTCTGTTGGGTGGTGTTTTATGATCTACAGTACCCCGTGAACAGGCAAAAATGAGTTTGCCTTCCCTTTTGCCTTTCCTTTTGGAGTCAGTCTAAGGCTGACTTCAACAGAACATGCAAAGGCATATATGCATCTCGTTTTTGCACTATGCATCACCAATACGTCTTCCAACAGAATAGGTATATGAAGAGGCACTTTGCCTTGTGAGGAGAGAGGGGAGCTAAAAATAGAGTGTCTCTCTCCTCCTATGCATTCGACGCGGGCTCCTGCGGCGCGAGCTGGCGCGGCGCGGGCAGCGGCGGCGGCGAGCAGGCGCGGCGCGGCGCGAGGATGCAGTGGCGGCGAGTGGGCGCGGCGCGAGCTGCGGCTGCGCGGGTGCGGGCTGCTGCGCGGCGAGTGGGCGCGGCGTGGCGCGAGCAGCGGCGGCGAGCAGGCGCGGGCGGCACCGCGCAGAGCGTGAGGCATGGACTGATGCACAAGCTCAATCGGGAGTTTCATCTTTCGACGAGGAAGCCCAGCGCAGGTGGTGTTGACGACGAGGAGCAGCGGAGACAGGAGGTCGACGGCAAGGTGTTGGCGGCAGAAGTCGGCGGCGACGGTGGGAACTTGAAATCCGGCGAGGAGAGCTGCAAATCTTGGACGAGACCATGTCACAGAGGTGTGCAAGGAATTTAGGAAGCTTCGTGCGCGAGGGATTTGAACGGAACTCACCTAGGACGAGGGAACGGCGGTGGTGCGGCGCAGGTACGGTGGTCGGCGTTGAGGGAGAAGAGCGGCTCGATCTCCTCACTTGCTGCGGGAGAGTGAGAGAGGAGGGCCCAGGAAGCACGAGGATCCTCCTACGAACGGAAAGCGGCGAGCGGGGCAAGCTGTGGCGCAGTGCGCGGGACGAGCGGCGGCGGCGACGTAGGGCGAGCCGTGGAGGCGGCGAGGGAATCGCATGCAATATGCGGAGATGCGGCGGCAAATTTCTGCTTTTGCTTTGCTTGGCTTGCCCAGACGGCAAGGGAAGCTCGGCCGGCTGTGCCTGCTGGTGGCGGTGCGGCGTGTGCGACGGAGCAGGGCGGGACGTCGACGAGGTCCGCGGGACGGCGCGGGCGAGCGCGGCGCACGGCGCCGGGCGGCGCGGCGAGCGCGTCGACGCACGGCGCGTGGAGCGGCGCGGCGAGCACGTCGGCGCACGGCGCGTGGAGCGGCGCGGCGAGCACGTCGGCGCATGGCGTGTGGAGCGGCGTGGCGAGCGCGATCGAGGGCGGCGCAACGGGCGCGGCCGCGAGCAGTTGCCTCTCGAATTTGCAGTGGCTGTTGGAGTTGCTGGAAACTGCATCCTAAACACGACAGCCAAACTTCCATTTGCATGTGAAAGTTGCCTCTCCATTGTTGGAGTCAGTCTAAGAAACTAAGAATTGCATTTTCCGTTTGACCAGTCAACGAACAAAAAGGCAGTACGAGAACTCCTGAAATCAAGCGGTATATCACCTTTCTCAACACCCCCTCAAAATATCGCCATGCGTGCGGCCGACCTCACCGGCGCCGCCCCTACTCCGGCGGCCGTGTGCGGCCACGCAGACCGCGTCTTCCGGGCTCTGGCGCTCGCCTCCCTCTACATCCTCGTCCGCCGGTGGCGCGCCGGCGGGGCCGGCCTCAGCGAGCGGCCGGCGCCGGCGGAGATCGCGGCCGCTGCGGCGCTCTGTGCCTCCGTGGCGTGGCTTTACGCGCTGCCCGCCTTCGGAATTCGTCGGATCTCCTCCCGGCGTCAGCACCAAGATTAGTTGGGGGGAGGTTGTTGCCGTGCGGGTAACCGTTCCTCTTCCCTTTCATTTTTACCTTTTTTTTTTCGAATACCAGTGGAATCCATTTTCCCAAGTTGAGCAGAAAATGAGCGTGTAATTACTGAGCGGATTGAAATTTCAAATACTTTATGTTACGTATGACTTATTAACCGTCTAGTAGAACTGTGCAAAAGATTGTTCAACATCCAGTATAAAGCTGCTTTGTTGAGTACTCGAGTCTACTCTAAAAAAGCTGCTTTGTTGAGGCAAACTGTTATGCTTTCTTCAGACAATGATTGTTCTATTGACAGCTTATCATGAATTTCAACACATTTACCACTACCATCAGCACAACCGAAACTCCATTTCTGCACTCATCTATTATTCTTTATAATTTGCTAGGACAAAATGGCCAGAGGAAGCATCGTATCACATCTATTCCCATTGCTACTTGTGCTGCTCCCCCTGTCCCACAATGAAACTCGATGCTTCTTCTGTTCCTGCCACCAGTCAATTCAAATTGGTATTAATGTAACCGGGTGTCCCGATGCCTCCTATTCCTGAAGTCCTCTAAGCAAGGTCATAAGGACTATGTAGAATAGTAGATCTCTAATAGGCCAAATAACAGAGCATACGTGAACATACTTTGTTGAGGCAAACTATTGGTGCTTCCTTCAGATGATGCTTCTTCTATTGACAGCTTATCAAGAATTTGAACACATGTACCATCAGTCCATCACCATCAGCACAACCGAAACTTCACTTCTGCACACATCTATCCTTCTTTAAAATTTGTTAGGTAGCTACTTGTGCCAGTTCCCCTGTCGACACTGAAATAGAACTGTATCTGGGTTTCGCTGATGCCTCCTATTCCTGAAGTCCTCTCTTAGCAATATCATAAGGACTGCGTAGAATAGATATCTAATAGGCCAAATAAACAGAACATACACGAACATACATGACAGCAAAGCGGTTGTGATTACCATGTAGACCCGTTGCACTTTTCATCTGAGCATATTTCCCCTTGACTGATATTTACATATTTCTAGAACATTTTGTAGTAGTAGTATAAACAGAGAAGCTGTAGAGAAATGGTATACATGACTAATTGAGCGATGTGCCTTTGCAATTACAAGGCAAATGGTGTAGTTGCATATTCTTAACCTTGCATCATGCAACGAGCGTCATACAGTAGCTCTCCATATAAACTAATATTCGAGAGATGAGAGACATTTACCTCGGTATTAACATCTGTTTGATACATTATAATCAAGTAAATCTATCCATAATTGTGTCTTAAATTCAAAAGAAGATAGCAACTTTTATTTTTCCGGAGAAAATCAATTTTATTTCAGCTGATCCTTTACTATGTCGTCAAGCCTCATACGACATTTTCATCTGATTGTGGCATGCTGGTTCAGGTAGAGCAGTTACACATCCCAACGTCAGTCCTGCAAGATTAATTGATGAGAGGGCCCTTCTGACCAGTTCTTTTTTTTATATTTTCTTTTGATTTTGTTTGTTTTAATCTATTTAGTGTTTCTATTAATGTCGTTTGAGGAATCAGTGTTTCCATAATTGTGAAATATGTTACTGCTTGCTGCCTCCCAAACTGTCCCTTAAGCCATCTTGTGGCAGATAGAGGGAATGTGGCATTAACCTATGGGCTTTCAGGGATGCCCGCATTTTGGATGTGGGCCATGTGGAACTGATTATTTATGTAACTACCTATGTCTGTCACCTTTTGTCGAGTAATCTTAAAATCACATCACAACGCATGACCCTTCAGATGATTGACTTAGCCTTCTTCTGTTCAACTAATTAGGTCTTTCTGCGTTCCCAACAAATAATTAGATGAATTTCCGGTAAAATGGGTGTAGCTCCAGATAACATAGATTGAACCAAGCTGCTAGATACTACCTGATTGGTGCCAGGTTTACTTAAGGTTGCATAGCACTTTGTTATTTGTTACATGTTATTTCAACAATATATATTGGAATAGAAAAATTGATAGATTGTTGGTTCCCCTTTCAGTGTGTTGTTCTCACGCTGAAACCACTAATTCGTTGTCCAATGATGTTAACTTAGCTGAATTCACCAATAATGTTTTCGCAGTGTAGTGGCTCCTCGTATCTCAATCTCGCTCAATAGTTTTATGCACAATAATTGTGTGGCTATTTTCCTGACGCCAAGTATTGTTAAATCCTTGTCAGCTAGATCATCAGAGAAGAACCCTTTCTGGGATTTACTCTGAAAATTTGAGTTCCTTCGGTCACTTAAGTAGAGAAGACATGTTGTTTAGCAATTGAGGGTAGGGGTACAAGTAGAAAGGCTGGGAAGTGCTTACTAATTACACTTATTAGATTATGTGACTTTGCAATGTTGTATGGCTAATAACAGCATGTTTGGTTGCATTGCTCCACAAAATTCTTGATTTTGGAGGATCTTTCTCAAAAAGAAAACAAATGTTACTTCAATTCCTTCTTTTATACAAGTAACTTCAATGAAAATTAATTAGAACCATCCACAATGGGTTACTAGAGATGAGCTGACACGTTCTTTCAGTCATCGGGTGCATGATAATCAGATTAGAGACTTCATGTTCTGAAGCTTGAATTATGTTCACAATACAGAAAGCGACAGGTATAAAATGTTGTACTATTTAGGTAATGTGATTTTACAGCATTGGTTGGCTCCTTAGAGCATGGTTTGTTGCATTAGTCTCTCTCTGTCACTCTCTAGCATTATGACAAAACCTTTTGAGCTACATTTTGAATATTGATGCAGTACTTTCAATGCTCCACTTCCTAGCTTGCATCCATTGACCACAGCCTCCAGCGCTAAAGGTAGAACTGGATTTTAAACAAGGGATTAGTTATTCATTTTGGATAAAGAATATTATCAATAGCCATCGTTTGATACAAACCTACCAGTACATCATGCAACAATCCAAACAGAACAACCTTGAGGCAACATTAACTACATTTTTTTTCCTTCTATTTTACTCACCCATTTGGTATTGTACATGGCTATAGGTGCAACCAGCTTGTCTGATTTTGCTGCAACCATAGGCGTATAGCTCATCAGTGACTCCACTGGGAGCCGGACCACCGGGTCGAACATGAAGCAGCTTCCTTTTAGAATCTCCCTCTAATATAAATCGTTTCTTCATCAAGTGAATCTCCCTTTTAGAACAGGGTGCTTAAACGTTTTTGTAGTCAATGGCCTTCTGCTGTTACTCTTGAACGATAGGACCACTGAAATATAAAACAGGTATTGCAATTTCAGTTGAGCCGGAAAAATATCTCTATTTTAGTTCATTAAAGGTCTGTGTTTGTGTTTCTAGTCGATCCCTGTGCCCATTTGGACAGCTTAAAAGATGTTATAAATCATTTTTACTGGTGTGATCATGAACATAGATAGACTGATCGGTTGCTTTAGCAATAGTCCATTTGGTATCAAGAATATCAAATTGAAAAACAATTCAACTTGAACATTTGCAATTATGGTTGATGTACCCAGTGTAAAATCTTTTCAAGCGATACAAGCCGCTCCAAAACCTATTCCTGAGACACAAGCTGTCCAAATACGGGTGCTTTAGTGATTCATTGTCTTCTCAATATTTGTTATCACTGCTAGCTATGATCTTATTACCAAGATGATATGGAAACATATTGACATGGATGGATCCACGAAACCAACAGGCACATGAATGATATCCTGTTCATGTTACTGCACATTTGTTTTACTTGTCGTCCTGGTGCCACCCATTCTGAGCTAAGTTTAGCTGATTCTTTGACGAGAACAACATTTTGAGAACTAGGGTGAATTAAAATGTGCGAACCAACATGTGAGACTACATCAATTATTATGCCTTCCACATCACTGAGTGTGCACGACCAATAATAAATAGAGCTGGCTTTCAGAGATCAATGCAGGAAAGTTGTACAAACAGAGTATATGGTAATAAATAGTGCCTTCACACGGTGGCAACATAGTATTTGCTTGCAGTACTCATTTTATATTAATTGTGCGCAAACGTAAAGAAGCAAGTCTTTGGTAGCTGGACGGTTCTCATTTATTTCATTTAACCAATTATGTATTGTGTTTAAGTGATTCCAATGTCCAGCTAGATGTGATTAACAATGGTTCGTGTGACTATTTGTTACCTAGCGACAAGCCGACAACTGCCTTACGTACTACTGACATAAATTGAAGATCTCTAGGGAATAGGCACAAGAGTATTGTAAATGATATATAGTACAGTTCCTATCCCCTCAGAACTCAATTATACTACATGGAGGATTTGTGTTTCAGAGTTTGGTTATCTTCATTATTGAACTTGTTTACACAGCTTAGCATGACGAGAGAATTAGACTTAATTAATATGGATACGAGCATGGCACTCCAAAATGGTGCTCCCTTCCTGAAGCTGGAGAAGTGGATTTGGAATTTGGTTCCGCTGAGTGTTGACCACTCTCTGGATTAACTATGTGTACAATACTTTGATTTCCTGATGCCACTCATTCTCAAAACAAGGGCTATGCATGCCTACATAAATTACTGTTTTCATATTCGCAAATAGAGAAACAAGGAGTCGAAATTGTGAAAGAAGAACAGGGCGGAATCTAAGAACGAGATTGTATAAATAGAAAAGGAAGAAGCCCACTTTACTCCTCTCTAGTGTTGTGAGACTTCATATAACCCCTTTAACTATGTCTACTGAACCCCTAAGTTATCAAAACCTGATCATCAACTCCCTATATATGTCGAATGAAGCCTCAGGTAGCAGTACGTGGCGTAGGACTCGGGCCACTCAATTGGGTTGTAATAATGTGGTGCTTCAGTGAATGAAAACCTCTCTTTTGCAAAAGAAAAAAAGGTACGTCGGCCCAGTATGTCTATATACTTATGTACACTTGATACAACCAACGTATAGTGTAAAGTGAAAGATATTTTTGTTCATTTGTCTTCTCATTTTTTGCCCACTGTGTATCGAGGTGGCCTTAGATCCATCCGAAAAACAGGGCCAGCCTGCAAAAGGGTTCCAAGTGCTGTACTGAAATAACTAGCTGACAAGCACACATGGTACACCGGACCAACACTTGTATGATGAATTCATTCATTAGTAGTAGATGTTAAATAATTGTGACAAAAATGAAACCCTCAATCGAAAAGGTAGGCAATTCGATGTAACAAGACAGATGGGATGTGAACCAACAAATCCCTCCACGCCCAACAGAAATCTGACCTGATGCTAAGAGGTCCACTCAGCAAGCATGGCTGACACATGTTCAACCAATCGGTAATCGCTGACCGCAAAAATAACAAAGGAGCGGGTCATATGAAGTTAAATGCACAGATCAAAATAGGTACTTTCCAAGGAGAATGGGATAAATTTAATCGAGATGAACGAAAAGGAATTAATACGAGTTTAGCCGCCTTCCTGAATGCTCGGCCATTCTGAAAGTTGAACGGGTAGCAAGGGTCCGCCAAGAAATACATTGCTAAGCTCGATACCACAGCCCTCCTCCACTGGATTCTGGTAAAGCGCATGCTGAATCAGTAACTTCTTCTTGACATCAACTGTAACCATCCAAGCCTTGTCATAAAATCCAGGCCCATTCAGTACAAAGTGGAGAATGTTGGCATCCTGCAGGTCGATGATAGGAAATGTTGGTACAGCCCGTGGCAGAGGAGAATCTTGGTAGCTCAAGAGAGACCGCAACTCCTCAAGCTGGAGGGCGGCGTCCTCCTCCCACTCGAACTCCGGCATCTTAAGAATCCATGTCTTGATGCTGCCCCTGTTGTTGGCGTTCCCCATGCGCTCGTTGTTGTTGTTGCTCTCAGTGGACCAGAATTGGCCTTTGTCAATACCAACGAACCTTAGACGGCCTCTAAAGATCGAGACGGTGCTGTACATTTCAGCAAGTGTACGGTCACATCTCCATGTTTCAATGCCAGGAAAGGGGCAGAAGGCAAGCACAGGTTCGGGAGAGAACACGTCGCAGTACAGAATGCCGTGGCGGTAATCAACCCAGCAGACGAACCACCCACGGAAGGAGAACACAGTGTCAGTTTCCCACTCGTACTCGACAAGCCCCTTTTCTGGATCGTAAGGCATGTCGAGCTGCTTGGTCTCCCACTTCTCTGTGGCGGATCTGTAAAGCCACACAACAGCCACCTCAATTTCCCTCATCGTGGCCTCCTCGACGATAATGCTTGTCTGGAAATTGGCCACGACGAAACCCTTGCCGCTGCGGGCGATTCCGGTGTCTTTACCCTCGGCTAACCAATCGCACGGAGGAGGGAGAGAAAGCAACGACGGAAACTCCGGGTTGGCCTTGAACACGAAGAAATTCTGCGGGAACTTGATTGTAGGGCTGCCTTCGACGGCGACGATCATATGGATGAGGAGGAAATCGCCGTCCGCGGCCACGATTGAGGGCTTCCTGAACACCTTGTCGTCGGTGTAGATCTGCAGGCAGGAACAAGCTGGCGGCGTGACGAGGCGGCGGATGGAGACGCGGACCTCTCGACCGTTGCTCGTCTTGGAAACGGCGGCCGCGGGGATGTTCGCGAGATCCCCCAGGGCCACGCGCCTATGGAATAATGCCCATCCAGCGCGAACGGGCGGAGGGGCGGAAACATAGCATAGAGGATCACGAGACAGGCCGTCGGCTGCGGCGGCGATGGCCATGGATTCGAGGAAGGTCGGCGGCGCGGAAAGGGATTAGGATTTAGGACTCCTGATGAATTCCACCAACAAAGGAGGTAGAGAAAGAAAAGACGGCGGGGGTTGGATTGAGGACCTCCGCCTGCAGGTCGTGCCGGCCAATTAACGACGCCCATCAACAATTGAAACACGATCCACCACCTCAGGTATTTTTTTTCCTTTTTCTATTGACTAACAATTTGTCCGTGCATATGCTACGGAAATTTTTAAACAAATTTCACAAAATTACCCTCTTGGTAAAGCTAACATAAAATTAGATGTCTACATTGTTTTTAACATTTTGCATTGTGCCATAAAACCAAGAAAGTTAACAAAGAAAAAAAATATAATAAGCATAATATATTTTCCCCTGGCTCACAAAGTGATAAACAAACATAAACCCCGTTTGCAACTATAATCACTTTCTCTAACCCATGTCATTTGAAAGCTCCACTAAGGCAAGGAGGTGGTCTTGCCCTGTGATGGATTGGTACCAAGCAGGCTTTGCGTCTGCACATCATTTCTTTGGAGAATGGACAACTGTAGTGAATTGACGTAAGCTGCTATCCCGGCCCTGCCGCTACACCACGCACCTATATATACGTTAATAAGAGCGATTTGATATATATATATGATTAAATGAAAAGAACTCCGATTTTAATTCGCATTTGAATTCGAGAAGAATTCGGATGGCACAGGTCTAAAATCGGTATAGGCTTAAAATTTTGTCCGACGACCCACACTTTAGACTTATTAAGTACTCCCTCCATTTCAAATTACTTGACGTTTTTGACTTTTGTAAATCACGTTTCACCGCTCGTCTTATTTGAAAAATTTGTGCAAATATTATTTATCTTGTTATGATTTATTTTTTTTATTAGAGATACTTTAAGTATGATTTATTTGTTTTTATATTTGTACAAAATTTTTGAATAAAACGAGCGGTCAAACGTGATCTCAAGAAGTCAAAAGTGTCAAGTAATTTGAAATAGAGGTAGTAGTAGAGATAGTACAGTCCGATTTCTACGAGCACAGCATTCTGTGCCCACCCGGTTCGTTATTGTTGGATGCCCAGACACCATCAAAATTCGTGAGGTCCGCGTCTAACTGGAGTAGCAGCTAGGAAGGTTTTCAGGTGGCTCTCGTATTTAATGAAGGTGTACAGTAATTTAAACCAAGATGATACCAGACGGACATGCATGTACCTTCTGCCTGTAAATGCGGTGATTAAAACATGTGCAAGGACATTTTCTTTTATCCAAGCGATATGGCAGGGGCTTCAATTAAATGCGGACTGGTACCCGACTAAAATAGTAAAATTACATACGGACTTTATTGATCAGATATGACAGGGGCTTCAATTTGCTTCGAAATTTTTAGAACTTTTGTATTGTGCCGACATCCTATCTGTATGGCATGTAACTTTGCTTATTTTATCAACGAACAATTTCAGTACACAAATATTGATTGCTTGAGCATGGCTTCTCAGTTTTTTCAACAAATTACATCGTTGATCAAAAATTGATTCAACTATTTAGACGTTCAATGAGTCTCCTTGGATAAAGAAAAGGACATGATCCGGGCAAAACATTTTACAGGTAGTGCTCAGCACAAAACTGTAATTTCGTATACTCTTCCATATGCACCCAAGTAAAAGGCACAAATCGATATCAAGGCTGAAGATAGCAGCTAATCTTTGTCACATCTCGCATGTGTATTCCATCAGACACATCATATGCAAGTCGTTAGGATCCTCATCATGATTTGCAGTGAGGAATCTCATGCTCAGTTTAGCACACAACACAAAGAACTGCTGAGATTGGTTGAAGTAAGGATCAAGAGTTAGCTGCTTTTCAATATACAGGGAGACATGTTTAGAAGTTGCAGTTGTAGGCATGTTGCCTTATCCTTTTGCGAGGTAAAGTGAAAAAAAGAAATCAAAGCGAAGCTCAGGGTGAAAAGGCAGAGTTCAGATTTGACATGACGTGAGGAAACTTTGAAATTTTCTTCCATGCTCATGGACCTTCATGATGCTGCCATCTTCTGAGTCCTGACTCGATCATCCTGCTGTTACCGCCTCCCACCTCATCTGGTGTTCTTTCCTTCTTTTCTCCCTGAATTAGCTGCAGATTAAGACAGCACAACAAAGAATAAAAACAAAGTTGCTGATAAATGTATGCTTAGGCTAATCTCAGTGCACTCTTTCATTTCACAGTTTCCTAGAGTGACACGTCAGTTTTTTACTCTTTTTCTGTGAAATGAAACTGCTTCTCACAGTGCACAGTTTCATTTCATAGTTTCATAGGCTTGCCAGAACAATAAATAACTGCATGGTGTTGTGATCAAATGTGGCATACAAATTTTGTAGCCATCTAGTTATATTTATCAAGTAGTACGGCGTACACAAATGCAGTCAAAGTCCGAGTGTTGTTTCTATGAACATACAAGTTAAACTCAGTTCAAAGTGGTAAATAAGCAAGAGATAACTAGCTAAATTGATGCTTAATCCTTATAATTTTTGTTTTACTTTTGCCAATTGCGATTTAACAGTCCAAGCTACTACTGGGAATAGCTAGAGAGATTTCTTCTGTTACTACAGAAACACTATTCAGCAGCACCATGGCGTCCTCTACAAGGCCAATGTGGAAGCAAGCCTGCCCCAAGAGCAAGTACCTGTTCATGAACAGGATTAATCATGAGTACGAATCAATTCCATCTGTCAAATCAAAACGAGAAAATGCTGAACGAGGCGTACCATCACTGAGTGTCCGTGTTGGGATTCTTGCAGAGGCCGGCGAGGACGCGGCGCTTGAGCTCGAAGCACCGGAACGGTCCGGAAGGAACGGAGTCAACAGACAGACCCCGCGCCAGGCTCAGCGTCGTTGGAGCTGGGGTACTCCGGCGACCTCCTTGTACTGCCCCCAGTGCGAGGAGCACGTGAGCCCACCGATCCAGTGCGGCCTTGTAAGCTTCATGACCATTGGAGCTAGGGAAACCCAAGGTATGAATGTTTTGGTGATAGGATGAGAACCATGAATGTGACTAACACTCTTTGTGAGATCTTATAGGTCACATAGAAAGAAAGCTTCGTCCGTTGGTGGTGAACGCCAACACACCATGAACTTATTGACAATGATGATTGGTTGCCTTCATCTACACAAGAACGGACTTGATGGAGTTGCGGAGAAGACATGGATCAAGGCTAAGGACATGCTAGATCCAAGCGGGTGTTGCTTGGTTAGATGTTAGCTTGAGTCCATAGGAAAAACCGGACTATCAAGAGGGTTCGAGGTGGTTCTCTTAGTACACACTAGTTATAGAGATCATTGGATGCATGGTGAGTCTCTCAGGGGCTAGGGTGGCAGAAGAGAGTTGAAGGAACCAAGAAAATCAAGTGTTGAAGAAGAAGATCAAGAAGAAGATCGAAGCTGTGAAGGCAGAAGAGACCGGACAGTACGGTCAAGGAGACCGTACAATACGGTCTACAGAGGAGTTCCAGACAGAAGAGCTTAAGTTTCTGGAAGTTGGAGAAATAGAGACCGGACAGTTGACCGGACAGTACGGTCCTAGGGACCGGACAGTACGGTCTCTATTGGAGTGTTCCAGACAGAAAAGCTGAAGTTTCTGGAAGTTGAAGAATGGAGACCGGACAATTGAGAGGATGGTACGGTCATGGAGACCGTACAATACGGTCTTACAGGAGAAGAGCAACAGAGAAGGAGAAGTTTCTGTTGGCTGAAGAAGAAGTGGAGACCGGACAATACGGTCCTAGAGACCGTACAATACGGTCTGGGTTGAGATGATGAACAGCACTCCCTGGACGCCAGTCTGGTAGAGACCGGACAATACGGTCAGATGGAGACCGGACAATACGGTCCTATTGTACGGTCCTTACGCAGACTGGGTACTTTTGGACAACGGCTAGTTTGAGGTTGGAGGCCTATATATAGTCGGTTGTTTACCTCTTTGAGGTGCTCTTGGACCCAGGAAAGAGGAGAGGTGCTGCCAAGAAGCCAAGAGGAAGAAGTGTGAAGCACTTGAGAGGGATTTGGAGTGATCCTAGTGCTTGAGAGAGTAGCAAGTTGCATCCTTTGATCTCTAGGCTAGTGTGGGCTTGAGAGAGTCATCTAGGGCTGTTACTCTTGGTCTATGGCAAAGCCTAGACCGGTTAGGCGTCGGTGTTGAGCTGTCCAAGGAGAGTGTGGAAGCCGACACAAGTTTGTACACGGTCTTGGAGCTTCCCGTGCGAAAGAAGCATCACTAGTGGAGCGCCCTTTGGCACGCATCAAGTGCGGAGCCTTACCTCCGGAAGAGTACCCGGGATCGAGCCCGGCGGGACGTGCCCGCGACTTCACTCGGAGGGTGAAGTGTGCTCTAGGAGGGATCGCCATCGAGCGGAGGGACGGGGTCGAGACTCCGGCGGGAGTGACCCAACGTGGAGTAGGGGAAGGCGCCATCCTTCCGAGACCACGGGAAAACATCATGAGCATTCTCTATCCCTTCTCCTTTACTACTCGCATTTACTTATCGCACTTCATATGATTGCTTGTAGTACTTGAGTTGTGCTCTTATATTGCTTGTGTGTTTACCTTGGTACCTACTAGCTTCACTAGGTTTGCTTGATTGCCTTGCTCGTGTGCTTACTTGTTATAGCCTATCTAATAGCTCTAAGGACTCTACTTAGTGTGCCTAGTATCTTGGTTGCCTTGTCTCTAGTTATCTTGTTCCTTGCCTTGCCTAGCTTAAGTCTTCCGCTATCTATCTTGTGCTAGGTTGCTAGTGTGGTGTGATTGTGTTATCTATATGCACTAGCTTAATAGGTTAAGGATACTCCTTAGTGTGCTTTACCTTGTTACTAGAACTACTCGCTAGGAGTTGCTTGGGTGCAAGTGTTTGGAAATAGATTCTAGAGTGCACCGATTCACCCCCCCCCCCTCTCGGTCACACGATCCTTACAGGCCTCCATCCGCGGCGACGGCTCCAGCGGCGCGCCGGCAGGGAGACAAGCAAGACGTGCGGGAGCTGAAGGGGATGAGCGGCGCGTGGGAGTAGGAGGGGAGGAGCAGCGCGCCGGCAGATAGAGGGACGGAGCGCGCGGGAGCGGAAGGTGCGGCGCGGGAGGGGAGGAGCGGCGGGCACACGGAATCCTCTGGGGATGAAAGAGAAGGGCCTCAATCGTCTTTCGTTGTGCTTTTATTTGCTAGGAAAGAGTGCCACAGGCCTTTCAGCAGGATGAAAGGAAGATCCCTTCTCTTATTTAATTTTTTGCCGTGTCAGCTATTTAGCACGCAACACAAAGAACTGCTGAGATTGGTCGAAGTAAGGATCGAGAGTTAGCTGCTTTTCAATATACAGGAAGACATGCATGTTTAGAAGTTGCAGTTGTAGGCATGTTGCCTTATCCTTTTGCGAGGTAAAGTGAAAAAAAAAAATCAAAGCGAAGCTCAGAGTGAAAAGGCAGAGTTCAGATTTGACATGACGTGAGGAAACTTTGAAATTTTCTTCCATGCTCATGGACCTTCATGATGCTGACTTCTTCATGATGCTCGTGCGGGAGCTGAAGGGGATGAGCGGCGCGTGGGAGTAGGAGGGGAGGAGCGGCGCGCCGGCTGATAGAGGGACGAAGCGCGCAGGAGCGAAAGGTGCGGCGCGGGAGGGGAGGAGCGGCGGGCACACGGAATCCTCTGGGGATGAAAGAGAAGGGCCTCAATCGTCTTTCGTTGTGCTTTTATTTGCTAGGAAAGAGTGCCACAGGCCTTTCAGCAGGATGAAAGGAAGATCCCCTATTTAATTTTTTGCCGTGTCAGCTATTTAGCACACAACACAAAGAACTGCTGAGATTGTCGAAGTAAGGATCGAGAGTTAGCTGCTTTTCAATATACAGGAAGACATGCATGTTTAGAAGTTGCAGTTGTAGGCATGTTGCCTTATCCTTTTGCGAGGTAAAGTGAAAAAAAAAATCAAAGCGAAGCTCAGAGTGAAAAGGCAGAGTTCAGATTTGACATGACGTGAGGAAACTTTGAAATTTTCTTCCATGCTCATGGACCTTCATGATGCTGACTTCTTCTGAGTCCTGACTCGATCATCCTGCTGTTACCGCCTCCCACCTCATCTGGTGTTCTTTCCTTTTTTTCTCCCTGAATTAGCTGCAGATTAAGACAGCACAACAACAAAGAATAAAAACAGAGTTGCTGATAAATGTATGCTTACTAACCTCAGCATCGCCACAAGCTGCAGCCGGCTATTGAGGTGTTGAGATGGCAGCCTTCTTCATCGCGCTGTCCTCCTCGAGTGAGAAAACCAGCATTCATCGGTCGCTTGCTTCTGCGGCAGGGATGGCAACGGGTCGGGTTCGGGTCGGGTGAGGCAAACACCCACCCGCGAAGAAAAATGCCTCGGGTGAGATATGGCACCCGCACCCACTGTTTTTCTAGACGTGCGTCTAGAGCGTCTAGACGGCGTCTAGACACAAGAGTTGAAGGCTGCGTCTTGCGTCTAGACGATCAAAAAGTGTGTTTAGACCGTTTAAACGATGATTAGTCGCGTTTAATGGCTAGACACGGGGTGTGCGTCTGTCTTGCGTCTACGTCTAGAAAAACATTGCCCGCACCCGCACCCCCGGGTGATTTCTTGCACCCGCGCCCGCACCCGTTGGGTGCCGGGCGGGTGTCGGGTGCCCGTCGGGCGGTGACCAAATGAATCTGGATCTCGTCTCGCGGCACCTTGCCCTCGCCGCGTCGCACCCTCACCAGAGCGCCCCGCCCCTGGGCGCAGTGCTGCTTTGCGAGTTGGGGAGGATTGACGCCATGGAGGACTGTAAAGTAGGAGAGGAGAGATGGGGGTTCCAATCCCGCAGGGCTCCGAGCGCGCGGAGCGTGACTTCCCTCCAGGTTCAACTCACGCGCTTTGTTATAGCCTAACAAAAAGGAGGAGAAGATGAGTGGGAGCAGTTGGAGCTGGGTGCGCCGGCGGCGATATGGCGCAGGAGCGCCTGCTAGAGGCGGCGGAGCGGTGGTAGTGAGGTGTGTGTTGAATGGATAAGGTGACTGGATGGGATTTAATTATTAACTGGAAGGTGAGCTGGGCCATTTCCTCGTGTTGGGTCAGGCTAAAATCCAAGTCGACCACTCGACCTGATGCTATTTCTCAGTATTGGGCCGGGCTAAGAGTGGGATTGAGTTATTCTTCCAAACTGCACTGACTATGATACTGGGTTGGGCTGACATTAGAGATTATTCGGGGCCTGTCGGGTCACCCGTGGGTGAAAGGAAACACCCGCGCCCGCACCCGAATATTCACGGGTCGGGTGCGGAGAACCCGCGGGTGAAAAACAACACCCGCGGGTGGAATTGCCATCCCTACTTCTGCTTCTGCCTACCACAAATGCCAACTCACTTGTCTCTCTGTCACTTAACTGATATTAGGTTTATAAATCAGTTGAATTATTTCTCCTTGGATTTAGATCCAACGGTCCATACAAAATCCTTATCCTTTCGTTCTGCACTTCCTCAATGAATTAACCAAGCCACACGCCTCCGCTGCCGTTTCACTGCCACCCCGAAATCCCTAATCTCCAAACCTAGAAGCTAGTTCAAAAAATTTGACTAATGGAATATCCAAATCTCAGGCAACTGATATGGAGCAAAACTGTAATCTAAAATCAGCAATGCAACAAGTGGCGTGTCATCAATGCAGTCTATTCTAGAATTAATGTTTTGATCCGATGTCAGGCTGGTACGTGATCACGTTGCATCTTTGCGCAGAGCGGTACAGAACAACGCATTAAATCCTGCCATCTTTTTGTTTTTTTAAACGTGCGGAGCACGTATTTCATTAAGAAGAGGAAGAAGTTTGTTACAACGTGGTCAGAGCTAAATCCCTTAAGGGACTTAGCTAAAGCCGACCAAACGAAGTAGAGAAAAACTAGCACAACAAGAGCAAAGGGTACAACAGACCTTAAAAAACCGAAAGAAACAAAGAAAGACGGGAACATGCTCCCAAACAAAGAACTAAACCTCTAAACCCTCCTAGGAAAAGGAGCTTACAGCTTGGAGACCCCTGAAGCTGCCCAAAGGTTAGCCTTGCCGATGATATTCTGCAATAATGCGACTGGTTGGAGCGCTTGGAATATGAAGACACTGTTGTTACGTTCCTTCCAAAAGCCTCCATGCGACCAAGATTAGAAGAGTATCAAAACAGGGGCATAACAGCTTAAATGCTCTTTTATGCGACCTAAACCACAAATCCATAAAACGAAGTGCGCGGAGATAGAAGAAGCTTCCGAAGCTCGGAGAAACCCGCCATCGCCCAAAGCTTGGCTTCGTCGATGATTTCCTGAGCTAGAGCGACCGGTTGAAGGACCTTGTTGCGATTCTTCCAAAACCACCACGTGACCAAGCTGATAAAGAGTGGGATCTTGAGTGAAGAACCTTGAGCACCCTTCTGCGTGACTGTAGCCTCGAGCTCAAAATATTCTTTGCATATGAGGCTCGCCTAAGCAACCATGAAACTCAAGTATTTTGAATTAATGAAGGGCTTCGAGTTCGACGCTCCGTAATAACAATCTAATACTCCTGTAACTGTCTCCGTAACGATTTGTAGTCCATGTCAAGCTCGAATAATTTGACGGGGAAGTACCTTTTGTACCTACCCGCGGAAGTGCCACTCAGAGAACTCGAATAAGCCAACAAGTTGCCGTTTCGACATATCATCCATTGTCCCTTTTCTAATCGTCCTTTTCCTGCCTTTTGCTACTATTGTTAGTCACTTGGACGAATGTGGGCAGAGTGGAAGTCTGCGCATACTTGGGTGGGCCACGGACACTAGCCTTCGCTAGCTTGATTCCATCACAGTTTGTGATCGTCGAATGGTTTGCATGACCTGCTGTGCTCTTCTATGAATTCAAGAAAATTGCAGCCATGAAACAGCCCAGGTGATCCCATCCGTTCATCAATCGATCGGTCATAGCTGGATAGAAACGGAACGATATTCGATTCCTTTAACAATTTCCGGCCGCAGCTAGCGGTCACAAATTTACGGTAAAATAATCATGGACCGGGTATGCGGTGCAGTTTGCATAAAGCTTTTCACTTTGGACCGCGTAAGTAACTTTGCTTGTATTTTTATTTACATTCATTCAAATTGCTTTCGATGTAAATAATACAGCACCTAACCTTACTATTGTGCCATGTTATTTGTTTGTCTGCGGCTGGCATATATATAGCTCCAGCTACCCTTCTATGTTCAGTTCGGACAACTTTTCTATTTCTTCATATCTTACTTGACAGTTGACACCACTACTTAAAACATGACTCGTGCAGCACAAAACTTCAGCTGATGCATGCATGCAGCGGCATTATCAATTCTGTGGTAGTGTAAACACACATATGTATCACATCCTCCAAAGCTAATTAAGCTTCTAAATAGGGTCTTATTATCACTTTTCCATTGTTCCAAAAGCAAGTGGGATTAGGAGGCATCAGGGTAAGGTTTTGCAGGAACTGCAGATCCACCAGTACAGCAGCACGTCTTGCAAGAGAGAGTGTGAGAGGGGCATAGCGTTTGAGTATGCTATCACGGTAGGATGCCACAGGAAGAGCACGGCACTTACGGAAATGTTGTTAGAAGTGGTGTTAGTATTGAGGTAGCACAACTCCTCAACGCGACCGCCTTAGGTATGTGATTACAAAGAACGGGCTATCATCGTGCAAATCTTGTTGGTGGTGGGGCTATCGTCGAGCCAGCGCAAGGCCAAAGGACGACTGATCAAGGGACCCACTGGTGTGAACCAGCTGACGAGCGATAAAAAGTTGAGTTGGGGGAAAGGGTGTCCGTCCTCTGCCGTAGAAAGCGATTACTACATGTAAACGTCGAGCATGCCTGTTCTCATTGACGAAATGAGTGGAGCGTAAAAAGGATTAAATCACAATTTTGAATTGTGCATGGATGTTTGATGTTTCACTTACAAATAGTAGCGCTTAGCCATAATCCTATCCTATTAACTTGACTGAAAACTTGCCCAGATAATTGTCCTCTCGGACGAGGTTAGAGAACTTGAAGATTTGCAGGGGTAGCACGACCATCGGATTTCAGCCTTTGCATTCAGAAATTTGCCTAACCAAGCTCGTGCACCAATATACAATACAACAAAGATTTTAGCACACCATAATGAGCTTTTGTATAAGAACTGGAATATGAAATTAAATTCTAAATATTTGCACGTCTTGGATTATTCAATAACGAATTTTAGAAAACGTTTGCTGTCGTATATGTATCTAGGGCTGTTCAACTGCAGGAAAACCGGCAAGGAGAGAAATCAACTTCATGCTACTGTTCACGTGGACTAATCACTGTTCATCCGCAGTTCAGTTGTCCGCTCGCCGGTTTGGAAACGATTTCTCAGAAACCGGGATGAATATATGCTTAACTTGCATAGATATCATTCATACGTATATGTATCCTTTTTTTCTCTGTGATGTCTAGGTGCTAATACACTGCAATAACTCATCCCCAGTACTTATGCAACACTCCTACTCTTCTGCCTGTTCATTCACCCTTATGTTCCCTTCAACCTTCCTCAACGACCTACAAGAGCCTGACGAATTGGGAGCAACGGCGAGATCATGAGAAAACAGAGGTTTGGCACAAATTCAGGAAGCCAAATGCAAGCTAAGACAACTGAGAGTGTCGCGACATCTATCTCCGCAGTAACATGTACTATTTAGTATTGGGAAGCATCAAGGAAAATAGATATGTAGGTTAATTGGCTCGTCTAAGCTGTTGAAGAGTCACAAGTATTGTCAGGGAAGGAAAGAAGAGGAGTTCAAGCTATTAGCAGAGATGAAAGGTCCATTTGAGTACGAGTCATTCATCTCTCTCGGTTGCTTTTCTTGCGGCCACCTCTGAGCATTTTTTGCCTCTCGACATCGTCCTTGATGGCCTCCTATGTCCTTGAAGAAATTCTAAAAGCTGGCTGCTGCCACCATATTGGATGAGTTGATCGCACTTGTCATATGTGTCCTCGTTTCTTAATCTCATGTTGCCACAGAGATGGGTTGATTGAAGATGAGATTGGAATTAACATAAATATTAGTAGTGTTCTCTGTCGAACGATGACTTTTAATTATATATTTTAGTATTTAGATCGAAGTTTTGCATGGAATTTATTAGTGGGGGACTGAATAAAGAAAAGGATGAAATCTGCTCCTCTAACATCCTTAGGCACTCCTCGTGAACAATTATATGAATGAGTGAAATGCACCACAGGTCAATTAACTTTTCAAGGATTCCCATCCAGGTCACTCAACTCTAAAATCGTCCGTTTGGGTCACTGAACTTTTTAAGTAGCTTAATGCGGGTCAATTCCTCCCCATCGGAGCAAATTTGGCCGACGTGGCGCTTCCAACATGGTTTGGCGGGAAATTTGGCGCCAACGAGCAATGTAGATTTCCACATTGCCCCCTATAAAAGGGTCCATTTGCACAGCTCAGTCCAGTTCTTGTTTCATGCCATCGCCAGCACTCTGTAGCTCATTCCTGTGTGTGCGCTAGCACTCTGTATCTCATAATTTTGAGCAATGCAATGAAACAATCAATCAGTTTGGCTAAAAAAAAAATCTCAGCATAACAGTAACCATTATCGAAATCTTAACGATTATAACATGTAGATAATAAGTTTGCTGTTGGGAGCAATAATTTCACCAACAGGTTCTAAACTGAGCATCCGTACAATGTTTAGGTGCTGAAATAAGCATTACAAAAGCAAGAAACTATGTTTCATGCACAAAAGACAACTATCTGTCCCACTAGACAACATCCATCTATATGTCCTGTCCAAAAACCTCCATTCTTCCTTGTCAGTCACTCATATTCAGTTCTTCTTTTTCTTGGTTGCTCCTCCTTTCTCCTTAGTTGCGGGCTTGCGCTTGTTCAGTCTTCCAGCCTTGGTTGCTGGCACAGGCCTGGCAACTGGACGATTAGTTGCGATGTAGGAGCAGTCAGGCAAAGGTTCAGGTGCAAGTTCTTGCCTCCTGGATTGTGAGGCCTGCAATCAGTTGTTTGTGACCATATAAGCAGACACATATAGGACCATAAAAAACGAAATTTCTCATGAATAAGTTTGAATTACCTGCTCAGCCATTTGACTGACCATGGTGCTGCTCATTTGTGACATAAGTGGTTGACTCGCAGAAGTGTCAGGCTGCCCCATCTCCTTCAAAGTTTCAGGTTTATGGTCAGATTTGAGAACAAATTACAAAAAATGTTAACTTGCAGAATTATCTGTAAGAAGTGTTACCTGAGTTAGTGCTGGACCATCTGCAATGTCAATGCAAGTCGCCTGAGGCATTGGCTCCATAGGTTGCTGTCTTGGAGGTCGACCCGCCTTCTTGTCTTCACAAGTAGCTGAATTATGGCCTGTATCTTTACAGTAGGTACAACGGATTATACCTCCATGCTTTGAAAATCTTGGCCCATTTTTTCCTTGCACTTCATGTGGTGCTTTCCTCCGTGATTTGGGAGGCCTACCAATTCTTTTCTCGTACTTGGGAGGTAGAACTTCAGGTCCTTCCACATGGATCCAGGTGTTCTTACCATTGCATGGCCATATGTTATAGCTGTAAGCTTTGGCGAATGCTTCTACTGAGTAGCAGTGAGCAACCATTGATTCTTGTGGAATCCTTTCATGTCTTAAGCAAGATATTACATGGCTGCAAGGTATACCTGTTAGATCCCACCTCCTACAATCACAGTGCTTAGTGTTCAGCTCAACTATGTACTCTCTTCCCCTGTCTTGAACCTGAAATACTCCGTGCCCAGCTGGAAGCACATAGCAAGTGTTGGCCATGTCTGCATTCTTTGCCACCTTCTTTCTGATTTTTGGACATATATTGCCTACCCATTTTTCTCTCATCCCCACCTGTTTGTTGTAGTGCCTAGTCATAAGTTGGCCTTTCATTCTTTCCAGCATACTCAACATTGGAAGTTCTCTAGCATCCAATATATATTTGTTGAACACCTCACAATTATTGTTTAGCAGAATGTTACATTTTGGAAATTCACTAAAGAAAGCTCTTACCCATGTATTGGGGGGCATTTTCTCTAACCATTGGTGAGCATCAGTGTCCAGAGACTTCATGACCTCCATGTTAGCATTCCATTCAGCCATAGTGTTAGATCTTGCACATGCCTATAGTTGGTTCTTCAAGTTTTCTCCTTTGAAGTGTTTTTGAAAATTAGAGTACAAGTGCCTGACACAGAACTTATGTTCTGCATCAGGAAACACTTTCTGGACAGCAGGAATTAACCCCTATGACAGAGATTATAGCACGTATTAGTTCACAACAACACATAAATAATACACAATGTGCACACTTAGAAAAGAAAAAGTATTATTACCTTCTGTTTATCTGTCATGATTGTCCATGGATATGTGTTGTCAATTCCTAAATCCTCCTTCAGAGTCTCCAAAAACCACCTCCAAGTTACCAATGATTCCACCTCAACAACAGCCACTGCTATTGGGAAGATGCAGTCATTTAGGTCAACACCTACAGCAGTCAATAGTTGGCCTCCAAACTTGGTCTTGATGTGGTACCCATCCAGGCATATCAAAGGTCTACATCCACTCAGGAACCCTCTCTTACAGCCATCTAGTGACATGAACACAGTGATGAAATGTCCATCCAAGCATGTGAGATAGAAAGAGCTACCTGGGTTGGACCTCCTGACCTCATGCCCATAATCCCAAAGCTGGTTAAACTGCTGGACTTCATCTCCATAAATGGTCTTCAATGCTATGCTTCTTGCCCTTCCAAGCTTGGTTCTTGAAGGAGTCAAGTTCCACTCAAGTTGAATTGTTTTTGCAAAGCTCTTGAGTGTCATCTTCTCATCAGCCCTGAAAGCATCTAGGTATTTATCAGCAAGCCACTTGGCAGTACACCTTTTAAGAACCCACTTTTTCTGACAGTTGTGCTCTCCAACATATGTCTTGATCAAGAAACATTTGAACCTGTTGTCATGTGAACCTATTAGGCGTCAAGGTCAGCCATCAGCACAATGTGCCTCGATCCTTGACCTGTTATTCCTTGGCGTCTTTATCTCTACTCTGTTCTTCAAACTATACTCGGTAATTGCCGCCCTTAGCTGCTCAACAGTGCCAAACATCATTCCTAGTTTGAAAATAGGATTCTTCATATCTTCAGGGTTGAAGGATATCAAGTTCTTCCTGATATCGCCTTCTTCATCTGAATATGGCACCTCAAGCACTTCATCATCAGCTGACATGTCATCTTTACCTCCCTGTACAACTGTCTTCTTCCCATTTTCAATCTTCTTTCCCTTAGCAACACCCTCATCAATCACTTGCTCGTCCACATTATCACAAAAAAGGTCATCATCTCCATCCTCCACATCATAGTCACTGTCAATAAAATTAGGATCGTTAATACTGTCATCACTATCTGACTCGTACTCTGAAGCATTCACCACATTTTCAGGAAGCTTCTCACTAGGCTGGCTGTGAACATGATGTACATCTTCCCAAGCTTTGCTGCCTACATAGTTGTGATGATCAAAATAAAGCACAAAGTTCTTGACCTTATCAACCAGTTGCTTCATGATCACAGTTTCCTCATCTGAGCTAACTATGCGCAATCCATCAGCTAATCCCTTCCCAGGCAGCAACCAATAAGCTTTCAAGTCCAACTGATAATCAAGCAACACCATGATCTCCTCGATTGTAAGGTAACAAAAAAACTCAGGGTCCAGATTATCAAACCAGAAAACTTTCTTATCAATGTAGCATCGGTTGGCACCATCCCCACAGAAAAATCCACCATGATGCACCTCTACCGTGAATTTTGAAGAACCAGGCCCTATTCAAAAGAAATCAAACCCCAATTTCAGTCACAATTACATGAACCCTAACCCTATCAGAAAAAAAAAATCCAACTTTCCTAGGAAAAATCAGAGCCTACACGTGACCACATTGCAAGAACCTGAACAACAACGACATGGGGATGAAAATAAACTCACCATACACTGGAGGTGGTTCGCCTTCCCGTCGCATCCGTCCGGCCATGATCGTCCTTCCCGGCTTCGGCCTTCGATGAGTTCGCGGAAGGGAGCTAGGCCATGCGCGACCAGAACGCCCTTCCCGTGATCCCCTTCACCGGCCGCTGCTCGTCTCTGCTGCAGGGCCGCCCGCCTCTCTCCGTCGCAGCCTCCTCCTCCCTTCCTCTGATGCGCACGAGTGAGAAAGAGATGAGGCTCGAGGGGCCGCCTGCAAATTAACCAGCGACGCCCCTCCTCACGCACATCTCACGTGACTAAGTTTGCCACGTTGGAAGCGCCACGTCGGCCAAATTTGCTCCGATGGGGAGGAATTGACCCGCATTAAGCTACTTAAAAAGTTCAGTGACCCAAACGGACGATTTCAGAGTTGAGTGACCTGGATGGGAATCCTTGAAAAGTTAATTGACCTGTGGTGCATTTCACTCTATATGAATTGAACGCTGTTTTCAAGTCTATGAAACCGTCCGTGCCTGAGCGGTATCATCTCCTCGATATTGCTTTCTTATTTAGTTCCCCCACCATGTCAGAAAACATCCCCTAAGTAACATCTCTTTAATTTACACGATACTCCCTATAGGTAGTAATCCAACAAAGATTTGTAAGAAAATTTTGGATTCTGCTGAAAGTGTTGTGACTGCTGCAATGTCCAATTCATGAGTGGCTGCGCCAGGCCATCCCTACACACGGCGCCCGCGCACCGCGGCCCGCTTTCCACGCGCTGCGCCTGCCCACGCCGCCGCCGTGCAGATCCCATGCCCAGCATGTGTGTCGCGCCAGCCCGGCTAGGCTTAGAGGAGGCGCGAAGCAGCCATGCTCGGGAATGGAGAGACAGAGGACCGGTCTTGGTGTGGGTTCGTGAGATGCGTTCAGGGTAGTCTAGTCCTTTGTAAGTTTCCCCATCCGGAGGAGCTGACGAACGTGAAAATCAAAGGTACATGGAGCATTCCAATTCAAAAAGCAAAGTTAAAATTACAAACTATAAAAATAGCGTGTAAAACCACAAATGAAATGCAGAGCGGGTGTAAGAACACGGTAGCCTCTCTATACTGGTTTCCCTTCACGGCCAGCTGCCATCACTCATCAACACGGTATTCAAAAGATTAAAGTGAGAAGCTAGCCATTAATTGGAGTACAAGATAAGAGTGACAATTCAAAACTAACCCTTTAGATGAGATGAAGAGTCCTCTACTTGACATCTAATACTTCTACCATATGTCATCTCATCTGCCAAATACCTCGGTGTGATACCAAAGGCTGCTGCTATCATGGGGGGTAAAGTGTTTCCAAGGCCTTTACTTTTTCACCTGGCGCTGTACTGGATATCCTCCTACTTATTGGTTGTCTGTAATAGGTTGCAGCAGACATCGCCATCACCGAATTCAGAATGGTTATTCTTCAATCTCTCTATGCTCCGCAATAGGTCTCTCACCAGCATTATCTCAATCAGTGCAATTAGTTTCCTCGGTGCCGCCCATGCCAGCAATCTCCTTAGTCTCCCACGTGTGCCAAAAATGATCGCTTTTATGTTTTGGAGTGGAAAACTATACCAATGCAGTTGTACCAATGGACACACGCAGCAGTGCGATGAGCTATTTATCGGTCTCAGTCCTTAGTTCAATACTTTAAACGAAAGGGACATTTAAATTCAATGAGACACAATTCTAAGAAAATTTAGTGATTTATGTAACTGAATTTCATTGATGGATGCCACCTTTCTGTTTTCAATCAATTTAGTGTGCCCGAAAAGTAACTTCCATACGGATTCCTCCACTACAACTTTCTGTGGAGTAGCTTATGTTCCCTTGTGTTCTTAAATGATGCCTCGACACATGGAGGTATTGTCAATATGTCCCATCTGTCAGTTGATGATAACAAAGCTAAATTCAACCATATCTTAGAGCTGGCCACAGAAATTGTTTCACACATTGCTGCCTCAAAATTCCTCGCAAAAGAAGCAGCAGGATATTATTACTCATCGAATTAGTGGGTCTTTTGCTTAATAAAATGCATACACAGGTAATTTTATCAATGCCATCAACCGATAAGAGAGCAACTCTACTGCTAATAAGCAAGGCTTAAATCATTACGATATAATTTAATGTTAACAAAAAATTATCTATGTGACACCTTGTTTAAAGAATAACACTCTAATTGAGATAAGTATAAGTAAACAATCGTTTTTAATTAACATTGAATTATTAAGTGATATAATTTATTATTATTGAGATAAAGGTTTTCTCGTTGGGTCATGATTGATAAGTATCACTCGCATGCACAGGACTTTCATTCACTCTAGGCAACTAGAAACAGAGTAACACCTGTCCAAAACTCGAATGGCTGGTCGGACTCTGTGATGCATTTCAGGGATGGGAAAGAGGCTGCCGAGATCGACTATTGCTATAGTCATCTGGTGGAAAAGATAGAAGTAGTGTTTCCCTTATAGAATCGTTAGTGAACAGGTTCAACCGCATTAAGATAGGCACAAGGTCCAGTTCAAAAAAAAAGGAAGATAGGCACAAGGTGGTCATTTTGGAAGTCACATGCTCAAAGCATATAGTGTCAGAGTCACAAACGACTACACTCAGGCATTGAGAACTATCTTAAGGGAGAGTTGAAGCAGGACGGTGGGATAAGTTCGGGATACTATAATGAAACCTGGAATTAGAGCCCAAGTCAAGTGGCTTGCAGGCAACGATAAGACGCAAATCGCTAGTGAGTGGCCACCTTATCAGGATATTGGCCTACACGTTGTTTATTGTAGTCAACCTCAAGTCAGATGATCCTCTTTGTGGCAAATGTCAAGTTGTAGTGTTGACTCTCCCTGGATATCATAATCCTCCAATGTCCGCCCATCTTCAAGCTCTTTGCCATCAAAGAGGAGAATCTGCTTGTCCTGAATCTTTTCCATAACACTGTCGATCTTGTCGGAATGATCCACCTCAAGAGTGATAGTCCGGCCAGTGGGCGTCTTCACCAAAATCTGCATGCCGAAGTCAAGATACAAGGTGGACTCTTCCCGTATATTATAATCAGCAAGGGTCCGTCCATCATTAACCTGCTTGCCATCAAACAAGATCCTCTGCTGGTCCTGAATCATTGCCTTTACATCACCAATCGTGTCAAATGGCTTTACCTTGAGCCTGATGGTCTTGCTCCGCAGTGCCTTTGCAAAAACTTGCATGTCACCCAGGGGGCAGAGGTCAAGATGCAGGGTGGAGTCCTTACGAGTTTTGTAATCGGAAAGTTTGCTGCGGCCGCTAAGCTTCTTGCCGTCAAATACGATCATCTGCTGGTCCTGTATCTTTGCTTTGACATCGCCAACTGTGTCAGATGGCTCCATCAGCACGGCGACGGTCTTACCAGTGATGGTTTTCACGAATATCTGCATGCCGAAGTCAAGGTGTAGGGTAGACTCGTTGGAGATATCGTAGTCCTCAAGGGTCTGTCCATCCTCAAGCTGCTTGCCAGTAAAGAAGAGCCTCTGGTGGCCGTAAATCATTTTCCTGACATTGTCAATTGTGTCTGATGATTCCACCTCGTGGCTAATGGCCTTGTCAGCAACCATCTCCACATTAATATACCCGTAAGGACAACGACCACCAATCTGCAGATTAAGCTGCAGGGTGGACTTCTCAGGAATATTGTAATCAACAAATTTGCATGCATCGTCAAGTATCTCGCAACCAAAGGTAAGGCGCTGCTGATATGCGGAAATACCCACCGTGTCCTTAATCTTTTTCTTGATGTTGTGAATTGTGTCAGAGGACTCTACCTTGATGACAATGATTTTGCCAGTGAGGGTCTTCACGAAGACATCCAGCTGAAGATAACAACAAATATGTTACAATAAAAGCCCAAGAGTAGAGTTAATATTCAATTCATAGCAACAATGTTAAGAAATGATTGTAATAGCAGGGACTTCTTAATACAAATATACGCAGCTCACCCTACGTATTCAAGAAAAATTGTAATAGCAGGCACCATGCGAAAGCAGATGGCATGCAAAAACAAAATGGCAGCATGCAAAAACAAATGTACACTGCTCTCCTGCATATTCGAGAAACATTGTAATAGCAGGCACCATGCTAAAGCATATAGCATACAAAAACAAAATGGAAGCACAAGCAATACCTTGTGAATCCTCAAGGTATACACACTGTTTTCAGAAAACCAACAGGGTGTTCTCTAAACAATAATTAAAATCTAGCATATTTGAATATTGCTACACTAAGCCATTTTCTAAACAATCTGAAAACAAAAAGTAAAAGATGCAAGTTCTCAGAACAATGACTAGGAACATATCAGATGGCTCCTGAAAACCAATACAGTTTATATATACCATTAATACGTTTCAAATTTTAGCATATATACATAACTCACCAAGTATGTGTTTTCATGTTTTTCAAGCAATTCGGGGTTATGGATTGATCAATGACAGGCATCACTAGCATGCTTATGCTTAAAAGAGCCCAAGTATCTATTACACTTCAAATTATGAGCAGTACTACAACTGATTCAATTGAAGGCGGAATTTCCTTCCTTTGTGAAACCGTTCTCCTAGGATGGGTTTTGATTCTTGAAAGAGATGACGGTAGTTGCAATGGCCAATGTACTGAGGTCTGTATTTTTGCATCTAATGTATTCGCCATGTTAACATTTGACAGTTCCCATTTAATCGTTCGAGGCAAAAACCGGACCATTGCAACATCTGTATTTTGTATTTAACACGTCAAGGCAAAATTGTGTTCATGTTAGCAGCCATATACAACTGAAATGCTCAAATCGAAGCAAGATGTCCGGATCAATCCCGCGGTTCAAAGATATTACAATCACACTAAACATTAGGCAAAAGAAAGGGGTCACAAATGCCAACCAAAATAAACTCGAAATCATAGCATGAACCGTCCAATCACAACATTACATCGAGCACAAGAACATTGAGGGGGACAGGAGCTACCTTTGCCCGACGGGGACGGAGACGAGCCATGGCCTCGTTAGATGAATAACGATGCGGAACTAGCTGAATCGGATGGGGATGGAGAGAGGCGGCCGGATAAGGTGGCCGAACAACCGGAGGGTCATCGGAGGGTCGGCTAGTGGCAGTTTCAAGCGGGGCGGGGGAGGAAAACCTACTCGCCGCCGCCACAGGTGGAGTCGGGGATACCGGGACTCCGGGAGGCAGGCGACGAAATGGTGCTCGGGCCGCGGGCCGCGGCGCACCGAGTTTTCTCTTTCTCGTGTTGTCGTAATATGGCCGGCCCAGTTAAGAATCAAAAAAAATATGACCCAGTTAGGTCCATCACATATATTTTTAGCTCGGGCAAGAATTTTATACACACGTGTTGGGATTAAAAGTGATCGTAATAAAACATTACATAGAGTAGATAGGTAAAGTGTTGGGCCATTGAGCAGTACTGATTGAGAGTGTCCGATGCTAGGTGCACTGAAATAGAGTGCAATACAAAGGAACAAGATTTACACAAGCAGTCAAAACCGGACCCTGGTCTGGTTACAACTGTTACTCGGTTGCGTTTTTAGTTGCGAATGAATTTAAAATTTTAGAAAATTTGTAACAAAATATGTATGCAATGAATCTACAATTTAAAAATCATAGCAGAATTCTAAACCTAAGATAAGACTTCACGACAACAGGATTTCTTTTTGATAGTTTTTCGCCGCTCCTGATGAAGACACCCCTACATGCATGCAGAGAGGCTGCTTCGTCTCCCTCCATTGTGAGCTTCCAAAAAGGTTGCCATTAAACCACGCGGCCCTCTCCCGTCATCCGAGAAAGCTACCTTTAAACCCGCGCCGCAGGCTTCTGCGCACTCGCCGTCTCCACCAAGTTCTTCTCTGACGTCGTGTCTCCGAGCAATGATTCAGAGTGAAAAGATAAGAGGGAGGAAAGATGGAGCTTTTTGGTGCATTTCTTAGTGAATACCGATGGTAGGAGATGTCATTTTCAAGTGCATCGAGAGTGAAGAAGGACAATCTTTCTAGGAGATGTCATTGCCATAAGACATGGTCTCTAGGACAAAAGCCACAGAGGGAGTGTGTAAATACAATTATTTTAATATAGGTTGTTGTGTGTGTTGTGAACTTAAGAAACTTTAAAAATTGAGCTTTAAATTCAATTTATTGGCAAATAAATAAAAAAAGGCAAACTTTAATACGAGGGATCATGCACCAATTAAAATTGTTTGGGTATTCATTTGAGCCAGTATTTTTATTTAAGGCCTGTTTGAGTGCTATAGTTTTTTTATAAAAAGTATTAAGAATGGTTTTTAAAGCCTGTGTCATGCAAAGAAAAAAGAGGTCTGAATTTTTTTGAACTCTAAAATAGTTACACTTTTAGCAATACTATGGTTTTTAAAACCGCAAAGTTTGATAGAGCCAAACATCTCCATACCACTCGAAACTAAAATATTTTGCTAAGTACAAAACTTAAAAAATATTTTTTTATCCAAGCAGGGCGTTAGAGTGCAAAGTGGATTTTGTTTTTGGTTTTTTTGTTTTCTAAAAGACATCTATTTTTTCTTTTTGTTTTAAGAAAGAATAAAGCTTTACTTCCCGTTTCTCTAAAACAAACGCCCATTTTCCCCCTTCCCTTCTCTTCCCCATCTTCCCCGCGCAGCTCGCTCTGCCGCCGCCGCCGCCGTTACTTGCAGCTTTCGATCCTCCCCCACCGCTCTCCTCCCGGAACTATAAATGCTGAGGTAGCATCTGCGAAGGCCTCGAGTCCTCTCTCACATCATGGAGCTGCGGTCGGACCGCCGCCTCGTCTCGCAGCAGCCGCCCAGATCTGAAGGCCGCCGCCGGCCCCGTCGCGACCCAAGCCATGGCCATGGCGATGGGATAGACCATATCAGTGGCCTCCCTGACGACCTGCTCCTTCAAGTCCTCGCCCGGCTCCGCTGCGCCAGCGCCGCGGCCCGCACCAGCCTGGTGTCACGCCGCTGGCGCGGCCTGTGGAGGCAGCTCCCCGAGCTCACCTTCCGCGAGGTCGCGCCGGACGCGCTACGGGCCGCCCTCGCCCAGGTCGCCCGCACGGAGCTCTCCCTCCTCGACATCGACGTCCACGAGGACCACAGGTTCTCCCCAGCAGGCGTCGCCGCGCTTCTCCGCACCGCCGCGCGCCTAGCGCCGTTGGAGCTCAGCTTGATTGTTTGGGGGCTCTCGAAGGATCGGGAAACTGCCATAGAGGTGCCCCGCTTCCACCGCACAACATCTATCAAGCTTTGTGTGTGGAACCTGTACCTCACACCGCCTGAGCAGGGCAGCGCGTTCCCGGTGGTCGAAAGGTTGTCTGTCCAAGGCTGCCTTGTCAGCTTTGATGCCCTGATCCTGCAGTGCCTGCAACTCCGTGTGCTGGAGGTGTGCGATTGTAGCGGTGTCGGCACATTCAGGATCCGCTCTACCACCATTGAGGACCTTGACGTGTACGACGTGCGGCTTGGGGGGGTTGACATCGTGGCCCCTGTGCTGAAGAGATTCACCTTGAGTAGCTACTCTGCCGGGGGCTTCAGTCTGTCATTCTCAGCACCTATTGTGGAGAATCTCTATTGGTCTTGTGCGTTTGACTCTGTGTTTCAAGGGATTGACGAGCTGTGGGCCGTGCGCAGCATGCGCTTGGAGCTGGAGGAGAGTGTCAACTTCCTATGTCTGGACATAGATGCTCAGGTGTGTCACCTCTTCTATTATCTTTCGTTGACTGTTTGACAATGCTCGCATTCATTGCCATAATCATTGTCACATCATGTAAGGTTGTCGTAATGCCGGTACAAGACTACTTTAGCAAAAAAAAATTATCTGATTGCACAAAGTATGGTAATGAATGGATGAAACCACCAAAACAATAAAGTAAAGCATCTCTAAAAAGTTTTACTTATGAAGCTTTAATTGTGGCCAGTCTTAATAATTTGTGGATTACTAATCAGTGAGCCTATGGAATATACATATTAGATGAATAAATTGCTAAATATAATTAGTTTAGCACACAAATAGCTGCAAACTCCAAATAGAAATCATCGAGGCTATTATTGCCATTAGTAAAATTAAGGATGACAGAGGGATTGAAACGGTCAGGTCTACAAATGACGGAGATCAAATGTGTGAGGATCTAATGCTCAACAGGGCAGATTTGAAGCTTGTACTTTTATAACTAGATTAAAATCAGTGTTAAAGATCTGATGCTGAAGACTTCTGAATCCTTGCAATGAAATTAAAGTAATAAATATCCTTTTCTATGACAAATATTGTCCTGCTAATAGTTTAAATCCAGTTACAATCTGCCACTATAAATAAGCGGAAGAAGTTAATATATTATTTGTTCAATGCACCAAAATAGAAAAATAAAAGATTTGTAGTCCTTTTTTTTTCTGCTTTCAATGGCATTGTGGAAGTGTGAAATGTTCCAGTTCTTTTGGTTCCTTGGGACAGAAGCTAATGGAGATTTATGCCTCTGAACAGGTAAGTTTACAGAACTACATCGGAATATCACCTCCTTATTAGAGTGGGCTATTTCCTCATTTGGACAGCACTAGTCCGGCCCGGCACCATTCTCCAAGCAATAGTGCCAGAGTGGAACTCATTCTTGAGTTCTGAATTATTTCTCACGAATCTAGAAACAACTTGGAGGGAGGGTCATGCTTATACCTATACTTCAATTGGCTTTACTGTGTTTAACTCATTAAACTACTTTCTGATTTGTTTCCTGGGTTTTATGCCGATATATATAATAAACTCTCCCTTTTTACGGGTTTCTACTCATTTGCAGGAGTCCATTGAAGATGCGAACTTGATGCAAAAGATAGCCCAATTTCCTGACTTTTCTGTTATGAAGCTGTATCTCGCAACATGGGGCCATGCTTATGGAGCGATAGTATTCAATCTACTTTGGACTTTGTACTGCTATAAAAAGACTCAAGATAATCATACCACAGTTTCAGGTATTACTTCATGATGAGGACATCACCATGTCGGATACGACCAAGACTCCTCCGCTGGACATACACGGTTCAATCACAAGAGCTAGAAAATGACAATCAGATTTATCGGTGAGCTCGTTCTTAATGTCTTTTATATATGATTTTGAGAATAAGTTGCTACCTAATGAATTAATTATTGTTAGGAACTATGGAGATGATGAGGAGATAGTTACAGAGGTACTTGGGGACGTGGTGGGCTAGCAAGGGACTGCAAGTCAAGCTGGAGGCCCAATTTAAGTCGGTTGAGAGTCCGTTTCGGACTCCAGGACCAGTCTGTACTAAAACGGTTGCCCAGGACGCATACGACTGGATTTGGACGTTCTTTATATGGATGGAAAGCTAAGAAGATTATCTTTCCAATGTCACCTGTCTTATGCCAAAATTCATTCGGAGTCGACGGCAATTGGCAAAACAAGTCGACGTACAGAATCTGTCCCGGTGCTGCGCCGTCGTTATTTGGCCTTTGGGCTGTGTATCAGGTTGAGCCTAATTAGGGGAGCGTCTTAGGGTTGGAGCACGACCCCAGCACCCCTGTGGTCGTCCTCCCATGTCTATATACCCCTTAGCCGCCTCCAAGAACAGTTCGGGTTTTGTTTGATTGGAAGTTTAGTCATTGCTACTTCCTTGTAGACGCGCGAGTCGGCTAGACCGCCCGGACTACTTGATTTGGAACCCCACCTTTGTTATCGAGTTACTTGTTTATCTTGTTCTTGCTTGTTCTTCGATTGCTTGTAGGAATTACCCTAGTGGTTTAGGTTGATCGGGCTCCACAAGATTACGAACAACCGTTGGAGTTGGTGTATCTTTCGCTAAGGCGCATCCTTGTTGGTTGTAGTCGGGCCGTGAACGTCTCTCCAATCCAAATCGAAGTTATCCCACATCTCGTATTGAAAGATCAGCGTCAAACCCACCCGCGTCCTCATCAGTTGGTAATCAGAGCAAAGTTGATCGGTGAGACTTTCTGTTCTTTGCTGAAATTTTTTTTCCTATCGTCCAGAAAACCTAAAAAGAATAGTGTTGAGTCTTCCGAAATCCTACAAACTCCTTGAGCCTTTTGCTACTGCTACTTAGTTAGGGCTTGTTGAGTTTTTGGTTGCGTCGGTCATGTCGAGTTGCTGGTCTTAGTGTTTAATTGTCTAGAGTTTCGAGTTCTTGTCACGCGCAGTTCGAACTGCATAACAGTACCAACTTGCGACGGCCATCACGACCACATACGAACTCCGATTGAGGTGTTCTAGTATTTCACGGAAAGCTTATCAAGTCTACTTTCTATTGGATCTGGTCGCAGATCAATATCTATTCGAAGCTGCGCGTAATTAATTTTTTAGTGCAGAGACCTTTTTCTGCTGTACCTTAGTTTCTCTCTTAAAAAAAGTGTGTGTGGTGAATTGCTCATTTGGCTTCCTTTGTGCATATTTTCAATTTTTGAGGTTGCCCTGAAAAAACAGAAAGAAATAAAAAAAGAGAAAGAAAAAGAAAAGTAAATAAAGAAGAAAAGAAAAGGAAAAGAAAGGGGCTGGTTTTTGTGTTTCTTCTAGTTTCGGTGTGTGCTTTGTGGCTTCCTTTGTGTCTAGGCTCGCATCTTTAGCACGGTCTAGGCTAGGACCAGCACAGTACCACTGTTGAACAATTACTCAGCTTGTTTTTATACTAATGCAGTGCTAGTATTTCCTTGTGCATTATTTTCAGCCCACCTATAGCTCTACATATCCGACTATAGCTTGACAGGTTTGGTTGCTGCGGCACCGATACGCTTTCTTCCACGGTTGCCGATCTTTTGGTTGCCATCACCTCCTATTGAGCAAGGTAAGAACTTGTAAGTTTGAACAAGTTGAAATTGAAGGAAATACACCAGCCACGTCATAGTACTTGATATATAGGAGCATACATAATACTTCTTGTGTGTTTCTTTTAAGTCATGGCAGGTGACACGGAGATTTTTGAGATAACCAAAGTACACCTTTATATTCAGGATATAATTCGAATCTTGCCTCCCTATGCTGGTAAGTTTAATCCCAAGGAATATATTATTTGGGAGCTAGCGGTAGATAAAGAATTTAATAAAACAGATTGGTCTGAAGAGCAAAAGGTAAAAGTTGCTTCTACTATTTTAACTGATTATGATTTGACTTTGTGGATGCACTTATGTAGACATAATAAAGTTCCTAAAACGTGGAAGGCAATGAAAAGAATTTTTAGAGAAGATTTTGTTCCTGAATATTATGCCGATCATATGCTTACAAAATTAGAATGCTTAATACAAGGTGATAAATCTGTTGAGCTATACTACCATGATCTGAAATCCCGTATCTTGCGTTGTGGTTTAGAAGAATGTGAAGAAGCTATTGAGAATAGATTTTTGAGATGGCTTAATATTGAAATTAAGGACATTCTAAAACATGAAACATATGATTTCCTCTCTTGTTTGATTGAGCTTGCTTTCAAGATTGAGATTCAGCTTGCTACTATGAGAGAGGCACCTGAAATTTTATCCTCTTGTTTTGAGAAAATTCTGTTGATGTGATGTGTTTTGTTGTGTGCTCTGCTATGACTAACTTTGGGAAGAATAGAAAGGATTTGGCTGCACAACCATCAAATGAAGAGGGCGATAAAGGTAAGGTTTTGTATGCTGAAATCAGTCATGTGAACGAAGAAGCATTTTCTCTAACTTCGTCTCCATGTGAATCTGCTGCTTTGGTGCCAAATTTATCCACTCCACATGCTAATTTAGAGCAATCATTAGTGGATGCTACGGCTGAATTTCGTTTGTTACAAGATGATTATTTTGTTTCTTGTGACAAAGAAGGGTTGTGTGATCTTGCTTCACTTATATCTACAAAACAACCAGTTCATGAATGTGCTTCACTTATATCTGTTGCTAATCATAGACATGCTGAAATAACGCGTGTTCATTGCATTGGTAATGAGGAAGAGGAGACAAAAATCATATCTTCTTCAAATTGTTTAGGTTATATTGAATTTGATTTTCTTTGTGACCTGAATAGTTTGGTGGAGGAATTATTTCAGAAATCTGGTTTGTCATGTTTGGATCATTGTTCTTTTCATGCAATTGGCAAATATGATGCAAATGATAAATACACGGTTGATCAGGTATATCTTTGTTCAGATTTGAAAACACCACTAATGGAGTCCTCGAGTGATCGAACGATGACTTGCATTCATGCTAACAGCACCAATCTAGTTTCTCTTCTATTGGCTATAAGTTGCAGGTCAAAAATCAAGAAGGGGAGCAATGTTTGCTACCATGCGCAATAATGCGAGCTCAAGAATTATATTTGAAAGAAATAATCAAAATCTACACCTGAACTTCAACCGTGATGCCAAACCGAGGACGGTTTGCTGTCAAGAAGGAGAGAATGATGAGGACATCACCATGTAGGATACGACCAAGACTCTTCCGCTGGACATGCACGGTCCCAATCACAAGAGCTAGAAAATGACAATCAGATTCATCGGTGAGCTCGTTCCTAATGTCTTTTATATATGATTTTGAGAATAAGTTGCTACCTAATGAATTAATTGTTAGGAACCATGGAGATGATGAGGAGATAGTTACAGAGGTACTTGGGGACGTGGTGGGCTAGCAAGGGACTGCAAGTCAAGCTGGAGGCCCAATTTAAGTCGGTTTAGAGTCCGTTTCGGACTCCAGGACCAGTCTGTACTAAAACGGTCGCTCAGGACGCATACGACATCGGATTTGGACGTTCTTTATATGGATGAAAAGCTAAGAAGATTATCTTTCCAATGTCACCGGTCTCATGCCAAAAGTCATCCGGAGGTGACGGCAAGTGATAAAACAAGTCGACGTACAGAATCTGTCCCAGTGCTGCGCCGCCGTTATTTCGCCTTTGGGCCGTGTATCAAGTTGAGCCTAATTAGGGGAGCGTCCTAGGGTTGGAGCACGACCCCAGCACCCCTGTGGTCGTCCTCCCATGTCTATATACCCCTTAGCCGCCGCCAAGAACTGTTCGGGTTTTGTTTGCTACTTCCTTGTAGACGCGCGAGTCGGCTAGGCCGCCCGGACTACTTGATTCGGAAACCCACTTTTGTTATCGAGTTACTTGTTTATCTTGTTCTTGCTTGTTCTTTCATTACTTGCAGGAATTACCCTAGTGGTTTAGGTTGATCGGGTTCCACAAGATCACGAACAACCATTGGAGTTGGTATATCGGTCGCTAAGGCGCTTCCTTGTTGGTTGTGTCGGGCCGTAAACGTCTCTCCAATTTAAATCGAAGTTATCCCCATCTCTCACCGAAAGATCAGCGCCAAACCCACCCGCGTCCTCATCACTTCACGCTGGATTCGCTTACCGGACCTTAATTTTTAAGGAATTTGTTAGAACTTTGTAGCTGCTGTGATGTTGTTTGGATTTCAAGCATCACTAATACTTTTTCTAGTTCAGTTCAGAAAACCATGCCCACCTTGTCCTTGTGATCAACCTTACAATTGGAGAAGTCAAATTATCTCCTTGGCTTTTCTTGAAGAAGTGGAAATCGAAGGTTTTGAAGGGGCTGTTTATGAAGTTGATTTTTTTAAACATCTCTTCAGATGTGCACCAATGCTTAAAGTTATAGTCGTTAGACTGTCTGATGGGGCTTCACGAAGAGGATGCGAGAAAATCTACCGTATGTTTAAGGCACATCCCTCTTTGAAATGGTCCTTCTATCGCAGCTGTGGTGAGCAGGTGTCCTATGCATGATCAGCGCGACTCTCTTACGGTTCACAAAGTTGTGTGATTAGGCAAGGTCATCGGAACCTGAAATCATGTATTGTTACTGTTAGCTGTTGGACAATGGTATCTTACGGTTGATCTTGATGAGACTTAAGGTTGTCATATCTGATATCCCTAGGTTTATGTTGAGGACAGTTCTGTCAGCCAGTAACTTCTGTGCAGATTTTGCAGGTGGATGGCATGTGAACCAACCTGTCGCTGCTAGATTATAAATAGTGCAGAACTTGGGCATGGATGAAATGTGTTGATGTTTTAATATCATTAAGCCTGTTTCAGCTGGATGTGCTGGATGGAATGTAAATCACCTAGTAAATCCATTGAATGCATTCAGTTTCCAGTTATGAATCAGAGGTTGATAGTACGGTCGATGTATATTCTCACACTGCGAGAATATCCGAGGATCCCAACCATTGGCGCTCCGGTGCTCCTGATCTAAAAATGCACAACAAAAAGTGTTTAATTTTTTTTCAGAAACTATAAATAGATTGTAGACCTCTAGAATCAGGTAAATGGTACGATGCAACAAAAACTTATGCAAGGAGCAATGAACACAAAATTAAAATTAGTCAAACAGTTGCGGGCTGGAAATGTTCTTTCAGACTCACAATCCGTTACTACTAAAACGCTGATTTCTTTTTTTGATCGTCTCATTTTATGCAAGTATTTATTGTATCTCAACTTTTGCATCATAGTTGACAATAATGTGTACTATACCTACATATTTTTCTTACATATTTTCATATATTTTTTGTGGTCCGACCTGCTATACTATATAGAGCAGAATGTTGCCCGACTAAAAAACAACATATCCAGCAACTAAGGTGGTGTTTGTAGGGGATTTGGGGGTGGGATGGTTGCTTGGACGAGGTGACGGTACCGTTACAGTGTTTGTTGCTGCTCTGTCATGGCTGCCAGGTATCGGAAGTAGAGCCTGAAATCAAATCATGTGCATGTGGCTGCATGCAAATTAAAAATTCTTTTATAGGTTGACAGAGCTAGTCCACCAGGTAATATTTTCTCAAAATTAATTCGACCAATACCGGATATCACTTTTACAAATTCATGACCTCAAAATTTTTAACCACTACACTTTCAGAGGACATTTTTATTAGAAAGTCTGCTCTAGAAAAATTTTCAAAACAACAGATTAAAAGACACCATCCATCTTGACCCAAATTCAACTAGTAGGGTGTGACCCCAAGCTGATGTGTTGTCGCACTAGAGTTGCTTGGAACAGTGGCCAAAGGGAAGCATATCAACATCATTAATCCTCCCACGAGGCTCACTTCTCAAACGAGCTACCCCACTCACCCTCGTAACGTACTCGCCGCCCCTGCTTGTGTAGTCGGAAGGCAGCATGGCAGGCGACGGCATGGTCCTATGTTATGGCTGCAGGCCGCTGCGCACGGAGTTTCAAGGCTCTGCAAATAATAAGCTCTCTTTAAGTTTTGTTCCCATGTCTCGGGAAATCTCTCGGATGCACCACATGTTGTAGCTCGTTTGTTACACGTTTTTTCTATCCGACGCCTCCAAATTCCCGTGCGGAAGCTAACTTGAAACCAGCGGCTTTATCTCGCCTTCAAAGAGAGTGGTATGATGTTCCAGATATAGCTCGGTCAAACAACAATACTATATATACGGAGATAGTTATGTGGGGTCGAACGTACAAGAGGCGCGGCAAGGAGAAGATCTCAACAGACGCAGCAGAGTAGTCCACATGATTAAGTTACACTACAACAAACGCCTCTTGTAGCGACAGAGGCCAGATCACGTAGCGACGGACCTGAAAAACACCCGCCGAGTGAGGTACTGTTTAAAGGACCCGCCGCTGCAGAAGCTTTGAAGCGACGGTTCGCTTTACCACCCGCCGCTGCAAAGTTTTCTAGCTACGGTTCACGGCACCGCCCGCCGCTACCCAAGGCCATCGAACTGTAGCGACGGTTCACCGCAGCATCCGCCGCTACCCAAGACCACCGAACGGGAGGGGCGTATATAATACAGACTTAAGTTTTCTCATGTTTCCCACCGCCACCACTCCTTCCTCGCTTTCCCACCGCCGCCACACCTCCCTCCGCTGTGCCCTCTCCCTACCTTCCTTCTCCCCTGGATAGCAGGCGACCCCTCCCTTCTCCCATGGATCTAGCCGGCGCCCTCCCTCCCTCCCTCCCTTCTCCCATGGATCCAGCTATCGTTGCCCTTCTCCCTCCTCCTCCGCGCGGCAGATCTGAGGCAATATCAAAGCGGGACGGCGACCTCGGCAACAGCGGTGATGCCCCCTCCTTCCTCCTCTGGGTAAGTTTTCCCCCTCCCACGGATTTCGCTTGCTGTGGCTTGTGTTTGTAGGGGATTTGTTTGGGATTCTGATTCGTGGCCTCCTCCCTCCTCCAGATCCAGCACGAGGTAACGCAGATCAGGCGCGAGGCCTCCACGACGACGACGCTTCAAGGAGCTTGATCGCGACTTCCTCGCCCAACTTCTAGATCCAGCGATGCTGCAACAAGATCCACAGCGGCTCCTACCTGGACCACCTCGACGACGGCATGGTGGCCAGCAGCTCGAGCATGGACCACCTCGGGCACGCATGGATCCGGTCCAAGGTAGCCGCGCCCTTCGGCGCCGACCCGACGATGCTGCCCTCTTCCTCACCACCGGGCGGAGCAATCTCGGTGATGGCATGTCCAAGTCGCCACTCGCGACCTGTAGTGCGACCAAATCTCGACGTGCGGCGTGAAGCAGAGTGCCGGTAAGTGAATCATGTAATTGATGCACTCCTGTCCTTTCCCCATGCCAAATCGTGTTTCCGCTCCGTAGTGTGTTCTCTCCTGGGCAACAAATTCCACTGTGATGGGATGGATACTCTTCTGTTCTTGCGTGAAATCTGGAAGATAATATGGACCTGCTTATTTCTCTTTTGTACTTATTTTCTTTGTCTCAAAGAACCTGAAGTTTGTACTGTAAGAGAGATGCGTTCTTCAGTCTTTGTATCTTGTCTGTGACTTTTTGTATTGCTTGTGTTGTGGACTCATTCGCCATGATATCTTTGATAATCGTTTTGGTACTTAATTTTCTTGGCCAATTAACCGTTGAAACTTTCCAAAATGAACTGATGATATTGTTGTTTCTAATTGCAGGACAAGCTTGAAGAACATGATTTGGAAATGATGCCTAGCATGAGAAGTTGGTGCACCCTGTTATACTGAATTCCTCCTTTTCTTCTTGTAAACTATGTTGTATTAAATCCAAATATTAGAAAATTTTATCAAAGAAGTGTACCTGTGGATGTTTCCTTGGATTTTGTGATTCTTTTGCAAGTTCAGAGCCGGAGAGCTGCTCTGGGCAATTTTTTTTTTTGTTCTGGAAAATCAGTAGCAGTGGCGGGTGATGGCAGGCCCCGCCGCTGAAAATGTGGGCTGTAGCGGCGGGTGATGCCAGGCCCCGCCGCTGAAAATGCTTAGTAGCGACGGTTGCATAGCGACGGGTGGCTATGTCCGCCACTATAGTGGTATTTCACCCGTCGCTACAAGGCTCATTTGTTGTTGTGTTAGGCTTGCCAATATTAGATTAATTCGTGTTAGTTCAGGATATTCAGGAGTCTGTCAGGCATTTGAGAGTCTGTTGGTCGAGCAATTGTAATTCTGGCCGTCTCTATATAAGGAGACACAATCGTTTGAATAAAGGCAAGCAAGTTATCTCCAAACTCTAGCTCCCCAATCCTTCTTAAGCTGACCAGCGGGCAACAGCTCTAGTTATCCAATGCCATAACAGAGATATAGTTCACAAGAGTGCATTCGACAGTAACACCTTAATCATCTCGTGTGAAAAGGTGATAGACTTTTGGGTAGTTCGCTCAATAGCCTCAGACCAACTGGGGACCCTGGACCCATAATACATTACTATATCAAAAGAAGATTATATGCGGAAGCGCTAAGACGTAGTATTATTTTTCAGTTTGCTAGATCTTGCACGCTGTACCTCCAACCGCGAACTCTTAATCATGTGCACTGTGAAGAAGACCTCCCCGTTGCCGAACCCCAAACGAAGATGACAGTGAATGGAGACGCCATTCACGATATCACTGGCTCTATAACTGTGCACAGCAGTTGTGTGCGTCCTCCTCTCACATGTCCATTACTGTACTTAGTTTCCTTTATGCCGTCCATTCCGATGGCTTCTTAGCAAGCGTATGCCAAATACGTTTGCTTGGTGTGGTGCGCAATATGTTGTTTATATAAAGTCTGCTTTGCAGTTTCAGCGCTCTAAGACCAAAGGAACACAACAGGTAAAACTAAAGGAGAAATAATAAAGACAAGACTAAATTTCACAAACCCACCAAAACTATGGCTTTATAGTCACAAACCCACCAAATGTAGTGCATGTTTCACGAACCCACTAATAATTTGGCGTGTTGTTTCAAAAAACCACCATAATTTTCAACTCATAGCTACTCTGGTCCCACATGTCAGCTGCATACTCATCCATCAAATTCGTACAGTCTCAGATTTTTACTATGCAACTGACATGTGGGACCAAAGTATGAAATACGGTATGAGTTAAAAATATGGTGGTTTCTTTAAACAACACCCAAAATTATTGGTGGATTTGTGAAACATGCATCATACTTGGTGGGTTTGTGACTATAAAGCCAAGGTTTTGGTGGGTTTGTGAATTAATAACTATTAATTTCAATGCTGCAAACAACTATTGATAAGTTGACAATGGATTCATGTGATCCACTGTTTCTTATGCATTGCAAAATCTACAATATTTGCTTCCCTGTATACGGTAACTAATAATGAGTTTTCTAAAATTCATCAACCCAAGTTTAACAGCATAACTGCTAAGGTATATATGGACATAGATGTATCACTTGCAAAATTTTGAGTGTGGATCGAGCAGAAGAAAATGAAACGAAATCATCCTTTCCTTCCCATGCACATCAAATCCTTCATTCTTCTTAGAAATGCTTCTAAACTTTCGAAAACAAGCAGTAATTACACCAAGGTGGCTTTGCTATTCGAGCTTCTCTTTGGACAAAGAACGATCGAATACACTTCTTCCCATGTGTATCATTTTTTACTTTGCTGGATCTTGCATGCTGTAACATGCAATCGCATACGCAGAGCCTCTGGCGTACTGTACTTAATTTCCTCCATGCCATCCATTCCGAAAGCTTCTTAGAGCATATGCGCAAGCGTATGCCAAATAAGTTTGCAAAGTATATGCATAGTTTGCTTAGAGCAGTGGGCTATCTTGCTGTTTATAAATAGCATGTTCTTAGTTTCAGGGCTGCACACCCCAAGGAAGAGAACAGCTAACACGTAAATCGTAAAAAGAAATAATAAGGACAACAATAAAGGCGAATAGCACTCCCTAGTTACACAAATATACATTGTGATGCATTGGCAAATGACAATGACAGCGATCCCAGATGACATATATTGAGTATGGACGAAGTTGTTCAAATAAGGGACGAGGAGTTAGTGCAGAGTAAATATATTTCTCCACCCATGCATGTATAGTAAGGCTGGGCTTTCATACTGCATATCCTATGTTTGCTCCAGAGAAAACTACTGCTGGTGCTCCAAACCGACGTGTGAGACTGAAGCCAAAATACTATCAGATGCATGTAGCTGAAAAATGCTAATAAAATCATATAAAAAGAGTTGAGACGTTAGCACCATCAGTTTGATCTACGAAACATTTAGGACTATAACTTTTGAAAGATCAAAGCACGTGTAATACTATTTGAGCTTCGTTGAAATAGGCACCTTGACGATTACGTCCTAAGGGTGTCAAACCATAACTTGCCAGGGTAGTTTGAGAGTTCAGATTACATTTTTGAAATACTCTCTGGTGCTTCACTCTTTCAACAATTCCTGGACGCTTGTTGCAAATTAATATTATATTGCACAATAACAGAAATATTTTTGAACTTCTGTGCGTTTCCTGTTTATTTTTTGACACAATCTCTACTTAAGTAAATTGGAAACATTCCTAGTCTTTCTTTTTATAAAGAGCTGCCAAAAACTTACTGTTTACACAACAGCGTTCATATTGTTTAGATGGGACATTGACAAATGAACTTCTTGATTTTCATTCTTTCAGTGACTTGCGGTGAACTAGAAGTGAATTCTATTTTACCGATTAGACTGGATTAGTAACCGCTGGTGGATCCAATTCAGAGTTCAGACCTTTGCTATCTGTATCAGATCATTTTTACTACTTATATGTTTGCTCTGTGTTTCCACTAAGCACAAAACCATTTCTTCCCAGCGGTACTCTTTTTCCCCTCACTGGGTCGTGCATGCGGTGCCTCGCAATCACAAAAGCTGAATCTTGTGCACCGTGAAGGAGACCTCCCTTTTGCAAACCCCAAACGACGATAGTAGTGAACGTGGGCGCCCATCAAAACATCACTACATACAGCTTTTGCATCACCCTCTCACATGCTCGTTTCTGTACTTAGTTTCCTCCATGCCTTCCATTCCGGGAGCTCTTAGCAAGTGTATGCCAAATTAGTTTGCAGAGTATGGGCCTGCTTGGTTGCAGGCCATACTTTACCACGCCACACGCGCGGCAGCCACAAAGTGTGGCGCCGGTTTTTGCCGCCGCAAAGTGTGGCGAGAAAATGACTTGCTTTCGCATACGCCGTACACAGCAGCATGGGAGCAACCAAGAAGTGGCCATGTGCTTGTGGCAGACTAAACGGTGGCGTGGCTAGTGATGGCTCAAATCCAAGCACGCCCTATATGCATGGTTTGTTTGCAGCAGTGAGCAATATGCTGTTTATAAATGGGGGCTATTGCGTTTTTACCCCTATTTTGCTTTCCAATTGTGATTTTACCCGTGGAATTTAGGGTTTGTGATTTTACCCCTGAAATTTCAAAATAAAGACAAAGTTTACCCCTACTAGGGGTAAAATCTCAATATTTTTATTGCGATTTTACCCCTGATAGGGGCAAAGTCACACTTCAGTTTGAAAACCAGGAGTAAAATCGCAAAGTTAAAAAAAGAGGGGTAAAATCGCAATTGAAAGGCAAACCAGGGTAGAAACACAATAATCCTGTTTATAAATATCCCGGCTTGCAGTTTCAGCACTGTAAGACCAAAGGAACAGAAAGTTGAACCTAAGAAGAAATAATAAAGACAACTGTTAACTTCAGTGCTGCAAACAGTATTAAATAAGTTGACACTGTTTCTTCTGCATTGCAAAATCTACAATGTTTACTTCCCTTTCCACTTTTTTCTTGATAAGATTATGGGCAGTCTGTATTCAATATTTGTAAATTTAAAATCATAAATAAAATTGATAGCGTCTGAACCAGGCCACTTTTCATCAAGACGTCCAAGTGTCAAGTTGGACCTGAGACTTATTGACCGCACAGTCGCCGCCGAGCCGGCCATGCACTCCTTGTGGAGCGAGCAAACCCGCCGCTCTATGTGTGGCGTCGCCTTAAATCGGCCAGTTGATGAGAACGCCAATGACGGGCGAATGTGTAGATGGTGTCGCTTGTAGGCCAAAAAGCCCTCTTTCTGGTATAATATGCGTGCTATCTTTTCCAGTTATGCCCACACCTCCTTCCGCTTGATGTTGATCATGCAAAAGTTTCGATAATGGTTGTGATTTGTAGTTTTGGGAGCACATATACTCCATCTTTATTCCTTTTTCCTGCAGTTGCACTAACAGTCTTTCCCTAATGTCAGCTAAAGAATTCGGAGAAAGTACGTATACGTAATTAATTGGAGTCCTAGAGTGGTTCAACAAGGTCTTTGGGTTTCCGGCGCCTGCTTTGAAGCTGGGGGCGGCTACCCTTACTCTGACCACCTTATTATGCTCTCAAGAGGATGCACAACGAGGCTCTAGAAAAGAATTCGTCATGCCATCCACTGAACGAGAGAAGAAGATCACCGTGCTCGACTTTTTCATGTGGCAACATCGTCCCATCGATAGGTCAACTTATCTCTTCCCAGTGCCATCCATTCACAGATTTGACGAGCCCTATGTGAGAAAAAGATGTATATTTGTGCAGTCGTGCAGATCAAAATGTCTGCATGGGAATTCTGTTCTCATATGGTAAAAGTAGGTGTAGCTAGCTCTCAACTTCTCTATACATATTCTCATATATAGAGAGTCTATATAAATTTATAAAAGTACGTAAAAGTAAAGCCAATGAGATAGTCTTAGCAGTAGTTGTAATAAAGACACAGCAGGGGCACTCTCTGATATTCTGTTTCAGAAAATAAGCTGGCGCATTTTCTAGGATGTACTATTTTGTACTCCCTCCGGTTTTAAATATATGATGACAGTTGACTTTTTTGTCAAACTTTGACTAACAATATATCTTTAAATAATTAGTTACCTAACGTGAAATGAATATTATTGGATTTGTCATAAAAACACTTTAAAAATAACTTATACATTCACTACACCACGGTCCGTTATTAGCAACTCATGATCAGTCGCTAAAGGCCGCTTTAGCAACTCACCATGAGTCGGTAAATATCTTTGCCGACCCATAGAGTCAGTCGTTGTAAGTGGTGTCGGTAAAAGTATTACCGACCGACATCTTTTTACCGACCCATCGTCAGTCGCTAACTTGGAAGAATTACCGACTCATCATGAGTCGGTGCCTTGTAAGAATTACCGACCCACCATGTTATTACCGACCCACTGTCCATTGCCAAACATTCAAATACATAAACAATTATGCTCACAATTACTGCTAATCCACAAAAGAGATTATCAATCCACAAAGCCCTCACTGTAGTCCTCCACGAGGGTCAAAACAATGGTTGTTAACAGGATGCAAGCAAGCAAATTGACACAGGTGAAGCTTGTAGTATCCATCAATCATCACCGTCACTTAAACCAACAGCTAACAAGTTCGACACAGCAGGTCACATAGGCTACAATATTGGGCTATATAGCACGGCAATACAGCTGTTTGTATTGCATTGTTTGCACACCCAATAACAGATACAAAGTCACCCACAAACGAATTGAAAACCAAAATAATTACATGCATGTCAGCAGCTAGTCCAGCTTATCAGCATCTGCTAGTCATCAAAACCAAAATAATTACATGCATGTCAGCAGCTAGTCCACCTTGTAGTCCAGCTTGTCATTTCAAACACACAAAATGGTGGCTTGTCATCGAGCAGTAAGCTTTCAACGCCGAGTATTTCCTGAAAACAAATATCACCAAGGAATCTTGTCAGGCTGATTGGTTGTCCATGAGTATTGCCCAACAGAAGTTTTGGACGCTTGCAAAGGCCAACAAAATTATTTCCTACTTCATATTAAAAGTCAGCAACAGTCTTCTCTCAAAGAACTTCTTTACAGTTATTATTGTTGGCATGGTCAATGCATCAATTAGTGGCTGGGACACGTCATGGAGTTCTTTACATTCACAATCGCTTGCTACAGCAATTCATCGTAAGAAGCCATGCATGGATGGGTTTGAAGATGTAATACCTGATGTTGGTGGTGTCGATGCCTTGTTGTTAATCTTCAGCTGTCAAGATTAAGATTCATTAGAAAACAGGAGCTAGTCACATAAATAAAACAAAAACAAGTTCAAGTTTAGCTTAGTACTTTCTTGTATGGCCATGCAATTGACATCCAGCGAGCATCTCCCATAGTTTCCATATCGGCATATGGACGAGGCAACACTTATCTCTTTTCAGCACACATGTCACAATAACTTCACAGAATTGCTTTCCAAGGGGATCACCTCTAACCAAGCTGCTCGGGTTGATTGAAACAATTGTTCCTTTAGCCACAGGCTGATCAGATCTCAACAAGGCATATAATATGACATCTTTTCCAACCTGATGCAAGTATAAAATGAGAATTGACTCCATGCATTGGATGATAATCAAATGGCAAGTAGAAAAATTTCAGATGAAAGTATTACCAGAGCATCATGTTCAGAGCGAGGAGTGTCTTGGGTCCTTCTTGTGGTTACAATGTGGACTGAAGGTCTTGATAAGGCGGCACCATGCATCTGATCATCTAATTGGTCATTGTCATTATCGTCATCATAGCATTCGTCGTCTCCAGTAGCGTAATCTTCGTTGCCATTTTCATCGCCTTGCTCTTGTCCAGCATTCAAGCAAGTGTTCTGCATCGAACATTTCAATCATTTAGGAGACAAATGAGTAGAAAAAAAATGTTGTGTGTATAGGTAAAGAACAATTTTATACCAGATGCTGACGTGAAGTAGAGTCGTGGTGTGACATGGGCTCTGCACTTGCTCTGTCTGCTTGTCCCCGTTGCTCCATTTGGGCCTGCAGCTGATGTACACGTTCTTCTAGAGCAGCTTTCTCACTTTCAGCCTTCATACGGGCAAAAATCTCGACTTGAAGTCTTGTTGGTGCATAACACTTCAACCCTGGGGTGCGAACATCTTGAGGAGTTGGACCTAGACCCATAGCACGGACATATCCCCTTGGCTCTTTCTCTCCACAAACAGCAGCAAATGCATCACCTTCCTGAATTGTTCGCTCCTTCAACTCTGGATGGGCTTCAACAATTTCTTTAAGTTGATTCTGAAAATAAAACAGAGTTCATATGCCATACATAAAGTTCTGCCAGCAAAATGCATATTGTAATATCACAATTTAGGAAGACTCACGATTATTGGTTCTGCCTGCAAGGAAGGAACTCCATTTTTCCTTGTATGTGTTTTGATGAAAACTTCATCTCTTCTTGGGGGGTATCCTAATTTCTCAGCCTGTAACATTTTCTTATCAGTAATGAATAATATAATTATGCATGACAGTAGTAAAAAAAGATTGAAGATTACCAGGTCATACTCTGAACATGCATAGCTCACACTACCGGACGTATGAAGCATTTCCAACTTTGCCCTGCTAGCTTTTGCTTTTTCTGAACGAGCCTGACACAAAATTTACATGTTTATGCTTTGCATATGTAGAAGTTACCGGATATTTTTGCAAAATAACACTTTAGCAAGGATGTTTCTTACCTGAAATTCAGCAGAGCTCCAATAGTTATAAAGAAATTCCCAATCACCATCTTTAACTCTTTTATCTGGACATTCACCAATCTCGTCTATTGCCAATCCAGGGACAAAATACAACTCCTTAATGGTTGCCTTGAACTCCTTCCATTTCCTCCCAGCAGTACGCATGACCCAGTTTAAGGCTTCATCCTCGATATCATAAATTGCCTATTGTACCGATAAAAATTAGGCTATGCATATATTGATCACGAAATTGCAGAAGATGAAGAATAGTATAGTACAATGATCTACCTTTATACCAGTCCACAGTTCATACTTCTTCTTAGCATCAACAAGCCTCCAATCCACACTACCAAGGGGCAGTGTCTTTCTAACTTGACATCCAATAACACTAGAAAGTTGCCTAGAATTTTTACCAACAGGCTGACCACGATCATTGAGTAATATTTTGAGTTTAGGCATATCAGGTGTCCTTGAGAATATGTCTTCCTTCTTAGTTACGCCCCTTCCTTTCCTCTTCTTTTTTGTACCATTGCTCAAGTCACCATTGTTAACATCTGAAATATAGCCCAAGAAAATGCATTAATCAGCAGAGGGACAACACAGTGTCACATGTTCCAGATTTAAGTCAAAACAGAATACCATTGTAAAGAACTAGTAACAGTATTGTACCTTCATTGTTACCGAGGAAATCTCCAACTGGCTGCAAATCAGGAAGCACTTGTTCACATTGATAGTTTCTTTGTGGTCTTGGGCGCAAGTTTGGGCATTCAGTTGTTGCAACACTTGTGTTACGCTTTCTCTACAAGCAAACATGCACATTATGAAATAACTATATCCGTTTCATTTGTTATTTTATTTGTACAGCAAAGATTTTGCACCGCACCTTGTGTTTTCTCCTGGGCCGGCCTTGCTGCACCAAATCATTGACTAACTCAGGGATGTTAAGCGCTGCCAACCTCCTTTTGTTTCTTTCAATGTTTTCACGCTTTTGCTGCTCGTAATCGTTACTTGAGCCACCATTATTGTTTCCTCCTGCGCTTGCCATTTGTTTTCCTAAAAAAGAAGCAATGATATTAGATTCTGTACTGCAATGGTAATACACAAATAAAGCAAGCAACTATTAACTTTAACATACCAGCAAGACAAGAAAAAGAAATAAAGGAAAAAAACTCACTTCCTAGATCTTTTTCCCTGTTTTGTTCCGCTTACAATAATACCATCTATGTCTGTTCTAGCACAAGGAACATGTCCAGGAACAAAACTTGGAGCCATACTTGGGTTTAAGTCAGGCACAGGCATAACTACTTGATTAGCATGATCAAAGATTTCATTCTCAGCATCATCACTTCTATACAAATCTCGAGGTTTTGGCTCAACAACAGTAGCCCATTCAGTATCAACCGGATCAGGAACATAGTAAACCTGAACTGCCTGTGATGCTAATATAAAAGGTTCATCGGATAGCTTTTCACCAGTATTGAATAAATGCTTGAAATTTACAGAGGTGATCCCAAACTGATCTGTTTTGACCCATTTGTTCTGTACACGGTTGTCAACCCAATCACACTTGAAAAGCACAACATTTCCTTTGTGATGATAGTTCAATTCAATAATTTCTTTTATGATACCGTAATAGATGTTTCTTCCCAGAATTTGACTGTCATTGTTGCCTCTTTCAAAGCAGGTTGTCTCAGCAGCTAGAGCTACCCCACTACATTGAACAGGCCTACTAGCATCATAGGCATGTGTATGGAAGTTGAAACCATTTATTGTATAGCTGTTATACTGACGCGCAATCGTCATAGGTCCCTTAGCTAAAATTTTGATCTCTTCCGAGGCTTCCTCACACATTTCATCAACCTGTGATTGATTACTACTGTTAATGTGCAAGCTAATTTTATATAAGATTCTAAAGTTATAGCTCTGTGTGCTACTTACATGTAACCTAAACCACTCATGAAAAGTTTCATGCTGCATGCGGCTGATATGACGATTATTTTGAACACCAATTGAGGAGAGATAAAGAGCATGCTTACTGCATTGGCCAACAAAAAACTTGAGCATAGTTAAAAAGGCAAATAATCAAGCAATACCAAATGAGTTTGATAGCTTACTGTAAGTATGATTCTATATGAGCATAGTTGAAGAGGACATATCTATGTGCTTGAAGCCATGTCTTGTGATCTAAGTTCACAATGCACTTTCCTGCCAATCCTCGACCAATGGTGCGAAAGAAAGGAGTTGTATTACAAATTTCTGTTTGCAGCACATCATGATTTCTAATTCTCTGGTTAAAGTGAGTCTCATCTTGTAAATACCGAGAACAAAGAGTGAGGGCCTCATCGAACATAGAACCCTCCATAATTGATCCTTCTGGGTGACTTTTGGTTCGAACATAGCCCTTACATTTCTTAAGAAACCTCTCCACTGGCCACATGCTGCGAAAGTGAATTGGGCCTGCTATTCTTGCTTGGGCAGGAAGATGCATCATCAAATGTACATTGATGGTGAAAAATGACGGAGGGAAAATAGTCTCTAGAAGACTCAAGATTTCAGCTATTTCAGCCTCTAGCTTGTGCATGTCACTTATTCGAATAACAGGGGAGTATAACTTCCTGAAGAAGTTGCTTAAACGAATCAAAACAGCACTGACTTCTTCTGGGAGAATTCTCCTAACAGCAAGTGGCAGTAAGTCTTGTAGAAATATGTGGTTACCATGACTGTTAAGACCAATTATTTTTTTTTCATTAACAAGAACATTGGGTCGAATATCTGCTGCATAGCCATCAGGAAACTTGACCCCTTTTAATACTTGACAAAATAATTTCTTCTCAGCAGCACTCATCGAGTATGGTGCAGGAGGTAAGTAAAATTGGTTATCTTCTAGCTCAACTGGGTGAAGGTCACTTCTAATACCTAAAGCTTGAAGATCCAAGCGAGCATTCAAATTGTCCTTAGATTTTCCAGCTATGTCCAATAAAGTATCTTTTACATTGTCGCACACATTTTTTTCTATGTGCATGGGATCAAAGTTATATCGCAGCAGCAAGGTCTTCCAATATGGAAGCATGAACCAAATAGGTCTCCTTTTTATAAAGGCCAATGGCTCCCCTTCCATGCGTTTATGAGTCCTTGCTGGTTTACCAGATGGGTCTTTACCATAAACTGTTTTCAGATTTTTGGTACATTCCAAGATTTCCTCTCCTGAAAGCGGAGCAGGTGCTGGCCTGAGCTCCATTTCACCACCAAATGAATCAACATCAAACCTAAACGGGTGGTCTGGATGCAAGAACCTACGATGTCCCATATAACAAGACTTGCTACCATTTCCAAGTCGAAGGGAACAAATCAAGGAGTGGCAATCAGGACATGCTGCTTCACCAGATATGACAAAACCAGACACACTGCCTAAGCCAGGGTAATCAGTGATGGTCCAAATTATTGCCGCACGCAATTGAAAATATTCACCCTTTGAAGGATCGTAAGTTCTGACACCATTAACAAACATATCAAGCAAATCATGAACTAGGGGCTCAAAATAGACATCCATATCACTACCAGCAGGAGATCGACCGGGAATCAACACAGACAAGATGAAATTTGAGTCCTTCATACATATGGAAGGTGGAAAGTTGAGCGGAATCAAAATACCAGGCCAAATACTGTAACTAACATTCATAGTCCTATATGGATTAAAACCATCAGCAGCAAATGCTAGGCGGATATTACGGCTATCAGCAGCAAATTCTTTATGCTCTTTATCAAATTCCTTCCACAAAGGGGAATCTGCAGGATGCCTAATCAAATCATCATCTTTCGGCTGCTGATCATGCCACCTAGTGAGACTTGCCATTTTCGACGATACAAACAATCTTTGGAGTCTTTTTTTAATAGGAAAATAATGAAGAACCTTCCTAGGAACTTTGTACTCACGTTTCCCATCTAGACTTTTCCTCTCTGATTTCCAACGTGACATCTTACATTTCGGACATGAATTAGATTTCTCATGCTCCTTCCAATAGAGAATGCAGTTGTTTTCACATGCATGAATAGAGGTGTACCCAAGTCCAACAGATTTCACCAGTTTCTTAGCTTCATGAAAGTTTCTAGGAAGTGCTGAACCCTTAGGCAGTGCATCAGAAAGTAGATCTACCAACAAATCAAAACTTCTATCGGTCCATCCTCCAATAAGTTTGATGTGAAGTAATCTAACTAGAAAACGTAGCTTTGAGTAATTATTGCAACCTGGGTATAACTCTTGACTATTGTCTGCTGCTAGCTTATGAATGGCTGCTACATCTTTATTAGGTGGCTCATTAGACTGCCCATCTTCCATATCCCCGCTATCATCTAAACCACAAGCCAAGTCCCTAAGAAACTCAGATATGTCATCATCTTCACTACGCTGCTCAATAAATTCAGGAACATCACCGTTACTGTGGTTCACAAAAGAGGAGCTAGCTTCTCCATGTAAGGTCCAAGTTTTGTACCCCTTAAGAAATCCATCACATATCAAGTGTTCTCTCACTTCACTCGCCTCTCTCCAAAATGAGTTAACACACTTCCTGCAAGGGCATAGTATCTTGTTCCCTGCTGCTGAATTTCTAAATGCAAAAGCTAGAAAACTGTTCACCCCTTGTTTATAGGCCTTTGTCTCCCTACATGCAATTTCTGGGTTAAATATCACGATAACTACAGACTAAACTTTTAGTTCTTGTGAAAAAATTGTGTTATACCTAGCCTCATTGTCGATCCACGATTTATCCATGAAACTGACAACTTTATACAGAATGCCAAACAGCTTTCAAAATGGAATCTAAGAACATATAGCAATTAAGCATCAAAAACACAGCTGCATACACAAGTCATGTCCACAAATACATAAAAGCAATTGACACACAACCAGCCATGAGATGAAATGGAAATACAAGAAAAGTTACTGACCAGCATGCAACTTAACAACAAATGTTAATCTTATATGATAGAAATTTGATATAATTACCTTCTCCTTGAGATTCTAGTGTCTGCACACGAACTGGTAATTTGCTACCACTGTCCCAGGCTCACATACAAATCAATCTGGCATAAAGTATTTTATTTCAATGATCAATACACACTCATGATATATAAGAATTGGAATAGCTGAATAAATCTTGCATATAAACACAAACTGTATTGCAGAAAAATTTGTATAAATCTTTTATAGTCAGACAACATTCCAAATCCAAAATTTGCTTAGCTTCACAAGAATAATGAGGCCATAGTTTGGATTCTTGTGTGCACATTTACAAAGAATGTGTCCAGCTCATCTCAAGACTGAAGCTGCCGAATCTTACAATCCATACAGGTGGGTACTTGTAATAATATCAAGTTAAGACTCTGATTACGGTATGACTATCACTACTTGTTCATACAATAGCATGACTTGAAGTGGACTGTCAAGCCTTAGTGTCTCCTATTCTTATTTTAACAAAAGTTCTTGCATATAGTTATATGAAAACCCAAGAGATGCATGCTGGATTTTGCAAAAACATTTTCCTAAATATTCCAGATCCTTATAAATCTTGGGTACAGGTACAAATTGTATTGCAGGCAAACTTCTATCAATCTTACATAAGAACTAGTTTATAGCTGAGTAAATTTTCCATAGATCTGGCATAGTGACACATCACAAAGGATTCCAAGATTCATTCAGTTGAAGTAGCTTTAAGTTCTTGTGAACTGCAGGCAAGATTGAGACAACAGATCGAGATCGACAACTCACAATGCTATACGAGGACTGCAGGCAGGTTCAGTGTTTGGCGATATTGGTTCCTGTGTCTTGGCCGACGGTGGAGGACGAGGCGTGCTGCAGCAGGAGGGGGTCTTCAAGGCATGCGCTTCAACTGGTGGTCGGCGGCGACTGCAGTCCTTTCCGCAGGTGGTGAAGCAGGCGGCGCTCTGCTCGTCGGGTGGTGAGGCAGGCACCAACTCTTTGCTCGGCGGGTGGGGAAGAGGGCGGCGAAGTGTTGCTCGGCAGGAGTGGGCGACGTCGGCGGCGGCGGCGCGCTGCTCGCCGGGATTGGGCTACGGCGGCGACGCGTAGGGGACAAGGGCGGCGGCGTGTTCCTCCGGGGGAGGGGACAGGGGGCTCAGTGGGAGGGGAGGAGCATGGCGGCGGTGGCGATTGGAGCTGGGTTGGGCGGGAGGAGGCAGCGCGCTGTGTTTTGGAGGATGGATTTGGGTTGAAAAGGGCAGCTCGCTCCTGGATTTCGCTCCGGAGAGGCAGAAGTGCGCGCGCGGAAGGTGGGATTTGGGAGGGACAAGGCGCGGAGACGTCAATTGTTTTAGGGTTCGGCGCGCGGCGAATTGTCACTGGCGGCGGGCTGCCGCTCTTTAGATTTCCCGACCGACGGTGGGACGCCGCGTGGGACATTTGCCGACCTATCATCAGACGTTATTCGTGTAGATAATTACCGACCGATACTCCATCGGTATACAGAGAATTACCGACCTCCGACGGGTCGTCCACATTTAGCGACTGATCATGGGTAGCTATTATAGGTCGGTAAAAATGGACCGTGGTGTAGTGATTTAACCATTTTCATAAATATTTATAGATAAGACGAGTAGACGACTAGTCAAAGTAATGAAAAAAGTCAACGGTGTCATGTAATTAAAACCGAAAGGAGTATTATGTGAGATGAGTCGATATGTAACAACATTAACTTCTTATAATAATATGAATAAGAGAGGTTGGCTTACGCGGTCAAATTTATTGCTGAGTCTCGAGAGTAGATGATGAGTGTGGGGGCCGAACAAGCTGAAATAGGTCAGTCATCACTTAAATGCTTCTAATATTTGTAAAGCAAACAGTAATTGCACCAAGTTGTTTTTGTGATTCTTGCTACTCTGTTTCTGCAACTCATTTCTTCTTCTCTGGCGTATTCTTTTTCACTATGGGACTTTCATGCTATGACTAACAATCACAGACGATGAATCTTGAGCAGTCGGAGACCTCCCTGTTGCCGGGCCCCAAACGACGATCACAGTGAATGTGTGGACCGTATCAAAAATCCATGTTACATGGCTGTTGTGCGTATCATCATCCCCTGACATGTCCATTACTGTATTATAGTCTCCTCCATGCCGTCCATTCCGAGGCCTTCGTAGCAAGCGTGTATGCCAAATAAGTTTGCACAGTATGTACATGGTTTGCTTGCAACAGTGAACTATACATCCTGTTTGTAAATAGCTGGTCTGGTTGTTAGTTTCGGAACAGCTAAAACTGGAACAGCAACATATGTACTTCACTAGTTTAAAAAAAAATATATGTACTTCACTGTTACACAAATATATACTGTATTGATACTTTGTCAAACAACGATGACAGCTGTCCTCAAATGTCATACATTCAAATGTCATACATTGAATGTCATATATGAAGAGTTAGATGCAGAGCAAAAGTTTGTTTCTCCACTCATATATTGTAGGCTCGGCTTGCATAGTGCATATTACATCCCTGGAGTGCTACAGATAAGACTATTGCGCATGATGTATCCTACGTGTGACATTGGAACCCAATGAGCTGCAATGAGCCACCTAAAGATAGACTGTTACTGGAACTGTTTATTATCCGAGAACTCATATCTAATCCCATATATTAATTATATTGCTAACCTTGTTTCAATTACCTCCACATATTCCCGTATATCCAAAATAATGCTTTTCCCAATCAAAAAAATAATGATTTTTCTTAAATCCATTCATCCAATTTATTAGCGGCACAAGAACCATGTATTCTATGGACGTAATTAAGAAACATCAATTGCAAAATGGAATACATGCAAAATGTTGATATGGAGGAGAAGAAAGTGAGATGGTGGAGAATCGTTACTTTACTTCCCACGTGCATCGTATCCTTCATTCTTCTCAGAAATGATTCTAAACTTTCCAAACATAAGTAATAATACCAAGTTTTTTTACGATTCTAGCTTATCTGTTTCCAACAAAAGCACAGAAACAGTTCCTCACGGGCCTGTTCGTTTTCATTTGCTGATGCTATGCCTCATCGCAAAATGCTGAACCTTGTGCACCGTGAAGAAGACCTCTCTGTTTCCGAACCCCAAACACTACAGGAAACCCGACGTTTGCCGAGTGTTTTTTTTCTTTGCCAAGTGTATTTATTCGGGCACTCGGCAAACAAAGTCTTTGCCGAGTGCAAAAAAAAAAAAAAAAACACTCGGCAAAGTTTTTAATCTTTGTTGAGTTTTTTTTTCCGACACTCGGCAAAGAGCCCTCTTTGCCGAGTGTCAACCACTACACTCGGCAAAGATCCCTCTTTGCCGAGTGTTTTTCCAATTACACTAGGCAAAGAATATTTCAATTAATTTTTTGAGGCACTAAATTAATTCAAATCAAAAAGTTTCGAACTACAAAGTTGTATAACTTCTCAACATCTACACTTCTTCTTTTGGTAATTTTTCATTTGATAAAGCGCAAGTAAATTTGTTCACAAAATCTACGGCTCCCGTATAGTTTCCAGAAACATAAAGAGAGATATTTGAATTTGTGAACAATATTACTACCATTATTTTGGATAAAAAAAGACCAAAATAAAAGTTGTAGATCTTCAGAAGTTACACAACTTTGCTGTTGAACACTTTTTAATTTGAATTAATTTTGTCAACGAAAAGTATGTTTGAATTTCTCAAATTTCAAAATTTGAATTTTTCAATTGATCTCGGATGGAGAAACAACCAAAATGAAAGTTGTAAATCAAAAAGTTATGAAACTTTCTAGTTGACAACTTTTTTATTTGAAATCATCTTGTCAACGAAAATTTAGTTTGAGACCATACGAAGTACTTCTGATGACGGATCAAGAAATAAATATCTGTCACAATTGGAGGATGCGTAGTGAATGAATCAGCTTGAGTTCTGGTACGAATTCAAAGGACGCTCAGTAAGTTACAAGTATATGTGTGTCTATTCAACTAAATGTGATTACAAAAAAGATGGGGCCGTGACTCTGGTTTCATGTCTCCATACCTGTAGTCTTTTGTCTAATTTTTCTGCTGTGAACGGATTCTGACAATAGAGCAAGCTGTAGGTCGTTCATTTTGTTTCCAAGGGGTGGTGGCAGGAAATGATATTAAGCTCGTAAGGCGTGCTTTGCAATGATCGACAATGCTTGATGTTGCTGCAATTCGAGGTTTTTCTGTTAGGGTCCTCGTCCAACTCTAACCAATTTGATTAATTTTCTGTTACGCAACTTTATGACGTGTCTAAGAGATGCAATTTTTTTGCTTGGGTCGCTGAAATGGCATTCAGTAAAGATGGTAAGTCCATGTCTCTGGGAGGCATCAAGATAAGTATTTGCCACGTACTGATGTCATGTTGTCTTGCATCCACTTCTGCTTCTAATGGTGTAATTTCTGTTGTGTTTGGCCGTTGCTCCGTCACAAGCACCATGACCTAACATGGCCGCCCCGTGCCACCACGGTGGCTATTTCTGTAGTTTGCGAGCTGTGGTCATGATGTTATTGTGATTGAGCCTGCTGAATAATTTCTTCCGGCTCCTTGATTTCCACGGAACTCTTGTGCCAATCGCTGGTAACAAAGTTGCAGTCGTTTTCCGTAGAGGTCAGTCAAAGTTGGTGACGCATGTCTCGCGGTTTGGACATTCTTTTTCACCTGAGCACTCATCGGGGTTGCGTCCCAAAGATATTGAGGTTGTGGTCAAGCCATCTTCATTAGGATCATCGTCTATCTAGGTTGTGGTGCCACTCATGTTGCCGATCCTCGTCATAACACTGGCTTGCGGTCCGAGTCACGCCGTCCACCGCCACCTCCAGGACATCGCCGCTGCAGATGTTGCTGATAGGCTGATGTAAGTGCGCTTGTTGATACGTCCGAGCGTCCGCGCTTTCGCCGTCGCGCCACACAGTCCAGTGAGATTGACGGCTGGACACTGCTAACTATGCGTACTTGTGTGCCTTTGTTGATGCTTTGGACCAGCGCCTTCCTTCGCCGTTATGACCACGTCCATCTCGACATCGGCTACTTCGGCAACAAAAGACTATCATCGACATGAGGTACTCGTCGGTTTCTCTTCACTCGCAGCATTCACACCACCACAATGCTCCAACTACGGTCTACCTTCGACTTCTTCTCCGGCCTTATTGTCTGCGGTGCTCCCGATGTGACTGCGGGGGGTGTTAAAGTATATTTGGTATGTTGATTATGTATCTAGGATTGCCATATATATCTGGGGAGGTGTCTTACCTCTCAAGTCTTGTACTGTCATATATACCGGCCCAGAGGTTCATTGCAATAGAACCCACACATGCAATCTATTCTTCTTACATCGATAATGGTTGACGACGAGTTAGATGCAGAGTAAATGTTTATTTCTCCACCAGTATATATATAGTACGCTAGGTTCTCATACTGCGTATTCTTAGATTTCTCCAGGCAAAACTACTGCAGACCAGCAGGTGCTGCAGTGTGACATTGGAACCCAGATACTTTCTTTCTGATGTACGGAGCTGATCAGAATGCTAAAATCATATGAAACAAGTTGAGACGTTAGCATTATCAGTTTGATCAAGGCAAAATTGAGGTATCTAATTTTGAAAGAGGAAGCACCAGTAATAGATGAGCTCCATGGACATCAGGACCTTAACAATTAGGGCATTAATATTTTATTTAATACAGCAGCATTGAGTAGCATCTGAAGAAACAAGGACTGGAACTGGGGATCTGTGTACTGACTATAGAGAGTAGTAATAGCTAAATCTCAGGATGTCAACTTGCTAGTCAATGTATACAGTAGTTTCAGAGCTCGGATTCCTTTTTCAAAATCAGAGTAGTTCCTTGGAAATTTCAGCTCCTGCAAATACACGAGTGTCTCAGACGCATCACGGACAAAAAAATTTGAACAGTATCTCTGCAACAAGAAGAATAAAGTTGAAGCATCTAGAACGAGTTCATGGTGAAAAAATTATGAACTTCTTCCTGTCTTTACCTCATTTATATAATTCCACAACCGCAGCGTATGGTCCCGGTACTCCTGAAACTTGAATAACATCTTGTTTCATGCAAAATCTATGTCGCCCGTAGTAATGCACGCGCATGAACTTGTAGTAAATTTATGAACATGGATAACTACTGAGTCGAGCATCACAGAGCATCAAGACTCTTCAAATGAAGAAACCAGGCACTGGGAACTAATACTCTCTCTGGCTGGCGTTGGTTAGTTCATTTTACAAAAATAACCGATGAGTTGGAGCAGTACGAATGAGTAGTACGTAAAGTTAGGTATTCAATATTAAGTACAAATTTAACAGATGCATGAGCAGTTGGAGCGGGACGACTGATTAGTTCTGCGTATACCCCTAGACTAAACAGGGAACAAGAGCCCTCATGTTTGATGTAGGCAAAGATGCGACACAATTTTGTGTGGTAATGGCCACTTTGTCAGGATCTTGGCCTTCGCATTTATCAATCTTATACTGATGGATTCAACCATGAGTGAGAAAATACTCTTTCTGGCAAATGTCAAGCTGCAGCGTTGAATGTCCCTGGATATGATAATTCTTAAGTGTCAGTCGATCTTCAAGCTCCTCGCCATCAAACAGGAGAATCTGTTGGCCCCCAATCTTTTCTTTAATACTGTCGATTGTGTCAGATCGCTCCACCTGGAGAGTGATGGTCTGGCTGGCGGATGTTTCCACAAAAATTTAGCATGCCAAAGTCAAGGTGCAGGGTGGACATTTCCTTGATGTCGTAATCGGAAACTGTCAGCCCTCCATCAAGCTGCTTGCCATCGAATAAGATCCTCTGCTGGTCCTGAATCGTTGCCTTTACATGACCAATCGTGTCAGATGGCTTTAACTTGAGCCTGATTGTCTTGCTGGGTCGTGCCTTCACGGAAACCTGCATGCCTCTATGCGAGCAAATGTCAAGGTGCAGAGTGGAGTTGGTCTGAATGTTGTAATCAGTAAGGTTGCCACCACCATTTAGCTGCTTGCCGTCAAAGACGACCCTCTGCTGGTCCCGTATCTTTTCCTTGACAATGCTGATCGTGTCAGATGGCTCTACATGGACAGTGATGGTCTTACCAGTAACGGTCTTCACGAATATCTGCATGCCGAAGTCAAGGTGTAGGGTGGAATCATTCTGTATTTTGTAGTCTGCAAGTGTCCGACCATCCTCAAGCTGGTTGCCAGCAAAGAAGAGCCTCTGGTGACGACAAATCTTTTCCCTAACATTGTCGACCGTGGCCGATGGCTCAAGGTCGAGGATGATGGAGTCCCCAACAAGCATCTGCACGTTGATATACCGGTAATTACAATTATAGGTAAAAGGAAAACGACCACGCCGGAGAAGGTGCAGGATGGACCCGTCCTGAATATTGTAATCTGAAAGTTTCCGCTCATCAGTAAGCTGCTTGCAACCAAATAGCAGGCGCTGATCGTCTTGGGGAATGCCATCCTTCTCCTGAATCTCGGCCATGATACATGCAACCGTGTCAGAGGACTGAACCTTGATGGTAGTAGTTTTGCCAGTTAGGTGCTTCACAAAGATCTCCATCTGAATGTAGCAACAGATATGTCCCAAAGGTATAATAATCATTAAAATCAAAGCACGAATATAGGAACAGATCGATAGTAATAAAGTGAACCACGCTAAAGCAGTATATACTGTAAAACTTAATAGCAGCAGATGTATAACCTGGACAATAACTAGCATTTTTCATATTACCTGTAGTTTAACGAATTGAATCAATTCTGATAAATTTTATTTCTCAATAAGTTTATAGAAGTCAAGATTCCCTGTTATCTGGGATTTATTTCTAGGAATCAATGTCAAAGTCTTTATTTGCCTTGCAAATTGAGATACAGCGTCTAGTAATACTGCTACACAGGCATCTTCTGAAGAGTTTTCAGAAGTCAGAGCACACATAAACTCCAGGCACTGAAAGATGCAAGTTCTGACAAAATGGTTCCAGGCATGACGAATCAGATTAAAGATTGAAACATAATAAGTTTGTGAACTACTTTAGGGTGTTCGACTTTTAAGCATATGCATGTAGCTTAAAATTACCCTTACGATATGCTTCAGTGAGGACACAAAAATGCCGGTTCATGTTTAATACATCAGGATTTGCTCCATCTGAGGAGACTGAGGTTTTGTAGATCTCTCAGTCACATTTCTGGAACAATGAAACTGTACCGCTGGAACAATAAAACTGTACTGCTGGAACAATTAGGTTTTAGGTGTAACATTTTGTTTTTTCATAGAACATTTTTTTAACTGAGATTTTTGGGTGGTTGAATCAACATCCAATGACTGAAAAAAAAGACTGAGGTTTAGCAAAATCTCAGTCACCTGAGAAGGAGACTTCTCCTAATACAACACCTAGGAGGTGGAAGTAGGGCTCTTAATTTCTCTGGTATCTACTTCACTTGGAATAATGATCAGAGGTGTAAGCAACTGGATCCTTCCTTCACAAAATAAAAAGGAACTGGAATGTAATGCATCCCTCATATTTTCATTCCCTTGTAAATACTTCACATTGTTTGGTTGTTAAAGAACAAGTATATCACACTTGAGGCAAACACCACAGGTAAGTCCGCAGTTTAGACTGGCTTCATCTCGTGTTTTCCATTTAACAGTCAAGGGCAAAATCGTGTTCATGTTAACAAACCTAGGCCGCTGTTCAGACATTATCACGAAAAAAGGGGACGGGTGCTTTACCTTTTCCTGGCGCCGATGCATGAAGACGAGCAGTGGCTTGACTTGAGGATTGCCGGTGCTCAACAAAATCAGATGTGGAGTCACGGTTCCAAGCCTGCGGAGATTAAAACCTTGCTAGTCGCCGCCGCCGTCGCGTCTGGAGTCGAGGGGCAGGCGACGAAAAGGTACGTAGTGGCCGCTGAGATTCAGAATTTATATATACTTGGTAACAATAGAATAATATATAATTACTTTACTATAATTCATAATTATGTGATGCAATCCGATATGTGATATCAAGTTCCTAAATATAGCAGTGCCATTTTTTTAGGAAACGATCCAGCAGTTCTATATATATGAGCAAATTCCCTATATGCCATTGAAAATTATTACACTTTTCCCTTAAAATATATATTTCACTTATTTGCCATTTAATTTTAGATTTTTCATCCCTTCTATGCCATTTACGTTATATTGTTGAGATATGATCGCTTTTAAATGCTCCAATTTGCTAGTTTTTCATCGTAATGACTATTTTACCTTTATGTTATATCTGTTAATTAATAACATAGGCTCCCATATGGCCATATCTCAATGTTCTCTCAAGCTTCAAATTACATCGATATCACAAGATTAAGGTGTCTCACGGATTAAGAAGTAAGGTCATAACAGTTAGAAAAATAATAGATTTGAAGAGATATTTTACAATATTTACTCATGAAAAGAAATTGGCAAGATAATATATTATATATATATTTGACGACGAAAAGGAGCACCACGTCCTCTCTAAAATGCTAGGAAGTCAAACGTTAATCCGAGAAAATAAGAAGAGAAAATTACCCACCACTGCCATTATGAAAAAATTAGTCACAAAACCCCCTAAAAATATGTATAAAAATAGCTAAATTTGGAATAATAAAAATAGCAAAAAATACCCCTTGCACCTATTTTAGATTACCCACCATGCCATTATGATTAAAAAATTAGCTAAATTTGGAATAATAAAAATAACCAAAAATACCTTTCACACCTTTTTCTAAATTACCCTTGATGCCATTATAAGTCAAAAAAATAAATTTGAGTTATAAAAATAGCTAAAATATCCTTAATTCTTATTTTTTTATTTAAATAGCTAAATTTTGGAATACAAATATATCCAATAAACACTTCATCCTGATTTCTAAATACATCGTGATATGTCTAGCAAGCATGGCATATTTTCTTATTTTTAGCATGACACATTTTCTTCAAAAGATTTATTTGTAGCACGACACATTCTTTTTTCCTACCATGACATATGTTAGTTGTTTAGCAGGGCACGTTTGAACCGACCTCACTTCTAAAATGAAATCAAATACATTGTTAGACAAGACACAATTAATGATAAATGATACTCATCTCACACTCAAACTGAGAGACGGTGAGAAATTCTCCAATATATTTTTTATTATTTTAATATAAAATAAATAATAACAATAAACTATGTTAAATTTCTACAATAATAAAAAATAGTATAGTAAGTCTAACCGCGTAGCCATACTAGTTTTAATGGAATGGCATAGAAGGGAAGCGTACCTTTTTAGTGGAAAACAAGTGAAAAGTATATGTTCCAATGACAAATAAGGAATATTTCTCTCTACACAATAAAGAAATAACTCATGTCCAATACAAGATACTTTCTTTGCAGTATTTTAGGATTAATAGCGCATATAGTTTTGACATATATTCTGTGCTACCGTGGGCAAGGATGCACATCAAATACTTTAGGATTGGAGATGTCTCTTTCTCAAGTGATCGAGATTTTGCTAATCTCTCAGTCATTTTTTCTAGTCATTGGATTTTAATCCAACCATTCAAATTTTTCATTCACTTCTCCAAAAAAATGTACTTTGGAAAACGAAATGTTCTACTTAACAACTGTTTGTTCCAGTAGTACAGCTTCATTGTCTTAGAAGTGCAGTTTGGTTGTTCCAGCAGTGTGTTTTCATTATTCCAAAAATGTGACAGAGATAAACAAAATCTCAGTCAGCTGAGAACTAGTAAATCTCTTCAGAATTCATCCTAGTTTAGTTGGGGCCCAAATATATAACATATTTTCAACTATAATCTTCCTTAAGTTCTTTTTGCGAATAAGAATATTCCTTTACTTTGTTTATGAATTTCAAAACTAGTGATCGGGCATCTAGCTGAGTTTATTAGATGGCTCTAGTAGCACTGGTCAGTTCTGGTTTGACTCCGTGGGTACGAATTTCTAGTTGAGGTTCAAAAATTCTTCTCGTGTATCTCATGCTAAAGCATAGGTCCAAGGCCCGGCCTAGGTCGTTGATCTGTCTCACACGGGTCATAGTGCCACTGTGTAAGGGTGGAGCAAGGGTTCCAGGGTTTGACTTGCACGACAAGGTCTTCTTCTAATGTTAGCAAAATGTGCGAGTGTTGTATCAATTTGATGTAGGAAAACTTTTTAGGACTATAAGTTTTGAAGGATCAAGACTAGTAGTATGTGAGCCCCATTGAAATCGGCACCTTGATTATTACGGCGTGAGGGTGTCAAAAGAATACTGAGTGCTTGGAAACTTACTTTGATCCACTTTCGGAACAAGCTAAATTACGGTTGACCTGACACACGCGCACACTACTGCGACGCAAAAGACAGAAACGCTGGAGGACTACATGACCTTGCAACCAATTTCTAATCTGACAAACTACTACTTGTAGACTTCTTTATCCGATTGACTGCGGCGCCTTGCGGAGCTACATCATCTCGCTGCAAAACGAAGGCACAAAAATGCAGGCCTGATAAGAACATAAGACTTTTGATCAATAGTAACCAATAAGAACATAAGACTTTCGATCCCAAACGTGCCCCTGGCCCTTGGAAAATCACGCTATAAGAAAATAGAATTTTAGTCACCAAGTTTTAGTGACCAAGAAAATTTATCTTCGTTAGTCATTAAAAGTTGATCAATAGTGACCAAGTTCAAGATTTTTGGTGGATATACGGTCTTAGTGACCAAGATTATATATAGTTACCAAGGTTGTGTTGGTTTCTACATATTTTTAGTGACAAACATATATAATTATTGGTCACTACATACATATAGTGACAAGCTTTTAGCCACCAAAATGTTAAAAAAATACTTATTATGACCAGCAATACACATATAATGATTAAGTATCTTAGTGATTAATAATTTTTTTCTTGTAGTGAATTAATTCGGTACCAGTCATCTACTGTCGAGCATTTGGATTTCGGCACTCATGCATGCACATACTCGAGGACGCAGCATTAGAAATCCCGTAAATGGAATGACACAAAGCCAATCGAGCGTACGAAAAATACTGAGTACTTGCAAACTTACTTTGATCCACTTTCGGAACAAGCTAATTAAGGTTACCTCACACACACACTACTGCGACGCAAAAAGACAAGAAACGCTGGAGGATTACATGACCATGCAGCCCATTTCAGATCTGACTAGCCACTACTTGTAGACTTGTTTAACCGATGAACTGCGGCGCCTTGCGGAGCTACATCATCTTGCTGCAAAACAAAGGCACAAAATTGCGGAGATTGATAAGAACATAAAATGTTGTATTTTTACACGTGATAACTTTTTTTTTGGAAAATGAAAAAGATGGTGATTGGAGAGAGCTGTAGGGGGTGGGAGTACCATGCATTATTACGATGAAGGCGGCGGCTTCACGGACGATTTCGGAGATGGAGTCGATGCCGGTTTCGGTGGTGCCGCGCTGCCGGTGCTGGTGGTGGCTCCGATGGTGATTCCGGTGTCGATGGAGTGCATGGTGATTTTGGTGGCGCCGCTGCCGGTGTCGGCGGTGATGATTTCGGTGGTGTCGCTGCTGGTGGCGGGGTCGATGGTGATTCCGGGGGTGTTGCCGACGGCGGTGGAGATGATGGCGATTCAGGTGGTGTCGCCTTCGGCGGTGGCGACGATGGCGATTCTGGTGGCGTCGCCTTAGGCGGTGGAGATGATGGCGATTCTGGTGGCGTGGCCTTCGGCGGTGGAGACGAAGGCGATTCAGGCGGTGGAGTAGATGGCGATTCCGGTGGCGTCGCCTTGGGCGGTGGAGACGATGGCGATTCCGGTGGCGTCGCCTTGGGCGGTGGAGACGATGGCGATTCTGGTGGCGTCGCCTTTGGCGGTGGAGACGATGGCGATTCTGGTGGCGTCGCCTTTGGCGGTGGAGATGATGGCGCTTCTGGTGGGGTTGCCTTTGGCGGCGGAGAAGATGGCGATTCCGGTGGCGTTGCCTTCGGCGGCGGAGACGACGGCGATTCTGGTGGAGTCGCCTTCGGCGGTGGAGACGACGGCGATTCAGGCGGTGTTGCTTCTGGAGGTGGAGACGATGGCGATTCCGGAGGAGACGCTTTTGGCGGTGGAGACGATGGCGATTCTGGTGGCGTCGCCTTTGGTGGTGGAGCCGACGGTGATTCTGGCGGTGGGGTCGCCTTTGGAGGTGGAGCCGACGGTGATTCCTTTGGAGGTGGCGTCGACGGTGACTCTGGTGGCGGCGTCGTCGGCGCCGGTGCCGGTGGAGGGTTCAGTGGCGGCACAGGCCCCTCTGTTCAGTTCAACACGTATATCCGGTACAGATTAGTTTCGTCACGTGCATCAAAACGAAAAGAAAAAAAAATCAGCACGATGGTTCCTACGCATGACAGACTTACTGATGCACTTGTGCAGCTCGGCGTGCGGGAACGCGACGCGGCACACGCGGGGCAGCAACGCCATGCGCAGCCGCAGCATGGGCGCCGGCAGCAGCTTGGCGAAGCCGCCGTTGACGACGTGGCACAGGCAGATGGGCGCGTCCTTGGCGACGGCGCTGAGCCCGGCGCAGCACGCGGCGGGCGGCGGCGCGCGCGAGCCGGCCTTGGTCAGGAAGTCGTCGCAAGGCGCCGCCACCCCGGACAGCGACGTGTGGCACTCCGACGGCTGCGGCGGCGCCGGCGCCGCCTTCGGGGAAGGCGGCGAGCCCGACGGCGGCTTGCAGGGGGGCAGGAACGGGTGCGGTGGCAGGCCGGGAGGGATGCAGTGGATCGGCGGGCGGTACGGCAGCCGAGGCCGTCTGAACAACGGCTGCGCCTTTGACTCGTGGTGATGATCTGCGTTGCCGGCAGCGGCATTGGCTTCTCCATTTCCTCGGGTAGCCGGCAGGGCGGCGGCGAGCACGGCCAAGGCGAGGAGGAAGATGAGCAGGACGCGCGTGGACGACGGCGCCATCGTTTGGGAGTGGAGAGAGAGTCTGTCTCTCTCGCTACTGGGTAGGGTGGCTGTGCAGATTGCAGACGGTGTACGTATTTATAGATTGTCTGGTGCGGAGGAAGGGGATCTAGACGACTAGATTTTCTTCTGGGGTCAGTTCGATATTTTAGGCGCTGATGCTGGCGATCAGTTTCAGTCCACCTCAAGGTAACAACTTTTCGCAAAACGGCCCACGGAGCCGCCGTGTATACCGAAATGGATATGGTACCTGCATGCAGATACATCCACTGAGCAAAACTAATAAGCTAGTAGCAAATTTTGAAGATTACAAATGTATGTCATTATTATGAATATTATAAGGTTTCACTATTACGCTATGTATTTATTTTGGAGACATACGTACATTCTCCCTCAGCGATCAAGGCCCAAATGACGTATTCTTTTGACATGATAAAATATCTATCTTAATTTCATCTGTTTTTTACAAACTAATCTGGCGCCACCAAAATATGTGGGGCTGGATCTTGATTGATGACAGAATTCACCGAATTTTATTTCTCATGTATTTGCTAGATTTTTATGGTGCCATAAATATATTGTCAACCCACCATTCTTAAATATTGGAAACTTAGAAAATCAAATATGGTTTCATTTCAACTTATTAGTTTTCCTAATCGTTTTGTATTTGAGAATGACGGTAGTGCGAAAGAGCATGTAGCCTAGTGGTTACAATAGCCTCAGTAGCATCTCATGGTTATGGGTACGACTCCCCGTGGGAGCGAATTTTCTAGGATTTAATGGCGTTGTGCTTTCTGCAGTAGGCAACGTGGCCGTCGACAGTGAGGCGCCAACAGTGACATCGTCAATCTCAAAGATTTGCCGGCTCAGTCTTCGAAGATGCTCATAAAGATAGTTTGCGTATGTGCATTCATAAGGGTGAGTGTGTGTGCATTCATATTATTTAGAAGGTCTTTTATTCTGAACACCAAATATGGTGTTGGTCACGAGTTGATCCTTTACAACCTGTGCAGTTGAGCATCTCCAATAGTTCTCAACAAAAATACGTCCAATAGTTGCATCATTCTTACAATTTATCGATGCAAAAAACATACCCTCTCCACCAACAGTTTTTGAAAACTTGGTTTCAAAAAATAAATCGGTAGTTGGGTCAAGGACATATTGGAACTGTTTTGTAGTGTGACATTAATTTTGGTGACGAAAATTGGGACATTGCACGCTCGTGGACATTACCTATTTGGGCTTGTTGGCTGCTGGTTACACATATTGGGTATTCATACGAATTGTAGACATGCATGAACGTGTATGCAGTATGGTCTAGCTTGTACGGGAAATACAGGATTCAATTCACACGCGCAGCAGATCCTAACAGACTGGCCGGGTGCTTATCTAGAGGCGCAACGACGACTGTGATTTTTTTAGAAAGACAGCGTCCTAATTCTATTAACATGTAGGCGCACGATTTTCTTTCTTGAATACATCTTTGTGTGCAGACTTTTAACAACGCTGAGACTGAGAACAATCACTAATAAAATAATGATTGGCAGGATTTTCGCGTACACCAAGAACGTAATAATCGATTATTCGAAGCAAAAAGTAATAAGCAGTTAATATCAATGCAAGCTTACGAATCCTATATGGATCGCAGGTGCAGGTAACTAAGCAAGATCCATAGTGCTAGAGGCCTAGGCCACGCAATTCAATCGATGTGCAAAAACGATTTTTTTTTTTACTGAGATAGTGTGAATCTGGTATAAACATTCTTAATAGACATTTAGACATTTACCCTCTTAATTGTTTCTTCTCATTGCCAGATAACAAAGACCAGAAGTAAAACTCTAAGAGGGATCCAAAATTACATGAGATGTAGTCGACATCCAAATAAGGTGCCTACGTAACTAACCAAATCCTAACACACTACTGCTGCCATTACGACGACACTAAGCGCACACGCGACGATTGGAACTAGCGACCCACGTCTTATCTAACTACTCCTGACTGTTCAACTGCTTGCTGCACCTCGATATATCGTCACTGCAAAAAAAAATGCAAATACATGTTTGGTCAGAACAAAAGACTGAACAATATCGATGCCAAAACCCTCTGAAAAAAAAAATCAGAAAAGAAAACAAAGACACATACCACAGTTTAAGGAGATGGCGTTTTCGGAGGGTTCATCGGCGGCACAGGTCCTCCTGTTTCATTCAATCAATGTGTGTTGACAACAGATTAGTTTCCTCACAAATTAGCACAAATATAGATTGATCGATGATAAAAGATCCGAAACTGATCATAATGAATCCACGACGACTTACTGAAGCACTGGCGCAGGGTTCCGAACGGCATGGCGGCGCCGCAGACGCGCGGGAGCTGCATCATGCGGAGGCGCAGCATGGGCGCCGGCAGCAGGGTGGCGAAGTCGCGGTTGACGACGTGGCACATGCAGATGGGCGCGTCCTTGACGACGGCCTTGAGCCCGTCGCAGCACGCGGCGGGCGGCGCCGTCACGTCCCTCTTGGTCAGGAAGTCGGCGCACGGCGCCGCCATCGCGGCCAGCGACGTGTGGCACTCGGCCGGCTGCGGCGGCGCCGGCGCCGGCGGCGGGTGGGTGGAGTTGCACGGCGGCAGGAACGGCGGGCGCGGCCAGCCCGGGATGCACGGGAACGACGGGCGCCGCGGCCACGGCGGGAAGCTCGGCAGCGGCGGCAGCGCCGGGAAGCCGGGGATGTTCGGCCATCCGCCGCTCCCCGGAGAGGATTCTTCTTGTTTGACCGCGGCGGCGTCCCTGGCCGCCGCCGACGGATGCAGGGCGGCGACGGCGACCACGGCGAAGGCGAGGAGGAAGGCGAGCGAGATGCGCTTGGATGGCGCCATGGTTTATCTTTGTTTTTGCGAACGGCGTTTGCGTGGTTCTACGACGTGACGAGCAAGGGGCGTTTATATAGGACGGTCGGATTGAGATAGAGAATTCAAACGCTAGACATCGTTTAGGAGATCAATTTATCTCGAGGGTTTTTTTTATCTTGCGTAGCACACGTAGGTTATCAGAAGTCCAACGTTTAGGCCGTTATTATCGACTCGTGAATAAAACCTGCTGATCTGAACGAACCAAATATCCGGAGGAACAGAGGAGATTTTTCCCTACAAAAAAATCGGTGCCACAGTTTTCTTCTTTGGGTAGTTGTTGGACCCCTTTCGGATGACCATGGGATTCTACCTTTCTACGTACTTGCAGCGATGTAGTACATGTTAAAATTAGCTCCAGTAGATAATAGCCCTCAAAAAGAAAAGCTCTAGTAGATAACAGCTAGAGCCCACATAGATTCTCCATAGATGGAGTGCTCAAGAGATACATTGATTTGGTTCTAGAATCAAGATAATGTTTACCTTAGGTAGTTTTTTTTTTTGGGAACAATGTTTACCTTAGGTTTTTTTTTTTTTACCTTAGGTAGTTGTGTGGTTGTTGGACTCTTTTCGGATGACCATGGCATTGTTACGTAAATACAGAGATGTAGAAATTTAGCTCGACCGGATAATAGCTAGATCTCACAACGAGGGCAAAGTTTCTTCTTTTTTTTGAGAAGTGTGCATTTTGTCATTACATATTTTTGAGGAAGCTCAACTGTTTTTGACTAGAGAGTTTCCAAATTATAACAAAAGGAGGTGCGTGGACTTGACTACTACAAATCCAGAAGCACATCGCGTCCACTTTTCTTGCATGAATGTTATGTAGCAATTGGTGAACAAATAATTCTTATTATCACACAAATACAAACTACTTCTGCTGGAATGTAGCAATGAGGCGCGGCTTGAAGGTAGCAGGTCTGTAGTACTATTGTAGGCCCGGCACTAGGCATAAACTGGCACGTAAAATTAAGTTGATGGCTAGAATGGCTTCGTGATTTCCAAGATGGTTTTCTTCATTTATTTTTTCAATGTTGAAGTCAAAATACGATGTATTCTAGGATGTAGGTTGTTTGTGAATATCCAATCTTAAAATTTACGAGTTGATTCTGGTTCAAGTTTAGTACCGCAATATACACTGTAGTTGGGTTTTACAGAAAATAATGCAAAAACGAATTGAAATAAAATATTGCAATCTTATACCAATAAAATGATTTCTATTATCCAAAAGGTTGCATAGCGCAGCAACGACTGCCCCTGCAATTACAGGCTAATTCCAAACGCACGTATGACTTCCAAATAAGCAAGAGGTCGCTACTTATCCCTAACACACTTCTGCTAAATACTACTCTGACCCGAACATATTTCTGCTAAAATAATAGTCTGACGACTATTATCCTATTAATACTCCTGAAAAAATTCGATCAACCTCTTGCTGCGACCTGTAGCTGCTGCCAAAAAAAAAGACACGCGTACTTGTTCAGAGTAATATTCATTTTTATATGAATTAATTACACGAGAAAATAGTTTGCTAGCAAAGCAGGCATATGAAAACAGAAGGTGAATGAACATATACATACCCTAATCCATGTCTTCATCGTCCGACGGTGGAGGACTTGGAAGGTCAATCGGTGGCACATATTGCACTGTAATTCACGGCGGTCATCAAAAGTTTAATTTGTTCCCTTTACATACACTAATCAAATGAAAACAACAGCTTAAGCAAGTGTCAGAGGCAGAGGCAGCTTATAATTAATCCAACTTACTGGCGCACTTGGTAAACGGTTCAAGTTTCAGATCAGGGAGGTCGCATGCTCCAGGGAGTGTCAGAGGCACATGAAAAACAACGGCTTAACGAAGTGTCAGAGGCAGGCAGGGCAGCTTATAATAAATCCGATCGACTTACTGGCGCACTTGGTAAACGGTTCGAGTTGCAGATCAGGGAAGTCGCCACATGCTCCGGGGAGTTCCAACACGCGCTTCTGGTTCACGGGCGCCGGCAGGATGTGGCCGAAGTCGCCGACGGCGGCGCGGCAGAAGCAGATGACGGCGCCGTCGTCGGCGATGGAGCCGAAGCCGTCGCAGCACTCATCGGAGGGCCCCGCGTCGGTGGCGTTCATGGTGATGTAGCCCGCGCACGGCTTCATCCGCGCCAGCCACGACCCGCACTCCTTCACCTCCACCTGCGGGTGCGGGTGCGGCGGCGGCGGCGACGGCGACGGCGGGAACAGGGCCTGGCAGAGCTGCAAGAGGATCGGGGGAAGGAACGAGAAGCAAGGAACTCGTCGATCAGCGACGACGTTGGCAGCACGGCAGCCGCTGCACCGACCGGTGCGGGCGCGGGAGCGCCGCCATTGGCTGACGATCCGTCGGCTCTGATCGCCGCAGTTGGTTGCAGGGCCGGAGCGACCACGGCGAAGGCGACGAGCATGAAGATCAGGATGAGCTTGTTGGCTGACGCCATTTTTTGTGGATTGTGCGTGGAGGGCTCTTTGTTTGGGTATTGTTGTGGGGGAATGAGATGAAGGCGATGGTCAATTTATAGGAATGGCTAGGTGGGGTGAGATACAGAATCGAAACATAAACGTCGTAGGATCGGCTGGATCGCCGGCTGTTCAGATATCACTGATTATGTTGTTTACTCTCCGTCGCTTTGTTAGCTGTAACTGAGTTAACAGAAGCCGGATACTCTCAGTTGGAATCTGAACTGAAGCAGCGAATAAAAGCTTCCATGATTTCCATCATTCTGTTGGTACATAACACTAATGGTCATCTCAGTTGTGAACTTGTGATCTGAACCTGAACCGGCGTGATACAGATTTTCCATCACTCTGTTGCTGCATGACAGTACAGATCCTCGTTAGTAATCTGAACTGAACCAGCTCAGTTTCCCGCCAAAAAAAGAAATGATCCTCTCAGTTGTAATCTGAAGAACAAGCACATTGTAGCGTCGATCCTTCTGTCGCTGCTTTGAATTAGGAAAACAAGATCATAATGCAGAACATACTAGCTTCGTTGCGCTGTACGACGGATGGAGAACCGTCAGTTTTAATTTCCAGCCCAGATTACCATCTCGAGTCTGATTATTATTTTTTATATATAGGATCTCGAGTCTGATTATAGTTGCCTCATCGCATGCAATTCTTGGTTTCCTTGCACTACTTTACAATTGCATTTGCGGTGACGAAATACACGCCAAGTCCCAGCACGTGCCAAGCACGTCTTTGCCCCGAGGTGCACCGTGCACGCTTTTGGTGCACCATGCACGTTTTTGTTCACACCTGGGATAGCTAGTGGGATGACGACGACGATATATGGTGCAGAGAGGAGGTAAAGGAGCCTGACACTGTTCAACCTTCCCATGCATTTCTGCTTCCAATCGTTCTCACCTTCTCGACTCCGCTGATCACTAATCTTTCGCCGCTGATGATGCACGTATTGTAGTCGTCTAATCGTATCTGATGACGATGACGCACTCTCCCGATCCTATCTCTTTTTCTGGTCTCCGCTTTCGCTTCGTCCCATGAACCTACCGCTCGCGTCATGGGCCATGGCTCCCTTTCCCGCTGCCTATTTAGACAGGGTTGGCTCAGAGCCATCTTTCGGCTGTAGAGTGTATAGGTGCCGGCGGGGTTGCCCTAGGTGAAAAGCTGTGGGGTTGCTTGCTTCTCGTCGCCAAACACGACCTGCGGGCGTCAGACACGCGTGCATCAGCCTTCAACATTCTGTGTACCGTTGGGTTGCCAGACGTCACATAGCCCAAAGCAAAGCAGGGGCCTCCTCTGCATCTCCAGAACAGATGAGGCTCGCCTGACGTGATAGGGGGACACTGTCAATGACATGTGGGCCACATGATTTTGATTTTGATCCTGATGCTGTACCAAACGATGAACCGATTATGATAGATGATGCAATTGCCAAACAGAATACATATGACCGTGGTAATCCTTTAATAGAGAAGGGTTCACCATTTGTTGACAAGGATGCCTTCCTGTTGATTATCAAGCAATATGCCATCAAAAGGGAGTTTGAAACCTTTGTAGAGCACAGTGATAGGACAACATATAGGCAAAATGTGCAGACCCTGATTGTGAATGGAAAATTTATGCAAAGAAACTCCTTGGCTGTCCTACTTTCATGGTGATTATTCATTAATTGATATTGAATTCTGAACATTAAGCTGTTGATTAATTAATATTACAATGTTTTGACAAATTCACCATCTTGTATGCAGGTTGTTTCAATTTCAGATGGACACACACGTGCTAGTACAAGCAAGAAAGGAGGCCACAAAAGGTTAGATAGCCAACAGGGCAGCAGGTGTACTAAGAGTTAATAACAGTAGGGGCAAAGAAGCTACAGGAGCAGCTGGAACAATAGTTCCCAATAAAATTGTCATATACCAAGGTGTGGGAAGGAAGGCAAATGGCACTTAAAGAACTCCATGGCACTTGGGAGAACAGTTTCAAATTGTTGTGGAGTTTCAAAGCTCAGCTAGAGTTGTAGACCCTACCTTGGATTTGACTCGACCCACCTCACAGGTTATAAGGGACAGCTAGCAGCAGCAATTTCAATTGACGGGCACAATTGAATGTATCCCGTGGCTTATGGCATTTCATCCAAAGAGGATGAATCAAACTGGACATGGTTCATGACACAATTCAGGATAGCAATTGGAACCCCCTGGATTGACTATCCATACATATGCATGCAAAGGGCTTGAGAATGCAGTCCGTAAGGTTTTCCAAGGTGTAGCTGAGCACGGAGAGTGTTTTAGGCACCTCATGAAAAATTTCAGGAAGAGGTTCCAAGGAGATATGTTGAAGTACATGTGGCCTTGTGCTTGAGCAAGTACACTTCAGAGGCACCAATACCTATGGGACATAATTGCAGAGAGTAGTCCAGAAGCAATTACTTATTTGCACACAACCCACAAACAAATCTGGTCCGGAGCTAAGATCTCAAGGGAATGCATGGTTGATTATGTTGATAACAACATTTCAGAGTGCTTTAACAATTGGATTAAGGACTACAAATCTCTTCCTGTAGATACCCTCATGGATGCTATACGAGGAAAGATCATGGAAAAGATAGCAACAAGGCAGCTTATAGGCTCCAAACTTGCAGGCCAATCTTTCCAAGTGTTATTCTTGAGCTGAACACAAAGAGTAGAAACTTGCCTTATGATGTAAAAGGGTGTGGTGGTCTTAAGGCTGAGATATCTGGGAAGACTAGGGAAAATACTCCTTGGAGGCATGCAGTGAACCTTGATAGCAAGACATGTTCTTGTGGTTAGTGGCAAATATCCGGGAAACCATGCACCCATGTCATTGCTTTTATTGGTTCCCTGAGACAAGTTAAAATTGAGGACTATGTGCATGACTACTACTCAGTGGAACTCTCTAAGCTACCTATATGTTTGAGATTAACCCGATGGTTGACACGACACAATGGTAGCTTCTCCTTCTACTCCAACTAGCACAGAGCCTGTAACTAGAAGAAGGGCAGCAGAAATGGCATTATCACCAGGAGGCATTGCTCGAAGGCTCATCATAAATTAGTGCTGTGCTTTTGTGTCATAGAAGCATGCTTTTGTTAGTTGCTATAATCTGAACTATGTGTCATTGAACCATGCTTTTGTTAGTTGAGACATGTGTAATCTGAACCATGTAGACATGTGTAATCTGAACCATGTGTGATGTGAATCATGATGCTATCTCATTCTCCTTAGTTTGTGAAGTTGTGTTGTTTCTTTGAGCTGTTTTGTTGCTGCTGAGCCAACAGGCAAGGGCATTTTGTCCAGAATATGAGTTGTTAGTAATTCCCGAGTAGACATGTAACTTTCAATGGTATTTTCCGGACCAACAAACTTTCGATGGTATTTTCTGTAACCGACGAACTTTCGTTGTTACTAAACCAATTTTCAGCATGGCATCACACGAACCAAAGCGATGGTATTTTCCAAGAGTGAAGTACAATTCCACTATTAATCATCTGGAATTGTACTTCACTCTTGGATACTATGGTTTGTTCATTGGTGGTAACATGAAAAACAGAGACAGCAAGAGGGTGGCACACCAGAGGATCAGAGGCAAGTGCAAGAGGAAGGTAAGTATCTTATTTGTGCTTGCCAAATATTATGATCTCTTTTACTGACAGCAACATAACGACATATCAATGGGCCTGCTCGGCTGGTATATTCAGCCAGCTGCGGCTGCTGCCTGCAGCTGCTTCCTTCTCACAAAGCTATAGTAAACAGCAGAGGAACAGTGGCCTAACTTGTCCAGCTGAACAGGCCCCATGCAATTTTTGTTAGCTGAAGAGGTCACCAGTACACAATAGGAGGGCACATCAGAGGATCAGAGGCAAGTGCAAGAGGAAGGTAAGTATCTTCTTTGTGCTTGCCAAATATTATGATCTCTTTTGCTGACAGCAACATAACGACATATCAATGCAATTTTGTTAGCTGAAGAGGTCACCAGTACACAAGAGGAGGGCACACCGGAGGCTTGTTGGCAGTCCTAAGGCCTAACAGAAATTAATCCGCAAGCGTACGGATACCGATGTAGCTTTCACCACAAAGAGTATTCCTAGGGTATCGAATCCACAGCGAACGTATAGTGCACTAAAGCTTGAATACTAGAGGGATTGATCCGAAAAGGTGGCACACGGGAGCGGAGTTGCAATAATAATAAAAAGGGTCTTCTGGCCAGGCAATCTAATGATAAGAAATTATGTAGCTGGGCAACTTGGTAAGGGTCTTACTCTATTATTCGTTTCGAGGCACACGCATGCCAGAACAGCAACCCGATAATTAGGTTCAACTGCTAAGGGGAACTACGTGCTATTGAGAACCCTAACAAAAACAATAACTCGGACATGGTGGATTACAGAGACTGGTATGCCTGTCACACGTACTCGCGGCTACCATCCTCCGTGGGGTCAAGAGCAAACCATGGATAACTTTAGATCTAAACACCACGTTTTACATCTATCATTACAACTAGCAAAGTACTAATAAGCTAGTCTATGCAATAAATAAATAAATAAATATTGCACACTTGGAATCCACAAATAAATAAAGCAGAATACCTTACTTTATTGCCCGACCAATAATCTTCTTACATGTTGCCCGGCCTGGAAGACTAAGAGAACTACTCCCAGGCGAGGAGCTCCCGAGGTGACGAAGAAGCAGAGTCCCGACATCCCCGGGGCCTCTAGCTCTTCTTCCCTCTCACTCACTCACTACCAGCAGCGTTACGCTACTACCAAAAGACTAAATGAAGTATGAATCAAGGTGCGAGTTGCTCTGAAGCTGGAGAGTGGTATTTATAGCCTTCTGGAGTCGGTGTGCGTCTTATAGCCGAAGGAGGAGTGACGGGCGTGCCAAGTCTGGCCGGCCGGCCATCCATTTGGTCGGTTGGCCACCGACTTCTTCCTGGACGGCTCTGATCAGCTCCTGATGGCTGTAAGAAGGTCGGTTTCCTCGTGGGGTCGGCAGAAGTTGAGTGGCCTTCAAGTTTAGGCCCAAAAGCCCATGTTCTAGAATGACGGTTGCTTGATGTTGGGCTGGGCCTTGAATACCTTGAATTCCACGTGGGGAAGCTGCAAAAGGCCTCTGGAGAGGAGCTGGACTTCATTGGGAGCCTGAGTTGGCCGGCCGGCCTATGATTGGGCCGGCCGGTGGGCTTTGTCCCTCATTTCCTATGAATTTTGTCCATATTACTCCCTGCATTCAAATACTCCAACAAAACTCGTGGAGAGCCATTAATATAAAAGAATGTTCATTTTATCTTGTTTGATGGCTTTTATTGAATGGTGTTGGCGGTAAAATTTACGTTATAAACACCGCCAACAAGGATCAGAGGCAAGTGCAAGAGGAAGATAAGTATCTTTTTTGTGCTTGCCAAATATTATCATCATTTTTGCTGACAGCAACATAACAACATATCAATGCAATTTTGTTAGCTCAAGAGGTCAACAGTACACAAGAGGAGGGCACACCAGGGGACCAGAGGCAAGTGCAAGAGGATGGTAAATATCTTCTTTGTGCTTGCCAAACATTATGGTCTTTTGCTGACAACAACATATCGACATATCAATGCAATTTTGTGAGCTCAAGAGGTCACCAGTACACAAGAGGGTGGTACACCAGAGGATCAGAGGCAAGTGCAAGAGGAAGGTAAGTATCTTCTTTGTGCTTGCCAAATATTATGATCTCTTTCGCTGACAGCAACATAACGACATATCAATGCAATTTTGTTAGCTGAAGAGGTCACCAGTACACAAGAGGAGTGCACACAAGAGGACCAGAGGCAAGTGCAAGAGGACGGTAAGTATCTTCTTTGTGCTTGCCAAATGTTATTGTCTGTTGCTGACGGCAACATAACGCTGACACATAAATGCAATTTGGCTAGCTGAAGATGAAATCACGCAACAGTGGATAAAAGTGGAATATAGGTTGCGAGCTAGAGGCAAGTATCTTATTTGTGCTTGCCAAATATTGTTGTCTCTGTTGCTGACAGCAACATAATGACTAACACGCCAATGCAATTTTGTTAGTTGAAGAAATCTTCCGTAGACCACAGGCTAGACCAAGAGCTGGCGCAGAGCTCAATAGGATAAATGGTGCAATAGACAATAAGTTGGCAATCCGCATTTCAGACGGTATGAAACGGCCAGTACTACCAATTCAAGCTGCAATGTTTGCAACTGAGGGCGGCATGGTTCTTCGCCAGCACATACCAGTCCTTCCTCATTGGAAGGAGTGCAAGAAGGATCCTTCTTATATGTGTGACTACATTGTGAAAGTTTCTGTAAGTACTAAAGTTACTCTAGTTGACATGTTGTATCAAAGTTTTGCTTATGATTTGTATTCTCTTTGTTACGTATGTTTTTGCTCTTTTCTAGGGAAATTTTTGCATGGACACCACCAACAAGACAGTGAAAGATGCATGCATTGACATGCTGAAATTCGACACTCGTCAATTGAGACATAAGCTAAAGAAGAAGTACTTTGATGGTGTACCAGCGAATGAAGTGACGACGACATCACCTGTGTCATCTATGACAGACGAGCAATGAGGGAAACTGGTGAAGATGTGGTCAAGCCCAAAGCACAAGGTATGCCAGGACTTCAAACTACCTCGTTCCTCGTGTCCATACCGCAAAGAGCCAAAGACAAGATTATTAAGTCCTTTTGGTCTCAATCTCACAGAAATGTACCTTTTACAGGAAATGTGTCTTCTAAACCAACACAACCGTGAGAAAGTCCAGTTTAATCACCGCACAAGCTCCTGGTGCTACATTGCACAGGTCCATGCCTTGGTAAGGAACCAAATCACTTCACATCTGTGATTACTACTCATCAAATCATGTCCATGTTATTTCTTCCAAGCTAATGTTTGACATTTCTTTGCATTTTGTTCAGAGAAATAAATATAACCCGTTGGAACTGTTCAAAGAGTTTCATTCATCACAAAAAAAAAGGTTTCGTTAGCGAGCCGGTACAGAAAGCTATTGTAAGTGCTTCTATCCTTTTCATGCCCTCTTATGCATGCACCACATTTGGAAACTCTGAGAACAAGATGGAACTCTGACCTGTCATACTTGTTTTGCTAAGATGATATGGAAGCGATGATGGGTAAACCTGTGGAAGAGGGAGAGGAACTGCCGTCTCCTGAATCTGATGTTCGTGAAGTTGTGTGATCAAATACCTTTCTTTGTACTGTAGGCATTTCGCCGAAGAAACGAAGTAGGTCTTCTAGGTCTTCTCAGTTTCTAGATTCGACATGGGAACTGTACTTGGAGAAAGTCAGAAGGGATGAACTTCGTGAAACAATTGAAAAGAATCTACAGCTGGCTGACTTGAGGAAGATCTCACTAGAAGCAAGCGAGGCTCGCCATACTACGACAGCGCAGCTTGAGTCTTTGAGGAAGGAAGCAGCACGAAAGGCAGAGATGATTGCATCTTTTCAGAGGGAATTTGAACATGAAGGTCAGGTGCATCCTTCACCACTAGCATCTGACTGATGATCCTCGTTTCTAGTCTGATAGGTTTGGGTGTTACTGAACTGTGTTCGTGGGGCACCATTTTGTAATGTGGCATCATTTCATGATCTGGCTTGAATCTGAACATTTCCAGCATTGGGTTAAAGTCATGTATAATATCGACTCATTTATTGATTGGGTTCAAATCATGTGAACGTGAACTGGCTTGAATGTTTGTGACGATCCAAGCATATGGCTCGATATGATTTTTTCGAATTGGCACAACAATTTTATGACAAAATTGGATGGGCTCAGAACGACCACGTGGGCCAATAAGAACATGACACGTGGAGTAACGAGAGTACGACATGCGGACCAACAGGGAACGGGCGCGTGGGCAAATCAGAATATGACACATGGACCACTGAGGAGAAGACACGCGGACAGATATAATAGTGCCATGTGGACCAATCGGGAGAGGACATATGGCCAAAAAAACACGTGGATCAATCATGAGACGACACGTGGACAATAGAAAAATGACACGTGGTCCAATCAGAAAAGGACACGTGGACAAATGGTAAGGAGACACATGGACCAGTAGAAAGCTAACACATGGACCAATCGCTAGTCAACACGTGGCCGTTGCAGCACGCGACACGTTGGCGATCGTAATTGACATCTGGACCAACAGGAAACTGACACGTGGACCAGCCACATCATCTAGCCAGCGTGGCATTGCTGCCACGTTGGATGCCTCGGTCATCCTGCCAATGTGACAGTATACGTATACGGAAACTTGGCTAACAGAGATAGTCTAACGGCAAATTTAAAATTGTCATAATCACGGCTAACCACGCTCGACTGCTGAGGGACGCTAAAAGGTCATAAATTGTGATTTATGACGAAATTTTCGTCACTAACTGTAGTCGGTGACACCTTAAAATCGTCATTAATCAGCAGATCTGTTTTAGTGTTTAGAGAAACGCCCGCTGGTTTGTTATAGCTTTTCCTCTTTTTGTCTGATTTGAAAACAAAGTTTCCTTGCACTGTTTTGATAAGCAGCAGCCTCATGACCTCGGCACACAAGCAACTGCACATGACCGTGCGTTTCATGCTGGAGGACGGTGTATCCATGAACATAATTAAGTCAAATCATTTTTAATGGAACTGGTGAAAACGATTTTTATTTGGTGTAGTCTTCCTAGTATTTATCAGCTAGGCCCTCGAAAAATATGCAAGCAAAGCGGCATTGAAAATGCAAATCCTATATGTACAATATATGCAAATACTCTATCCGTTCATAAATAGATGTCGTTGTTGACTTTTCGACATCACGTTTGACTGCTCGTCTTATTCAATTTTTTACGCAATTTGTGATGAGGATATCGCTCCTTCGGATACACATGTCACACCTCCGTTGGATATACAAGACCCAATCACTAGAGCTCGCGCACGACAGTTGAATCTAGAGGTGAGCTCGTTCCTAAGCACTTATTTATGTGAACTTGAGGATAGATTGCTATCTAATGATTATATTGTGATTAGAAACCATGGAGAGGACCAGGAGATGATTGGAGAGGAGCTTAGAGGCGTGGAGAGACAGCAAGGGCGTCCAAACCAAGTTGGAGGCCCAATTCAAGTCGACTTCGGATCGGTTTCGGAGTCTAGGAGCAGTCTGCACTAAAACGGTCGTCCAGGTCGCATATGGTCTCGGTTTTGGACGTTCTATATATTCATGGAAGGATAATTTGATAACCTTTCCAACGGCGCCGGTCTCATGTCAAAATTTGTCCGGAGTCATCGGGAATCTTCAAAACAAGTTGACGTCCAGAATCTGTCTCGGGGCTGCGCCACTGTAATTTAGGTTTTGTATCGTGTTGGAGCCCATTAGGGGCGCGGCCAGGGGGTCTTGCATGCCCTTAAGGTCTATATCTACAGTAGCCACCGCCCAAGTTAGGTTTGGGTTTTGCTTAGATTATTCTGTCAAGAACAGTTTCGCCGTTCATCGGTTTGTGAGACCCCAACTTGTGAGCTTAATTCAGTTTTCAGCAATTTTGGTTGCAATCTACTGTGTTCTTGCTTGTATTCTTCGATTCGCAGGCAAGGATAAGCCATCTTGGCGAGGTCGACCGTGCATCGCCGGTCGATAACCTGAGGAGACGTGGTGCTGCGATTGCGGGGTTTAGAACGTGTTGCTCTGAAGCCGGATCAACGTGTGTCAAGTCCCCACCAAATCGAGAGTTATCAGAACCTTTCGGAAGATCGGGAACCCTAGTTCACATCAATTTGTATATACAATTAATTATGAAGAAAAAAGATCTTCACTAAATTGTTGATCTTGTTGAATTAGTATAGCGTGGTCTGCCAAAAGAGATAACCATCTTAGCCAACACTAATATAAAAATATACATCACCAATTGGTAAACTTTGAAAATGGATAAATAATCACTGTTACATAAGATTGCGCTCAGTCTATACATCAATGATAAAAACTTGTCGTGCACGGGAAAATCGAGGTGCACTTTACTTTTTCGCTAACGACACATTACACGTCACTGTGGTTGTGGCGTGTATATCCTCTTCTAGTAGCCCCTGGCTATAAATAGCGCAAGGCCAGTCAATCCCTCCATTGAATTCCTCTTGTGTAGATATTAGCGATAACATAGGTGCTCTAAAATAAATGTCAGATTATCCTAGCTATATAGCATTCATCTCCGGCTGTTATTGCTACACTATGGCAAAGATATCCTATTAGAGTTTTGAGCTTTAAACTTGTAATTTTTTTATGTTACTTGACTTATTTTATTTTCCTTTCTAGATCATATTCTTGAATCCCACGAACTAGTCTCAGATCATCTTTATATTGACATATATGCTAGATCTTCGTCATCGCTCATTGCATTGTCCATCTCGTTGTTTGCTGCTTCGTCGTCATCGCTGCCGCGACTACCACATCGCCCGCGCCAAGATGCTCGGCTAACAACAGAAGGACAATGGAATAAGTGATGACAAAAACTCACTCAGCAAGTTCCCGTACTTTGACGTCATCAAAGACTTTGTGTTGGGCTAGCCAGATCTGCCTGCAAGGTAAGGAATCTAGCTATATCTTCTACTGTATCTCTCAACGGTAAAGATCGAGTTACCTCCAAATTAAACGTCACTAGTAAATCATCTACCCACCCCCTTCGGCCCTTGATCTCAACCCTCTCCCACCTCTGTAATCATTTATTAGAGCCGGGCCCATTGCGAGAAGTGACAAAATACTTACATGATGCAGAGAATTACGAAGAATGCAACAGGGCATAACTTGAAAACAAAAGATTTCCTAAATCAAGAAGATTTCTTGTGCAGTTTTAACATGACTTTCCTTCCGTGATGATTGATTCCTATACCAATCATGTATTTTTCATTTATTCTGTTTCCATGATTGCCTCCGTTTACATACAGTATTTTATATGCGCTAAATGGGAAGTTAAGAGGGGAGGGATTGCGCCCTATGCATAATTCTCTCTCGTTTCCTAATTCACGGGGTGGTGCGGCTGTCTCCTCCTGGAGCCGGCGGGGCCCACCCGCCCCTCCCGCAGGTCGCCGCAGTTTGGTCCTGCCACGTGTTCTTCGAAGAGCACGACGACGACGATGACGAAGAGGAGGATGGCAATGCGGCTCAGTTCTTCGAAGAATTGCTGGCAAAGACGTCGTGGCTGGGCTTCTACGACAAGTCGGAGCGGGAAAAGGGGCAGTTCCTGTGCCTCGTGTGTGCCAGGGTTCGGAAGAGGTTCGCCGGCTGTTCGGACGGGGCGCTGGCCGAACCGCGCCTCCATCGGTAAGCATGCTCGTTTGGATAAATTTTCTTGCACGGCAGATTTCTTAGTGATCCAACGTTACTGATTTCATGAAATTAATGCAGGGAATCTGTGACAAGGATGACGCTTCTGATCGAGCTGACAACTCGGGTGTTCCTCAAAATGTAGAAATGGAGGGTCCTGAATCCTGATCGCTGCAATCTGCTGCAAGAACCCAGCTTTCTCTTAAATTAGCTTTGCGTAGACAGTGGTTGAGACTTGAGACTCGAGTCATCATATGTCCATGAACTATGGTTCAGAGATCTTTGCTAGCCAACTCAAGTACTCATAGAAAAGGAATATGAGGTTTTTGACATAAATCAATGCAAGAAACATGGAAAATTTTAACCAGCAAGACGTAGCATTTTTTTCTATAAAATAATTATCCAGTTAGATGTCAGTTTTTTCCCCTTTCCAATTCCCAAGATAACTCGTGAAGCAAGCTAGCGGCCGAGCGCACGAGCTTCATGCAAACCACGCAGGAAATTAAACGCATCCAAAGCGGCTGTGATCTAGGAGGATGCATACCTATCAAATTCTATCGCCAACACTCCACGCACAAGTACGTCCCCACCGTGCAGGAAGCACGCACGCTCTTGAAGCACGCACCCATCGAGCACGGCCTGGAAGACGCTTTCCTTCACCGGCCCGTTCGCGACGATCAGCGCGCGGCGTGTGCGTCATGCACACCCCAGACAGAGACGCTTTAAGCGCAACGCTGACTGACACGGGCGGCGTGGTCGGCAGGAAAGCACGAACGTCTCCGACTCTCTCCGCGCATGCACGGTGCCGAGGCTGTAGTGTAGGTGCGGGTGGAGTTTGTCCGCTGCCGCAACGGAAAGCTGCTGGGTGCCGCCAAAACACCGTGACGTGGCAGGCCCTGCCAAGCGACGCAACTAAGAGAACCTGATGTGGCCTCGTCGTGACACACGGACGAAGGCGAAGCAGCCGGCCGGTTGTTGTACCTAGCCTGCTACGGCGCGGCCGTGCGCGTGGACGAGGCTGCATGCCTTTCCATCGGTGGTCCGGATGGCTCCAGAGAAAATCTTAACAGACTTAGAGAAATGCACGCTGGTTTGTTATAGCTTTTCTTCTTTTTTCTGTGTGATTAGAACACAAGGTTTGCTTGCGCTGTTTTGATAAGCACTTCACTGCATTCATGACCTCTGCACAGAAGCAATGCACATGACCATGCGTTTCATGCAGGCATTATATCCATGAACATAATGAAGTTAGGAAATGGTGAAAATTGATTTTTATTTGGTGGAGACCTACTATTTATCAGTTAAATCATTCCAAAGCTGGTGTGATCCATCTCTACCCTACAGATAATCAAGCTGGCTAGGAGGAGGCCTATCAAACTCTATCACCGACACTGCACGCATAGGTACGTGTGGATGATGTAGTGGTATATCCTTTTTGAGGAAAAACAGCACTAGAGCACGAAATCTGCTGGAGCGAACTGATCACAGTGCGTGACGACCGATCAGTCCAGCCGTACCCCACACAAAAGCACGCTTTCAGGCCCCGCCCGCTGGTGATCATGCACGCCAGTTGTTATTGTTTGTTCCCTGGCGCAACGGAAAGCCCCGGGTGGCGCCGAAACACCGCGGCAGGCCCTGCCGAGCCGCACGACACGATGAGAGCGGAACCTGACGTACGGGGCCATGTCTCATCTCGTCGTTGTCCTCGCGCACAGGCGAGCCGGCTGAGTCACTGGCCAACAGGTCAGTTGTTGTTGTACCTGGCCTGTATCCATGGCGCGGCCGCGGGGACCATGCTGCCTTTCCCTCGAAGTTTCGTCCCGATATCGCTCATAGGAACGCCACTCGCAGTCCAGAGAAAAGCTCAACAGATTGAGAGAAACGCATGCTGGTTTGTTATAGCTTTTCATCTTTTTGTGTGATTAGAAAACGTTTGCTTGCACTGTTTCGATAAGCAGCCCACAGAATGCATGACCTCTGCACAAATTCAATGCACATGACTGCGGGTTGCTAGCCGGGCGGGCATTGTATCCACGAACATAATTAAGCTGAATCATTTTTTCACACAAAAAAAAGTTGAATCATTTTTAATGGAAATGGAGAAACAGATTTTTATTTGGACTCCTCCGTCATTTGATATTTATCAGCTATCTAGGCCTTCGAAAAATATACAATCGAAGCGGCATTGAAAATACAAATCCTATATGTAAAATATATGTAATTAGCAATTTGTATATACGATTAATTCTCAAGAAAAAGATTTTCACACTAAATTATTGATCTTGGTGAACTAGTATAGCATTGTCTGGCAAAATGGATAACCATCCTAGCCAAAACTAATAACATTATCTATATCACCAATTGGTAAATTTTGAAAAATGAGAATTGAAATAACTACCAAGCGGATAAATAATTACTTTCACATAAGATTGCGCTCATTGTATACGACAATGGTAAACAAGGCGTGCACAGGAAAATCGACGTGCGCCTTACTCTCTTGCTAACGACACAACACATGTCAACACAATACACGTCACTGTGGCTGTGGCGCGTATATCCTCTCTCTAGCCCCCCGACTATAAATAGCGCTGGTCCAGTCGATCCCTCAGCCGAATTGCTCTTGTGTAGATATTAGCGATACCATAAGTGCTCCAAAGTTAATGCCAGCTTATCCTTCTCCATGCGCCCGTGAGCTCCATCGGATCCAATATGTATACACTCATCTCCCGGTGTTATTGCTACATGGCGAAGATATCCTATTCAGAGTTTTGAGCTTGAACCTGTAAGTAATTGATCTTACTTGACTTGTTTATTCCTCTCTAGACATATTCTTGAATCCTACGTACTAGTACCCGATCTACTTTATATTGTCATAGATCTATCGTATGAGAAGCAATACACTTACTGTGCAGAGGTCCTCCTTTTTGTTGCCCACGAGGCATACTGATCTCGAACAGATTGGCACAAATCAACAGAAGCCAATCTGATAGGCACGAGGCAGATATCAGATTACCATAAGACAAACTGCTTCTACGTGGCGAGCACCTCAGAATGACATGGATCTGTATGGTTCCACATTTAAAGTCTCTTTAGAGGAACAGTGTCTAGCTGCGGATATACTTTGATGTCACTAAACATATCCGCATCAAAAAGTCTCTTAAAGTATATAGGAGACAAAACAGCCCACCTCGCATCGTGACGAATATTCGACCCTATAAATATGTGCATCCTGATACCTGGAAACTCACATCTACAAACACACAAATCACAATAAATTCATAGTAAGAATCACCATGTGTCCCTTGCAAGAAACTATAAGTATAGGAGCCAAATAAAATCCCAAGTTGCTAGTGATCGATCACTACTCACAAGCCACAAACCCACCAGAACACAAGTGAATCATCACCATATTATAATTAATTAGCTTCTGTTGATTCATGCATCCCCAAGCTGCGTGCACGCTCTAGACACGGGCGTGGCAAGCAGTATAGTGATCCATCGGTGGTGCAGAAGTCTGTGTTGGTATTAGGCGATATATTGCAAGCTTCGTGGTCATATTTCCATGTCTACATTGCTTTGCTACCCCCTCGGCATGAAACGGTGCTCGTCGGAGTGGCCGCACCAGGGCCAACGGCTGTGGGCGTCCCGTCCGGTGGCACCGCCAGTCCTCGCTCTCCCTGCTCTTCCTCCTCCGCAACATGATGTCATGATGCTGCAGACGAGGTCGGGGATGCGCAGAATCTCCTTGACAGATGAAGCCGACGCTTCTTCTTTCTCGTGGTCCTCATCTTCCTCTGGCTCTTCCTCGTCGTCTAACTCTGCCGCTTCGTCGTCTTCTTCTCCCCCGGACATCGTCATCGCTGCCGCGGCTACCACATCGCCGGCGCCAAGCTACCCTTCTAACAATGTGATAGTTAATGGCTTGAGTGATGACGAAGACTCACTCGACGAGTTTCCGTACTTCGGCATCATCCGGGACTTTGTGTTGGGCTAGCTAGCTAGCTAGAACTACCTGCGCATTCACAAAAAAAAGGCAGAACTACCTGCGAGGTAAGGAATTTATGAAGTGTGTAAGCATATATGAAGTCTGTATCCAGTATAGACATAAGTATCCATCGGTATAGTTTCTGTGTTTGTAGTTGTCGTTGTAACTGAAAAAATGTCTATGTGCAAGATATGAACAAACAATTTGTAATTTGAGTAATGTTATTGCAAATTTTGGGCTCTTGTATCATCGTTTTGATTTGTTGGCATGAAGCCAAAGCGCGATAAGGGCCCTCAGACTTGTGGAAAAGCTTAGCGCAGCGCTGACGGATGTGGGCGGGCGCGGTCACCAGCAACACCCACGTCGCCGGCCAACGCGCATGCACGGTGCCGGAGGCTGCGGCGGGTGCTGGTGGGCTTTGTCGATCCGGTGTCGCAACGGAAAGCTAGGCGGCACCAACACGCTGTAGCGACGCGACGAGGGCAACCTGATGTATGGGGCCTCGTCTCCTGTCGTCGTCCTCCTCCTCGTGCGCCACACACTTTCCGATCGTCGGAGAGGCCATCTGATGAGTGATCGTAAATTCGTAATTCTCAACTCATCAAGCAACGAGTTGCATGCGAACCACGCCGAGGCTCGATGGTTACCGATCGGAGGGGCTCAATCAGCCCATGCAAACGAAGAATATGTGGTGTCAAGACGGACCAGAAAAGGCCGAAGCAGGCAGGCAATCCGAACAGAAAGCCATCTCATGAGTGATCTCAATTCCCAAGTCAACTCCGTGAAGCAAGCGCCCGAGCACGAGCTTCATGCAAACCACGGCTCGTACGTAGGAAACGCATCCAAAGCAGCTGTGATCCATCTCTACGTACGTACTCTGCAGATAATCAAGCTGACTAGGAGGATGCCTATCAAACTTTATCACCAACACTTCACGCACAGGTACGTGTCCGCCTGGCTGGTGGATGATGTAGTGGTATATCCTTTTTGGAGGAAACTGATGGATGCCATATCTAAACAGCAGCTTTAATTTAGGCTAGTTCCTGGAATACTGCACTAAAGCTCCACGAAACAGCTGCAGGGGCGACACGCTAGCTGTGCACGAACTGAAGGTGGCCACCGCACGCGAACGGCCTACCGGCCGGCGCTGGGTTTCCCTGCCTGATCGATGATTATCACCGGCCGTCCCTCGCCTTGTACGTCATGCAAAGCTGACTCTCCGGCTCTCCGCGCATGCCTAGTGCCGGGGCTGCAGGTGCTGGTGGTGGGGCATTCTTCTCCGGTGGTGCAACAGAAAGCCGGTTGTGCCAAAATTTGCAGTCCAGAAACGCTTGCAGTCCACACAAGCGCTTGCAGTCCAAGGAAAAAAAAAGGCTTAGCAGAGTTAGATTAAGCACGCTGATCTGTTGTAGCTTTTTCCATTTTTTTTGTATGTGTGATTAGAAAAAAAGTTTGCTCGACAGCAGTCACTGTTGATTGTGTACACAAGAAGCAATGCGAGACGGTCTGTGTTGTTTCGGATGGAAAGTGCCTTTTACGAAGAGTGGTCTCGACAACACAGGTGCACCCGGTTTGTTTCTGAAATAAAACAGCAGCCCTCGATCAAACCGTGGGACGGCGATCCTCTCTGAACCGTGCCTGGCACAAAAGTAATGCACATGACCGTGCGTTTCATGCCACGGGGGCGGGTACTTTATGCATGAACTTAAATTAAATCATTTTTTAATTGAAATGGTGAAAACGGATTTTATTTGCTGGAGTCCTCCGTTGTATGGTTAATTATCAACTTGTTCAACTGCCTACCAAAAAAGGTTGTAAAAAGAGAATAACCACATTATAGAGAGAAATCATTTACAAAGAAGCCCTAAAAAAATGTGCTTGAAAAATGGCAGTGAACTATACTTATAATATATGTGATTGGAGTTCATAGTAAAGTAGAATAGTATATGATCCACCAGTGCGAGATGGGTACGTATAGCCATCTTAGCCAACACTAGGACAGTCTATATGATATATCACCAATTGGTAAACTTAGAAAAATGAAAATTAAAATAACTACCAAGCAGATAAATAATTATCTTCACATAGGATTTTCTCATTGTACGGCAATGATAAAAACTAGACGTGCACGAGAAAACAAAGGTGCACTTTACTTTCTCGCTAACGACACACAATACACGTCATAGCAGTCGTGGCATGTATATCCTCTGGCTAGCCCCCCGGCTATAAATAGCACCAATCCAGTCGATCCCTCTATCAAATTGCCTCTCGTGTAGTAGATATTAGCGATATAATATATAGTGCTCCAAAGTTAATGTCAGTTTATCCTTCTCCATCCTCGTCTGTATGCTCTGTCCAATTCCACTATGTATCGTTCTTCTCCCGGTGTTATCGCTACACTATGGCGAAGATATCCTGTTTGGAGTTTCAAGCTTGTACTGTTAATTAATTTGACTTATTTATTCCATTCTCGAGCATATTCTCAAAGGCCGCAAAATTGTTCCCGATCTACTTTGAATTGACATCTATATATGCTACATCTATCTTTCTAGCTTAGAAATATGGGGCTTTATGGATCAATTTGTTTAATTATCTTTCATGTTATGTTTTTGCTTTCACATGAGAAGCAATATGCTTATTGTGTGGAGGTCCTCCTTTTTGTTGCCAATATGCATTTTGTAGAAGTACACCCAGATCGCGACCCCTTAGATGCCAACAGTCTATGCCCCTCGTGTGGCCACGACAAGTACTGCTCCATCGAGACAGAGTACCAAACCAATGTAGACATAATCATGGCCACCAAGCTAGGTGGCCATGTCCATGTTTGCATTTGTTTAGCACCTCGTCTCCATGGAGCAATACTACTCGTGACCGCACCAAGGGCACCGGCTGTGCGCGTTCATTCCGGTCGCATTTTGGGCCTAGTTTTACAAGGTGCAGCGGGCACCGCTATCGAATATATGCTTATTGCTGGTTTGTTACCATAGGGAGAGGCTTGTCTTAGTCCAATGTCTTAGAGATCAGGCATCTCATGTGGTGTAAGTAGTTTGTACAAGATGAGCATGCCTCGTCATAAAACAACCTTTGTGACGAGTGGCGTCCTCATCTTGAACAAACTATTAACATGAGTGCATACTTCATCCATATCACATTGGCATAAGACAAGCCGCTCCTACATGGCGACCTTAGCATTGCGTGATGCAGTGACAGAGGTTTATTATGGCCAAGGTGGGTCATGGCCCCGCCTGCGTTCAGAAAAAATGTTAAAATCACCATATATCATAGGCTAATTGCTCTAAACTTTAATGGCTGCCCGGCCCCTCTCTCCAAAGATGAAAACGGGTGGCGCCAAACGTTTTCGCTTGGCGCCGTGGCGTCTCGTGCAGACCCTGCCGCGCGCGACACGAACGTTCGCCGTGCAGAGAAAAGCTAAGCAGTCAAGAGAAACGCACACGCTAGTTTCCAGTATAGCATTCATCTCCTCCCAGTGTTATTGCTCCACAACGGCGAAGATATCCTGTTCAAAGTTTCAAGCATCAAAACTGTAATGTAATTAATTGATCTTACCTTGACTTATTTATTCCTTTCTAGCTAGAGCATATATTCTCGTAGCCCACGAACTCGTCCCTAATCTACTTTATACTGAAATATATGCTAGATCTATCTTTCTCCTATCAAATAGTAGATATCTTGTTTAAACATGGGCTTCTATGGATCTTCTTAATTGTATTTTATGTTATGATTTGCTCTCAGATGAGAAGAAATATGCTTATTTTGCTGAGGTCCTCCTTTTTATGTTTAGATCATCAGAATTCACCATCTACATGGTAAGTTTTGTAAGAGAAGTATATGTATATATTTAAAACAGCTCATCTCAAAACCATAAGAAAACGCTAATAGCTTAGGTGGACAACCAGGCCAAATTCATGCTTGAATTTTGTTCTGCAGTTTGCAATGAGGGCAGCTTCGTCATTGCTGTTGAAGATGAGATTGTTTCTGCTATGAATGGTCCCTATCAAAATGGCATATAACACAAGAAGCAAGTGTCCGCCCTAGAATGACATGGATTTGTATAGTTCCTCACTTAAAGTCTCTTTTCACTATGTCACATCAGGCTTTCAGTAACACACATCTGTAACACAAGTAAGAATGTGTTAGAAAAATAAATCACAGTAACACAAGTATTTGTGTTACTGAGTGTGCTTGTAACACAAATGCTTGATGCTTATTCTAGTAACACAAAAATAGTGTTTCAAGTATAGTGTTACAAAGAAAGCAATGTGTCTCAACGTAGCAAGCCTAGAAATGGTAGTAACACAAATAAATGTTACTGTTATGTGTTACTAAAAGCCGTAGTAACATTTTTCTTAGGCTACAGTAACACATATTCGAATAATTCATAAGTTAAAATCAATTCAAAGTAGCTTCTTAGCATATATGCATGTGTAGCATAGTGGAAACTCAACAACTAAACAATGCTGAGGTCCTAGGATCAAATCCTAGCAGCCACTAATTATTTGGATCTTCTATTTGTGTCTACATTATATTGTAACACTTTTTATTAGACATAGTAATACATTCGTAACACTTTTTTCTAGCTTTAGTAAATGTCTGATGTGACGTAGTGTTTAGAGGAAGAGTGTCTAGGTTTAGATATGTACTCCTATGACACTAAGCATATCCTTACCATAAGTATATACGAGACAAAACAGCCCACCTCGCATCCTGCCGACACTACACCCTATAAATATGTGCGTCCTGGTACCTGGAAACACACATCTACAAACACACCGTGTTTTCCTTGCAAGAAACTACAAATATAGGAGCCAAATTCTTAGTATCACTAGTAGCGACCGATCAAGAATGATTTTTGTTGTATTTATTTTGGTGGATGGATGGTGGTATTGCTTAACTTCCAGTGTAGAAGTTTAGCATGTGAGGTGGAGTGTACATGATTATGATCAATGAGAGTATGACAAGCTTCTCACTAGGGCCACACAATTTTGATAAAGCTCAATGCAATAACAAGCAGCATATGTGTAAGGGTTTGCAATGTATGAACAATATATGGCTTTGGTAGGAATTATGATCATTAAAGAACTTTATCTTTTTAGCATTTTGTAAATAAGACTCCGGAAATCAAGTCTTACTTTGAACAAGATCATAACAGCCATATTTGTACCATATCATATCTCACAACAACTTAGACTTAGATCGATCACTATGCAACCCACAAGTTTTAAGTTCTAGGTAAATATGTAGGCCAAAAGTCTCAAAACTTGGGAGATTACTATAATATCCCAAATGTTTAACACAAAATAAGTAGTTAATAAAAAAAACTTCCGGAGTTGACCAAAACTTGACTTTCTGATCCTTTGATCCGATGGACGATCGGAGACCGGAGGTGCGTAGAGCTTGTCGAAATGATTCCGTTTGACTACTCATACGCTGGATTTGGACATTGGATGAATTTGTGGTGGTTGAATCAATCTGGACCTTTGGATGCACTAGGTTTCCTAATCTGTTAAGCCACCGACGACTCTTTCCTCTTCCGTTCTTTTCAACCAGCGCCGCCTCTCTTCCCGACTCCATGACCAAGCCGCCGCCTCCTGCCTTTCTCCTCTGCCTCTAGTTGCATCTAGCGCTGCTTGCTGTTGCTTCAGTCCAAGGGAGCCAGGAAGATAGAAGGTAAGGGGCGCCCTGCTGGGCACATTGTTGTGCTGTTTTGGTCCTGCGCAATGCTATAAGCAGCTGGTGTCGTTGAACTGCAGGGGAAGCAAAGGGCAGCAGGGAAGAAGGGGGAAAAAATAGGAGGGATTCGTGGATTGGATCTTCTTTGTATGAATTCTTTGATCTACGCTGCAGTGGTATTTCTTAACTAGCCCGTAGCTCAGTTCTGAATGGTCAGATTTGATATTAGGTTGAGATTAGGGACTTCAGTTTCTGTCTGACAGTTTGTTTTCAAAACTGGTATTTATTGGTTAGGAATTCGACCATGTGCCAATAATGAAAGTTGTAGACAATATTTTTATCTTTCCAACAGCGCTGGTCTCACACAATTCTGATAAATGGTTAGGGAGAAATCCTAGTTTACACAGTTTTCTGATTATTTATTTTTGGCACAGTTAGATGATTATTTAGCAAATCTTGCTATTACAAAAGTTGTAGGAAATTCTCTGTAGATGTCCAGAATGCATTCATTTGCAGCATTTGGTTTAGAAAATTAAAAGTTATGGGCAGAACAGTGAGCAGTTCAGAACTTCGGATGGATTTCAGTTAGTGGGTGAATTAGCTTAGTTTAGCTTGGTTAAGGGAATCGTTCTGATATTCAGAGAAATAGGTCGTATGTGCGCCGAAGTAGCTTCTAAGAGTAGTTTTTACTTACAGGTCTTGAGAGCTCCGGTGTTAAGGGCATACCGTCAACGTCTCGCCGAGGTTAAGGCAAGTGCATGACGGGCTTGTATGATCATATATGCTTCATTATTCTTCTGTTTTGTTCAATTCATTCGAGTTGTCTTTCATTTGAATGTTTCATGTATAATGTTCCTTCAAGTTTTGAATTTTCATTTACATATTATTCATGTTCCGGCCGATCCGGATGTGCAAGTTGGTTCTTATATTCATGTTCCTATGAGTAAGTGCTGGCCCCACTTGCTCGGCTTTACCGCTAAATGCGAAGGATGTATTCAAGTGTTGTCCGTTTCAGACGGAAACTACTATTTCATTGGATGTTCATCTCAAGAGTTCATTTTTCTTGTCTTTTGCCTTTCGTCAAATTATATTCATTCTTCTAGCTCCAATTGTACTTGCTGAGTATTTTTACTCACTCTTGTGTTTCATTTGGTTTTAGGTACCCGTTGATCGACACAAGCATTGGATGGGAGTAGCATATTCTTTTGAGCACACATACACCTTCACCTTTAATTAGCTTTACTGAACTCTTGGGTATTTATTGAGTAGTTGAGATGGTCATACGATTGTGGTGATTGGTTCATGGTTTATTCTTGGAGTTGCTGGTCGTTCATTGCTTATTCATAAATATATGTCTATTTGTGATGTCTGTGTGTCCGGGGATGTGAGAATTTACAGGTGAGACTCTGCCGAAATTTCGAATAATTTCTATACTTGTAGGTTTTAATTGTTTTATAGTAACATCCAGGTTAGTGAAATATCTAGGGCGTTACAGTTGGTATCAGAGCCAAGGTTTTAGTGCCTTACAAAATTTTAATAGCAAAAGAAACAAGTAAAATTTAATATAGGCTTATTTAATAAAAAACTTGACACACTTTTGCACAATAGGATGGGATGCATGGGCACGATTTGCATTTACGTTTCCGCTGATTTTCTTTTTCCTTTTTGTGCTTATTTTGGGTATGATAACATGTTGTTAATTGTATCCTTGTTTATGATTATTCATTATAGCTATGCCGCCGAAAAGGAAGAGTGCTCGAGTAGCTAACCGTGGAGGACGCGGTAGAGGTCGTAGAAGTGGTCGCGCTGGAGGTCGTGGTAACCAGTCGGCTGAACATGAACAAGAGGTCCATGAAAATGAAGATGTCGGAAGTCAGGAGGAGCACTCGGTTGCTGCTGCAGGTCATCCATCTGCAGCTAACAATGAGGCTCCAGTTCAGAGGATGACATTCACTAGATGGATGTCTATGCGTTTGGATACATTTGATGGTTCAGGAACACCAACCGATGCTGCGGATTGGCTGCGCAAGATGGAGAAGGTCATGGCTGCATGTAGGATGACATCAGAGGAGATGGTTCTATTTATTCCTCATCAGCTCACTGGCCAGGCTGATATTTGGTGGGTTGGTGTATGTGAGTCATGGACCCCTGCTCGTGGTGCTATCACTTGGGAGGTTTTTCTGGCGCAATTCAGGACTAAGTACTATCCAGATTCATTCAGAGATAGGATGAATGATGCCTTGAATCATATCCAACAAGGTGACAAGATGGTGGATGAGTATGAGAGAGAGTTCAGCAACATTGTTCGCTTCGTGCCTAGTGTGGCAAGTGATGAGCGTGAGAAGGCTAGGAAGTTCTTCACAGGCCTTAAAGCTCGATACAGGGAGGTGATGGGAAGAAATCCTCCTACTACCTACATCACGGCAGTTGAGTAGGCTAGAGGTATGGAGACACAGATTCAGCATACAGCGGTACAGCAGAGGCGTAGTGGGAGTGTGAGCAGCCCAACTAATGACCAGAAGAGAGTTCACCAGGAGGATGGGGATTCTTCTCAGCGGCCCCCTTTCAAGAAGTCCAAGACAAACCAACCTACTCAGCAGTCCCAGTCTTTTAGGCCTAAGCAGCCTGGAGCCCAGTCTTCCTCAACACAGCGCACTTCCCTCATGCAACCAGTTCCAGGACAGGGTTTAATTTGCTTCAAATGCGGGAAATCTCATCGTGCTTCGGAGTGTGGTTTTTCTGGGACTTGTCATGTCTGTGGAAGAGAAGGACATATGGGTGTGGTGTGCAAGAGAAACCCAGATTCTATCATTAAGTGGCAAAGGTCAAGTTCTTCATCAGGGCCTACCTCAGCAGCTAGTTCAAGAGGTTCAGCTCCTACCGTTAATGCTCCTCATGGCACAGTTCAGATGATGGCCACTCCTCCAGCTCCATATCATCAGTTTCCCCAGCAGTATATGACTCCACCACCAGGCTACTACTGGCCTGTGCCTCAGCTTCCTTCACCATATGTTCCACTACCGCTGCCTGCACCTCCTGCTCCTTCAGCTCCACCTCATCCATCTAATGGGGGAGGTTCTACTTCTTCTGCTTCTACCGGAGTTTACACCATGCCTACAGCTTCTTCTCTTGGTCGCCCAGATGTGGTTTCAGGTACTCTCATTGTTGATTCACATGATGCTCATGTTTTATTTGATTCGGGCGCTACATTTTCATTCATATCAGTTGATTTCATGAGGAGAGCAAATATTTCTAGCCAACAAATATCTCAATCGGTTCATGTTAGTTCTCCGGGGGGATTGATTTCTAGTTCGGTGGTCTGCCTGGGTTGTGTGGTTTCTATTGATGGGGATGATTTTGTGGCTAACTTAATGGTGATTCCTTTACCGGTTTTTGATGTCATTCTTGGCATGGATTGGTTACACCGGTACCGAGCCGTAATCTCATGCTTCTGGAAGACCATTACATTGGAAGCACCATCTGGGCAGACGATAACCTTTCAAGCTACTGCACCTCTTGATTCTTTATTTGTAATGGCAAGTCTGCTTCCTGGTCGTCGTCCTTTGAAGACGGGTTTTCTTTGGACTCTTGTGGAGTTGCCAACCAAGTCATTAGTGCTTGAAGAGATTCCTGTGGTGCGAGAATATCCTGATGTCTTCCCTGATGAGCTGCCAGGAATGCCACCTAAGCGTGAACTGGAGTTTCGTATTGATCTTCTACCTGGCACTCGTCCTGTATCCATTGCCCCGTATCATTTGTCCCGTCCATTTCAAGAGGAGTTGAGGAAGCAGTTGAATGACTTGTTGTCAAAGAATTTGATTCGACGCAGTGTGCCGCCATGGCGTGCTCCGGTGCTATTTACCAAGAAGAAGGATGGTAGTTGGCGTATGTGTATTGATTATCGTGGCTTGCATGCAGTGACAATCAAGAACAAGTATCCATTGCCACACATTGAGGTCTTGTTTGAGCGCTTGAAAGGGGCAAGGGTATTTTCCAAGATTGATCTTCAGTCTGGATACAACCAAATTCCTGTTCGAGAGGAGGATATTGAGAAGACAGCCTTTTCCACCTTGTTTGGCCATTATGAGTTTAGAGTTATGTCTTTTGGGCTCAGCAATGCACCTCCATACTTCGTGGAGACCATGAACAATATGCTTCGGGGATTGGAGGACTTTGTTGTTGTTTTTATCGATGATATACTCATCTTTAACTCCAAAACTGAAGCAGAACATGAGGATCATTTGAGGAGAGTTCTTGAGACTCTAAGGAGACATAAATTCTATGCTAAATTCAAGAAATGTGAGTTCTGGATTTCTAAAGTTAGTTTTCTAGGGCATGTAATTAATCAACAAGGCATCTCTGTTGATCCGGGTAAAGTTTCTACAGTAGTGGAATGGGAAAGGCCCACTAGTGTCAAGGAGGTGAGAAGTTTCTTGGGTATGGCAGGTTATTACTGTCGCTTTGTAAAGGAATTCTCTATCATTGCAAAGCCTATGACAAAGCTTACCCAGAAGAACGCTGAGTTCGTGTGGACTCGAGAGTGTGAGCATTGCTTTCAATTGTTGAAGGAAAAACTGGTGACTGCTCCTATTCTTACTCCTGAGCCTGGTAAGCGTTTCACTGTTTATTCAGATGCTTCTCGGGTAGGACTTGGGTGTGTCCTTATGCAGGATGGAAAGGTGATTGCTTATGCATCAAGGCAATTGAAGAAACATGAGGAGAATTATCCCACTCATGATCTAGAGCTTGCGGCGGTTGTTTTTGCCTCAATTTGAGACAACGGAGATGGCTGGAGTTGATCAAGGATTATGATTTGAACATCCAGTACACACCGGGTAAAGCAAATGTGGTTGCTGATGCCTTGAGCCGTAAGGTTGCTCCTCCTACTTTGAATTCCTTGATAGCTGATTTCGAATGAATGGATATATCACACAACTGATCCTAGCGTCTGCCATACCAGAGCGTGTGTTGAAGGCACAACAACATGATCGGTTGTTGGTAGATACAAAGAAGCGGATTCAGGAAGGAAAGGTTGGGGATTTTACTTTGGATGCTTCTGGAGCTGTTCGGTTTCGCGGTCGTTTATGTGTGCCACAGAAATCTCAAGTCAAAGAGGATATTCTTCGAGAGGCACATCGCACTCGGTACACTGTTCACCCTGGTGAGAATAAGATGTACCAAGATTTAAAGATCTTTTGGTGGAAGAGGATGAAAGTGGATGTAGCAAAGTATGTTGCTTCATGTGGAGTTTGCTAGCGTGTTAAAGCTGAGCATAAGACTCCAGCTGGGAAATTACAGCCACATGAGGTTCCTTTGTGGCCTTGGGATGATATTGCTATGGACTTTGTGGTTGGCTTACCACGTTCTCCAAAGGGAAGAGATACTATTTGGGTCGTGGTCGATCGTTTGAGGAAGGTGGCACACTTCGTTCCTATTCGCTCTACCAGTTCAGTAAGTGATTTGGCACCAATCTACATGCGTGAGGTAGTGCGATTGCATGGAGTGCCCCGCTCCATAGTTTCTGACAGAGATGCTAAATTTGTTTCCAAGTAGTGGGATAGCTTTCAAGAAGCGTTGGGTACTACTTTAAAGATGAGTACCGCTTTCCATCCCCAGACGGATGGACAATCTGAGCGTACGATTCAGACCTTGGAGGATATGCTGAGATCATGTGTACTATCATGGAAAGGAAGTTGGGAGGATCATTTGCCACTTGTGGAGTTTGCCTATAATAATAGTTATCATGCTAGCATTCGATGTGCACCTTTTGAAGCTCTTTATGGAAGGAAGTGTAGATCACCACTTTGCTGGGATGCAGTTGGTGAGAAGGCTGTTTTAGGGCCTGATTGGGTTCAGCAAACGACGGAGCGTGTTGCTGAAATTTGAGAGCATATGCTAGCAGCACAGAGCAGACAGAAAAGCTATGCTGATGTTAGGAGGCGTGACTTGGTGTTTCAGGAGGGTGATCATGTTCTTCTCAGAGTCTCTCCTACCAAGGGCGTTGTGAGATTTGGTACCAAAGGGAAGCTTAGCCCAAGGTATATTGGTCCTTTCTTGATCAAAGAGCGAGTGGGAAAGTTGGCTTATCGGTTGGAGCTGCCAGAATCAATGAGGGGTGTGCATGATGTATTCCATGTCTCAATGTTGCGGAAGTATCTGAGAGATCCAGAACATCATATTACTGTGGAGCCAATTACTATTGAGCAAGATTTGTCATTCGAGTCTCATCCGGTGAGAATTCTGGAGACGGCTGAGAGGGTCCTTAGGCGCAAGACGATCAAGTATGTGAAGGTTCTTTGGACGAACCAGACCGAGCGCGAAGCAACCTGGGAGCTCGAATTAGACATGCGTGAGAGGTACCCCCATTTGTTCCCCTCTGGTGAGTAACCATGTGTCTTGTTCAAGTCATTTTTGTCTACTTTTCCATAAGTATCGTTCGTTAAGAATTCGAGGGCGAATTCTGTTGAAGGGGGGGAGAATGTAATATCCCAAATGTTTAACACAAAATAAGTAGTTAATAAAAAAAAAACTCCCGGAGTTGACCAAAACTTGACTTTCTGATCCGTTGATCCGATGGACGATCGGAGACCGGAGGTGCGTAGAGCTTGTCGAAACGATTCCGTTTGACTACTCATACGCTGGATTTGGACATCGGATGAATTTATGGTGGTTGAATCAATCTGGACCTTTGGATGCACTAGGTTTCCTAATCTGTTAAGCCACCGACGACTCTTTCCTCTTCCGTTCTTTTCAACCAGCGCCGTCTCTCTTCCCGACTCCATGACCATGCCGCCGCCTCCTGCCTTTCTCCTCTGCCTCTAGTTGCATCTAACGCTGCTTGCTGTTGCTTCAGTCCAAGGGAGCCAGGAAGATAGAAGGTAAGGGGCGCCCTGCTGGGCACATTGTTGTGCTGTTTTGGTCCTGCGCAATGCTATAAGCAGCTGGTGTCGTTGAACTGCAGGGGAAGCAAAGGGCAGCAGGGAAGAAGGGGGAAAAAATAGGAGGGATTCGTGGATTGGATCTTCTTTGTATGAATTCTTTGATCTACGCTGCAGTGGTATTTCTTAACTAGCCCGTAGCTCAGTTCTGAATGGACAGATTTGATATTAGGTTGAGATTAGGGACTTCAGTTTCTGTCTGACAGTTTGTTTTCAAAACTGGTATTTATTGGTTAGGAATTCGACCATGTGCCAATAATGAAAGTTGTACATAATATTTTTATCTTTCCAACAGCGCTGGTCTCACACAATTCTGATAAACGGTTAGGGAGAAATCATAATTTCAGTACTGATGGTTCAGGAAATCCTAGTTTACACAGTTTTCTGATTATTTATTTTTGGCACAGTTAGATGATTAAGTTGTAGGAAATTCTCTGTAGATGTCCAGAATGCATTCATTTGCAGCATTTGGTTTAGAAAATTAAAAGTTATGGGCAGAACAGTGAGCAGTTCAGAACTTCGGATGGATTTCAGTTAGCGGGTGAATTAGCTTATTTTAGCTTGGTTAAGGGAATCGATCTGATATTCAGAGAAATAGGTCGTATGTGCGCCGAAGTAGCTTCTAAGAGTAGTTTTTACTTACAGGTCTTGAGAGCTCCGGTGTTAAGGGCATACCGTCAACGTCTCGCCGAGGTTAAGGCAAGTGCATGACGGGCTTGTATGATCATATATGCTTCATTATTCTTCTGTTTTGTTCAATTCATTCGAGTTGTCTTTCATTTGAATGTTTCATGTATAATGTTCCTTCAAGTTTCAAGTTTTCATTTACATATTATTCATGTTCCGGCCGATCCGGATGTGCAAGTTGGTTCTTATATTCATGTTCCTATGAGTAAGTGCTGGCCCCACTTGCTCGGCTTTACCGGTAAATGCAAAGGAGTGGATTCTAGTGTTGTCCTTTTCAGACGGAAACTACTATTTCATTGGATGTTCATCTCAAGAGTTCATTTTTCTTTGTCTTTTGCCTTTCGTCAAATTGTATTCATTCTTCTAGCTCCAATTGTACTTGCTGAGTATTTTTACTCACTCTTGTGTTTCATTTTATTTAGGTACCCGTTGATCGACACAAGCATTGGATGGGAGTAGCATATTCTTTTGAGCACACATACACCTTCACCTTTAATTAGCTTTACTGAACTCTTGGGTATTTATTGAGTAGTTGAGATGGTCATACGGTTGTGGTGATTGGTTCATGGTTTATTCTTGGAGTTGCTGGTCGTTCATTGCTTATTCATAAATATATGTCTATTTGTGATGTCTGTGTGTCCGCGGATGTGAGAATTTACAGGGGAGACTCTGCTGAAATTTCAAATAATTTCTATACTTGTAGGTTTTAATTGTTTTACAGTAACATCCAGGTTAGTGAAACATCTGGGGCATTACAATTACTATGTTGTGACTAGATACAAACGAGAGATAAAACAGAGCAACTATTTATCATCTCAACATAGGGAAAACTAGACACTCTTACATATGAAAGAGAAATTACTAAAAACTAAGAACCACGCTAAAGACTATTTTTGCTTTTTCTTTTGGTTTTATCATTTTTTTTGTCATTTTATCATTTTTTTTGCTAATTTTACATAAGGTGCATGCAAGAAGGACGCTAACTAAGATACAAGTTGAGACACATGTAACCTCTCTTGGGGGTGGGGTCCCCCAAGCTTGCTTCTTGTGCACGGTCACTCGGGTGGATCGAAGTCCATGTGCCTGAAGAAGGCTCTCATGTCGGTTTGCCCTCTCTGGACCGTGGAGTGGATGTCGGCTACCTGCGTGTCGGTATGAGCTTGCCACTCGTCCGTGCTGGCAATATGCCCTTAGAGAGTGGTATCGGTGTCGACTTTGTAACGTCCCGCTCCCCGAGCCAAGTCCGCTAACACCTGGTAGCTCTATAGGATCTCAAGACTGCCCTCACAGACCAACACAAGTCTATTCTGCGCACTTTGTCCTCACTCGTGCGCACCCTGAAAGAACTTCTCGGTCGGTCACCCATCCCGAAATTGCTCCAGGCCCAGCACGCTTAACCACGGAGTTCTTTTGAGATGAGTGTAACATCCCCGCTTTTCTAAGAGTATTAATTACTCTTAATCATGTTTATCGAGTGATCAATATCTGATAAGCTCGAATTTTGAGTTTGAAAATTTCATCTTCACCAAATCAACTCAAATTTATCTCAAATTGAGCTCGAACAAGAAACTCCCAAATTTTTGCACACAAGTGGGATCAACACAGCACATATCTGGTTCACAGCGCCAAGATATAATTTTGGACCATTTTCCAGAATTTTATCAAAGGGGGAAGCCATTTAAATAAATCAAGAGCTTTCAAATAATTTCTGTCTTTCCAGGAATTTTCATTCAAAATATATTTCGATTCTGGACAACTTCCAATAAGAAATTTTGTTCCTGTATACTTGAACTTCAAGTCCATAATTTCTCAGATTTTTCTGAAGTTTCGAAGCTTGTGTTTGGACCCTTTTGAATCAGCACGTTGGGAATTTGACTTAGGGGGTGTTCGGAGGCTCTAAAAATTAGTGGAGAGAGAAAAAATTCTTACCATTTAGAGTACTAAACAAAGTCTAATTACAAAACTAACTGCAGAACCCCTATGCTAATTTGCGAGACGAATCTAATGAGGGTAATTAAGCCATGATTAGAAGATAGTTACTGTAGCACCACTGTTCCAAAACATAGATTAATTAGGCTCATTAGATTCGTCTCGCGAATTAGCCCTAGGGTTGTGACATAGGTTTTATAATTAGACTTTGTTTAGTACTCTAAACGGTGCCGACATTTTCTCTCTCCGCTAAAAAAATTGGCTGCCGAACAGGGTCTTAAAAATCGAAAGATGATACTGTAGCGCCATGCTTTCCTCTGTTTCCCCCTGTTTCCCTCGCTGTAGCACTGCGCTCTGCTTCACAGCCACGCTGCTGCAGGTCTGCACTCGCGCGTGTGCGCTTGATGGCACGCAGCAGCACACCACCATCTCCCTTATCCTTTCCCTCACCAGCTCAGTCAAGTCGTCGCCGCGTCCTCCTATTTTCTTTCTTTCTTTTCCAGCCAGCCACCATGGCTGTAAGCACGAACTCGTGCCGAGCTGCTGCTGTGCAGCATCCCTACCCAAACCTGAACCGAAAATGGACGCCCTAGCGAGCTCCGCAGCCTTGCCTGTCCACCACTCCCTCTCTCCCGCAGGTAAGGCCGAGATCGACCATCATCTTCTTCAAGCTCGGCCACCGACCGACTCTCACAGCGCCGCCAAATTCTTCCAATTCGGTGAGCCATCCTTCAATCCCTCGAGCATTGATCTTCCCCGATTTATCTCGCACCTCCTTAAGCCATATCTTCTCCTTCATTGCAGTCCTACGCGAAGCTTTTCAAGTTTTCCCCTACTGTCGTACACTGCAGACAAGCACGCCATGGTGACCTCCTACTTCCGGCCGCTCCCGTCGACGACAAGCTCCACGCCGCTCTTCTAGAAACAGAGGTGAAACTCCCCAACATTTTTCCTCGATTTTTAGTGCGTCGTGCCGAGCTCACCGCCTTGCCGAACTCCGGCCGACAGTCGCCTCTCGCCGCCGGCCTCTTCCGCTCGTCGCCGGCGTGCTCTCGCACCTCAAACGGATCCGCCTAGTCACACCGGTACCGCACGTGCCTTTTTCTTTCCAAAATATTGCCGGGAGCCCGCCCCGGGGAGAGCGTCGACGAACTGCCGGCGAGCGCCATGGCTCTGGAGCTCAGCTCCAGGCCAGATCGTGTGGGACCAAGTCTTTCTCTTTTCTCTGAAAATCAGCTGAAACTTGTAAAATCGCTAGAAAACTTATATAGCTCAGAAAAATGTGAAACAAATTTTGTTGGAATCCTTAAAACAAGATCTATCCATATGTGCAATAACATCTCTACGTTTCACAGTAAATAATTCTAAAAAATTCAGAGAATCAAAACAAATATAAATTCATATTTCCTTTTCTGCTCATCCAAAAATAATGAAATTTTGTATGCATACATATCATGGCATTTCAGAACCGTTCACCAAGCGGCATATTTAAATTCTGCATATTTTTGCAGTAACTGCATTTTCAAGCTTTGCCTTGCTTCATTTTTGGTATTTTATTCTTAATGTTTTTAACCCAATTTTTGGATATGTTGCTTCTAATAGTAGTGATGTGCTCTGAAAAATATAAAATAATTTTTATGCCATTCATAATCCTGTTAAAGACCTAAGTAAAATAAATTCTTTGTTCGATCTTTAAAACCCAGAAATCTTGTTACCTTGTTATTAGTTTCTCTTCAAACAAAAGCAACTTATAATCTTTTGAGCTATTTCTGAGCATCACATTAGCATCGTTATCATGGCATTGCATTCTTTCATTTAGCAAATTTTCCTATGTGCATTGCTTTATTTTTCATTATGCATTGCATCAATTAGGGGACGACGCCGGAACCGAGGACGTGGAGATCATGACGGAGGAACTTGCTGCTGATTCTAACATTGATGGTTGAGCTAACAAATTTCAGACCCAAGGCAAGCTCTGGTGCATCTCACCCTGTTTTAAAAAGTTTTTCCTTTTATCACTGTATATGGAGTCATGTTATGTGCATTAGGTGTTTAGGAGTTGAATGAAACCTTAGTTGCATATATCCCTATGTATTCCTATGGGTTGGTATGTTCAACCGTTTGTTACTTTATGCTATGCTTAATGTTGATTCATCGGTAGAAGTCGAGTGGTGCGGAACACTACTCGCGAGCTATAGGACTCTTTTTGGGAGAATTACTGAAATTGTTACTACCTCACATGATGATGATAATTTGAGACCGGGCGGGAATGTGTAGGTTTGCAGCAGGACATGGAGGTCTTGTGTGCGGTAGCCCTGTCTGTGTCGATCGAGGACCGATCGTTGTGGACCCGTTGAGCAAGTTTGAATGTACCGGATGCATGCTAGTGATATGGGCACTAGTAAACCGATGTAACTCGATTACTGTATTGTTGGACGGGGCCCCCCCTCTCTTCTTGTGATGAAGATGGTATGGTGGTTGCGGGTATGTGTTAGAAGGGAGGGCACACGGGCTAACCACGGATGGCCCAACGCGGGTATCGCGTGGAGGATGTGTGTCCGGGAGAGGGGAACTTGGACCGGCTTTATGGTGTCTTGTGAAAGGTTGCCGTGCGTGACTCTTCGTGAGTGTGCGTACGTCGTGTTATCCGGGTTTTGCCTGCAGGTATAAATCGATTCGAATCGCCGTCCCTCGCGGTTATTGAGTACCACTTGTGATCGCTGCCACATCGTAGTAAGAAGTGAACATGATGATTATTTATATGCTGTTTGCACTCAATTTAATTGTATTGCAACCTTGTATGCATTAGCATAGGTACACATATTTATGTTTATGTAATAACCCTTTTAATTTGGCTAAAATTTGAAAGAAGGGTCAACTTTTAGTGCTACTTTTATGCAATTTATTCCTATACCTATGTTCAGCCCCCTGCATGCTAGGAGTCGGTCTTAAAAGGCCATTTTGATGGGTAAGTCTTGCTGAGTATTAGTTGCTCAGGGTTTGTTGTTTAAATCTTTGTTGCAGGTGACCTTTTTCCTGAGGAGAGTGAAGCATGTCTATGGGCTGGATGTGCTTCATCATAAGGCAATATCGTCGAGTTTAGTTGCTTCCGCTGTCGTTGTTATTCGAATTTCAAACTCTTTTATGTACCAAAAATCTAAACTTAGTTGTAATAATTAAACCACTTTGTACTCTATACTTATGCTTATGAGTGTGGTCTTTTGGATGCTTGCTTCACTAAGTGTCACCCGATCTCGACCCTGTTAAGGAAACCTCTCATTATTTGAGGTGGGATGCTACAATGAGCTTCCGGAAAAGAAGTTGCAACTTGTTGACATGAGTATTCTATCAATCCTATTAAGCCCTGGGCCAGGATGTCACATACTGTTGTGACGGACCGCCCTGTAAATGGGACCGATTCGCCCTAACAGGATCGATCACACCAGGAGTCTCTGACGAAGCGAGCACAGATAGAACACATCACATCACAGAGTCTCATATATATACTTTACAAATGAGAGTCGATTACAAGAAAGGTCAACAAGAGCGGAAGCGATATACATGTTTAAGCTTACAACACTAACGGAAGAATAAAGATAGAAATTACATCGAACGCTCAAGTGAGACCATTACATCGAGCCCACCGATGCAAGTCTTGAAGGGGTTAGCCGCATGAAAGCAACAAAACAACCTGAAAAACGAAAGCAACAAACCCTGAGCAACTAATACTCAGCAAGTCTTACCCGTCAAAGTGGCAAAATGCCGACTCCTAGCATGCAAGGCTATTTGTGGCTGGCCAACACTTTGCAGAAATAAAGCTTACTGATAGTTCATCCTTACTTTCAACATTTTAGCATCACGTTCTAGTAGCATTTAAATTCTATTGTTTGCACCTATCAACTAGAGCAATACACTTGTACAAACAATTTATAAGGATCAAAAGAACCATGAAATTCAGATCTCATCCATTATTCCATAACTTACTACGATGCGACGCAGCGAACAAGCGGGTACTCATAACTGCGAGGGACGGCGATTCGAATCGATTTACATCCTGCAGGAGAAACCTGACCACACAACATATGCGCACCCGAACATGCCACATATGGCAACCTTTCACAAAGCCCCCACGAAGCCGAAATCGATCTGCTACTTTCGGGAGAAGTCTTGGCCTCCAACGCGATACCCGGCCCAGCCGTCATCCATGGGAGGTCCTCATTCTCCCTACCGCCCCATAGTCCCCAAAGTAGCAGGCGGCGGTTCGACCCCGCGATCGCTAAGCTATGTTAGTTTACTGGGCCCATATCACCAGCATGCATGTGATCAGTACGTTCAATACTTGCTCAATAGGGCCAACAATGAACGGTCCTTAATCGGCACAGACGGGGCTACCGCACACAAGACCTCCATGTCTTGCTGCACCACCTACACCTCGACGGTGTGAAATAAAACAAGAAACTTAAACAGGGAAAGCATGCACCGGGGCTTGCCTTGGTGTAACACCCCAGAAATTCTGGAGCATTACTACACTACGCTACAACAGCAACAAATAAAGATTGCCAAAAGAGAGCAATAACTTGATAACAATATCATACGCGGAAGCATTCAAACAAATATAACTGGTAACAAAAGTATAGATAAACAAAGTCTGTCCAAGACAGCAGCTCCAAATGATGGTCTAACGAAAGTAAAGTTCCAACATCCAAACATTATTACGACAACTCAAGAGTTTGAAAAGTAAATTTATTGTGAATAGTGCGATGTGTGTTGCTACTCCCATCCCACGCTCGCACCATCCAAGATCAAGTACCTGAGAGGATAAAACAAGTGTATGAGGTTTATGGAAAACCTCAGCAAGCAAACTACTTTAACAAAGTTATTCAAATCACAGGTTGATTAAGCATCAAGTGGATTGCAACAACAGGATAAAGTATCAATTGATAGATAACTTCAGCTAAAAAGATAAAATTGAATATACTTCACAATTATATTCTTCATGCAAATGCAAATGATGCAATGCAATGCATGACTTCACTTCTACCCTCAAATCCCAACGAAGGAACGGAGGGCTGCAACCACATTGCTCAATTCAACGTGCGTTGCTGTACCGGTACTTACTGCACCAACATCAGGCTACAGTTTCTTCATATGCATATCAAATGGAAGAGTGCAAAATGCAAGATTTGCGATGTATGCACTTCATATACTTCAGATATTGATAACAATAAAGAATGTACCACAAGCTATAAGATAGCAACTTCATTGTAAAAGTAATACCAATAAATTCAGATTAAATGGCTAGTGTGAGGTACTGAAATTTATTGGAGGTAATTCGAATAACAAAGTTAAAGCATGTAGACCACGGCGCTACGTTTACTTGCCTTCACCAAATTCGAGAGAAGGAGCTAAGCTTGCTCCGAAGGTGCACCACCTGGATATAAATAATTCTCAGCACAAAACACGAGCATACAAATAAAGCAAACAACGAGTAAAACGCTCCTATGGTCGTTCGTAAAGATAGCCCCCGAACAGCCCCAAAACACCAAAACTGTCTATACAGGACAGTCGGCTTCACATTTTCATAACTATTTTTATACAACAGAGAAAAGGGTAAATGAGCATACTGAGATGATCTACTAAACATTATCTACAACTTTGGTGTTCAACTCAAAAACTAGTTCGAACCATAACTCAGGTTAAACTGTGGCGCAAGACAGACATTCAGTTTACAGCGTGTACTGCAAACAGCTGAACTTCAAACATTCATAATTCCAGTTCTACTCGACCAAAAACAGAGTTTAAGCACTCCATGGAAAGATCAGACAAAGCTCTACCATAACCTTTGTTGTATGACAGACAAAATCTGCCTCTAAGATCACTAGATTTGGCACACAAAACTTAGTGTCGAAACTGTAACTGCAGTCTGACGAAACTGACAGTAAATATTCAGAGATGCATAACTCCTGACATACTGAACGAAAAAGGCATATAAATACTCGATGGAAAGATAATCAGATTATCTACAACTTTCGTATTCATGGGTTTTTCAGATTCAAACTTTAAGATTGCCGAAAGAAGGGATCACTCAAGTTCTGTAATGAACGAATAAACTGCAACCTAATTCTGACAGCACCCACGAAAACTGATCCCCATCTGCCGTCTATCAAACCTAATACCCCTAAAGAAAGATCAAAGGCCTGGTATGGTCGATTAACTACCTGAGATCACGAATCCTTCTCTGCTCCTATCACTGCCCTCGTCTATTGCTTCGTGTTGCCTGCTAGGTTACTACCGCCCCTGCCTGCTTGTCCCCTTTCGTGAAGGTGATCTACAGCCAACAAGAGATCGAGGACAGGGAAGTAAGCACCAGCACTACTCGTTTTGCATCAAAGATGAACCGGAAGAACAACTCACCAAAGAGGATCGCTGCCCTAGCAACGGAAAAACGCCAGAACAGCAGAACGCCGCCGCCTCCTCACGATCGCCAAGGAGAAACGCTAGGGAAAGTTACGTGATTTCTGCCTTCCCCTTCTCTACTGAGAAACGGACTCAATTAAGCCCATGTTTAATGGTCATTTAGCCCACTAATAAAGCCCAAAACGTATTTAGGCTGAATTATATTTTCTGGACGTTACATTCTCCCCTCCTTTAAGGAATTCGTCCCCGAATTCTACCGTTCTACGCCATGAACGAAACATGATACTGGGAAACAAAAGACTTCTTCACATACCGCTTTCGAAAAGTTGAGGATACTTTTGACGCATGAGATCCTCGAGTTCCCAAGTAGCTTCACGCTCGGACTGATGAGTCCATAAGACTTTCACATATTTGATAGTCCGATTGCGCATTACGCGCTCCGAGAACTCCAATACTCGCACTGGTTGAGATTCTAGAGTCAAGTCCTGCTGAATGATCATTGATTCAGCCCCAATCTTCTGCTCGGGATCCTTCAAATATTTTCTCAACATAGAGATATGAAACACCGGGTGCACTCCAGCCATAGAGTCGGGCAGCTGCAAACGATATGCCAAAGAACCAACTCGGGCAGTAATCAAATAAGGTCCAATGTATCTCGGGGTAAGCTTTCCCTTCACACCGAAACGAACAATGCCTTTCATTGGTGACACCTTGAGTAGCACCTCATCACCCACTGCAAATTCCAAATCCCTCCGCCTAACATCCTCATAGCTCTTTTGTCGACTCTGAGCGATCAACAAATTCTGCCGTATCTCACGCACCTTATCATGAGTCTGCTGCACCCAAATCGGCCCAACCAAGGAACGCTCGCCAAGCACTTCCCAACACAGCGGGGAAATACATCTTCGACCATACAAAGCTTCAAATGGTGCCATTCGAATACTTGCCTGGTAGCTATTATTATAAGCAAACTCAGCTAAGGCCAAATGATCCTCCCAGCTGCCCTTCCATGAAAGCACACATGCACGCAACATATCCTCAAGAGTTTGGATAGTACGCTCGGATTGGCCATCTGTTTGAGGGTGAAAAGCCACACTCATGTCAAGCTTTGTTTTAAGAGCACCATGTAGACTCTTCCAGAAGTTGGACACAAATTTAGAATCCCAATCTGAAACAATTGATTTAGGCACGCCATGCAACCTCACAACTTCCTTGATATACAAAGGAACTAAATCTGCAGCAGAGTTTGTTGCCTTCATTGGAATAAAATGAGCGACTTTGGTGAGTCTATCTATAACCACCCAAATTTCATCTTTACCACGGGGAGATCGCGGTAAGCCAACAACAAAATCCATAGTAATGTTTTCCCACTTCCACTGAGGGATCTCCAAAGGTTTCAATAACCCTGCAGGTCGTTTATGCTCAGCCTTCACCCTTTGACAAATACCACAAGAAGCCACATAACGGGCAATGTCCACCTTCATGCGCTTCCACCAAAAGCTCTCCTTCAAGTCTCGATACATCTTAGTCTCTCCAGGATGTACCGTATAAGGACTACGATGAGCCTCACTCAGGATATCCATCTTCACTTCAGATTTCTGTGGTACACACAATCGGCCTCTGAAGAAAATTATACCATCCTCTGCCATAGAAAATTCACGTGGTTTACCCGCCTCAATACGCTTGCGAACAGCCTGTAGCAAGCGGTCTTCCAATTGTGCCTTGCGCACACGCTCGCGCAAAGAGGACTGAATAAGTAATTGGGTTTCCTCATGTGCAACACCCACATAGCAGAAAGAGATACCCATGCGGTCCAAGTCTGCAATCAAGGGCATTGCTACTTTCGGAACACCAGTCCTGCTAAGAGCATTTGCCACCACATTTGCCTTCCCAGGATGATAATGAATTGTAAGATCGTAATCTTTTATCAACTCAAGCCATCTTCGCTGCCTCATATTCAACTCCTTCTGAGTGAAGATATATTTAAGGCTCTTATGATCAGTACAGATATCACAAGACTCGCCATAGAGATAATGTCTCCAAGACTTCAAGGCAAACACAACAGCGGCCAACTCTAGATCATGAGTGGGATAATTTCTCTCATGCTTCTTTAACTGTCTAGAGCCATAAGCAATCACCTTGCCGTCTTGCAATACACAACCAAGACCAATACGGGAGGCATCCGTATACACAGTGAAGCGCTTGCCACTTTCGGACAAGGCCAAAATAGGAGCATTCACCAATTTCTCCTTCAGAGTCTGAAAAGCGATTTCACAATCATTGTTCCATACAAAAGGAACACCCTTCTCTGTCAGTCTAGTCATTGGCTTAGCAATGCTAGAAAAATTCTGCACAAAACGCCGATAGTAACCAGCAAGACCCAAGAAACTCCGAATTTCAGTCACACTAGAAGGCCTCTGCCATTCAACGACAGAAGCAACATTCTTGGGATCAACTTTAATGCCATGCTGATTGATAACATGACCAAGGAAAGCCACTTCAGAGAGCCAGAAAGCACACTTCTTCAGTTTAGCATAGAATTGGTTCTTTCGTAGAGCGTCAAGCACAAGACTAAGATGTCGCTCATGTTTTTCCTCTGACTTAGAGTAGATCAAGATGTCATCGAGGAAAACGACAACGAAGTCATCCAAGAACTCATGCAACATCCTATTCATCGCTTCCATAAAAGCAGCAGGGGCATTTGTTAGTCCAAAAGACATAACGATATATTCATAATGCCCATACCTAGTACTAAAAGCCGTCTTCTCAATATCCTCTTCTCGTATTCTCAATTGATGATAACCAGAGTTCAAATCAATCTTAGAGAATATCTTGGCACCTCTCAGTTGCTCAAAGAGCACATCAATACGAGGCAAAGGATACTTATTCTTTATAGTCACCTGATTGAGAGCACGATAGTCCACACATAGCCGCTTGCTTCCATCCTTCTTCTCCACAAACAACACCAGAAAAGCCCAAGGAGACTTGCTAGGTCGAATAAAACCCTTAGCAAGAAGATCATCAAGTTGCCTCTTCAACTCCACTTGCTCCTTTGGAGCCATTCGATACGGAGTCTTATGGATAGGTTGTGTACCAGGAACAACCTTGATTTCAAAAACTGCATCCCGTGTAGGCGGAATACCTGGGAGCTCAACAGGAAAGACATCTGGATAACGGCACACCACCGGAATATCCTCAACTCGCAAAGAAACCTCGTTACCCTCTGCCAAAACCCAAAGATAGCCCGTCTTTCTCGGCCGTCGATCCGGAAACAAGAAGCACAACAAAGAAAGGGTATACTTCAAAGCACCACCCTGGAAGACAACCTCCTGCCCAGAAGGTGCTTGCAACAAGACTGTCTTCCAAAAACAAGATATAACAGCTTGATATTGAGAAAGCCAATCCATCCCAAGAATAACGTCAAACACGTCTAATGGGATAACCACTAGATTAGCCACAAAATCCTCATCTGCTAGGTGAACCACACAACCGGGACATACAACATTACTAGAGATAGGCCCTTTAGCAGAACTGACTGTAATAGACTGCTCAATCTGCTGAAAAGAAATACCCGTACGTTGCATAAAAGCCTCTGACACAAACGAGAAGCTAGCGCCAGAATCAAACAATGCATATGCATCAAAAGAATCAACAGATATAGTACCTGTCACAACATCTCCACGGCCTCTAGTATCAGATGAGGGCAAAGCATATGCCCCTGGAATACCAGTAGAGGAAGAAGGTCCAGAAAAACCAGCCGGTGTAGGAGTCAAAGTAGTAGACGGAGTAGGACCCCGGTAAAGCCAATACGCACTAGAAGCAGGTGCGTGCGACGAGCCAACCGTCGATGCCACCGCGGGCGTCGACACCAACTGCTGCGAGGGAGGTGCAGGCAAGTACTGCTGCCCAGGTGGCGCAGGCAAGTACTGCTGCACTGGTGGCACAGGCAAAAACTGCGACCCTGAAGGAGTAGTGTACTGCATCCCAGGCAAAAAACCAGCCATCATGTGTGCAGCACCATGCTGTCCCGAGGAATTAGCCACTGGCTCCCAAATCACCTTACTGTTAGGATTCTTTCTGCACACTACTTCTTTGTGGTCCTTACCACACCTGGAACACTGACCACTCCAGCGACAGTCTGAGCGGCGATGAGCATCACCACAGCGAAAGCACACCAAACCCAATCCCGGCCTAGCAACGGCCCGGAACTGAGTAGAGCCACCTCCAGAACCACCTCCTGAAGTACGAGACTGAGAAGAATTGCCACCATAAGGATGGTGACGATTCTGCTTATTCTTCTTCTGAGAAGGGCCCCCAATTTGGCCCTTCTGATCCCTCTGTCCCTGAGATTGACTTCCTCCTCTGAGCTCCTCAGTGAAGTCATCCTGCACTTCAACTCCCAAAGCTCGCTCAACAACAGAGCGAAAGTCCTCCATAATAAAAGCCCCAAGGACTCGCCGAATAGAAGCCTTCAAGCCCTTTCTGAACATCCTTGCTTTCTCATACTCATTATGTGCGACATTACGCACAAAGCGTACCATCTGGTTAAATTCAACCTCATATTTAGCCACAGTCTTTTGGCCTTGATGGCACCTCTCAAGCTGGGATTTCATCTTGTCAACAAAAGCAATAGGGTAGAATTTTCTCTCAAACTGGTCGACAAATTCAGGCCAAGTGAAAGGACCATATGCAGCAGAGCGAGAGGACTGCATATTTCTCCACCAAACTAGAGCCTCACCCTTCAGTAGTTGAGTGGCATAACGAACCCACTCTGTGACTGGCACCTGAAAAGCATCCAGCTTGTCTGTCGTTGCAGAGAGCCAATCTGCAGCCTCAATAGGGACACCTGAACCACCAAAGTGCTCCAAATGCATGCCACACCAGTCTCTCAAGTCTAACGGGCGATGAGGAACTGCTGCTGGTTGTGGGACACCTCCACCAACAGGAACACCTCCATCAACTGGAACGGCACCTCCAGCAGCACCAGGAGGAGGGCCACCGGCTGCAGCAGCACCAGGAGGAGGGCCTCCGGCTGCAGCAGCACCAAGAGGAGGGCCACCAGCTGCAGCAGCCCCAACGGCACCCCCTGCCTGACGGAGGGCAGCCATCTCAGCCCGCATCGCCTGCATCTCCGCAAGCACCGCAGCTAAGTCCACATTGGGCTGAGGAGCCTCATGAGCAGGCTCGTCCTCACCACGACCAGCACCACGTCCACGGCCACCACGACCGCGACGACCGCGACCACGACCACGACCGCGATTCATCTATTATCCACACAACAAGATAAAAAAATCAATAAAACATCATATATTCACAAAAAAGCAAGTGCTAACAAGACCATTATATAGCGGTATACTGAACCCAACTCCCCTCCTATAAGTGCAAGTGTGTCAAATTTTAAGGTGAGTAAAATTTTATCAAACAAAACTATGCCTAGAATCTATAACCAAGGCTCTGATTACCAACTGTAACACCCCAGAAATTCTGGAGCATTACTACACTACGCTACAACAGCAACAAATAAAGATTGCCAAAAGAGAGCAATAACTTGATAACAATATCATACGCGGAAGCATTCAAACAAATATAACTGGTAACAAAAGTATAGATAAACAAAGTTTGTCCAAGACAGCAGCTCCAAATGATGGTCCAACGAAAGTAAAGTTCCAACGTCCAAACATTATTAAGACAACTCAAGAGTTTGAAAAGTAAATTTATTGTGAATAGTGCCATGTGTGTTGCTACTCCCATCCCACGCTCGCACCATCCAAGATCAAGTACCTGAGAGGATAAAACAAGCGTCTGAGGTTTATGGAAAACCTCAGCAAGCAAACTACTTTAACAAAGTTATTCAAATCACAGGTTGATTAAGCATCAAGTGGATTGCAACAACAGGATAAAGTATCAATTGATAGATAACTTCAGGTAAAAAGATAAAACTGAATATACTTCATAATTATATTCTTCATGCAAATGCAAATGATGCAATGCAATGCATGACTTCACTTCTACCCTCAAATCCCAACGAAGGAACGGAGGGCTGCAACCACATTGCTCAATTCAACGTGCGTTGCTGTACCGGTACTTACTGCACCAACATCAGGCTACAGTTTCTTCATATGCATATCAAATGGAAGAGTGCAAAATGCAAGATTTGCGATGTATGCACTTCATATACTTCAGATATTGATAACAATAAAGAAAGTACCACAAGCTATAAGATAGCAACTTCATTGTAAAAGTAATACCAATAAATTCAGATTAAGTGGCTAGTGTGAGCTACTGAAATTTATTGGAGGTAATTCGAATAACAAAGTTAAAGCATGTAGACCACGGCGCTACGTTTACTTGCCTTCACCAAATTCGAGAGAAGGAGCTAAGCTTGCTCCGAAGGTGCACCACCTGGATACAAATAAAGCAAACAACGAGTAAAACGCTCCTATGGTCGCTCGTAAAGATAGCCCCCGAACAGCCCCAAAACACCAAAACTGTCTATACAGGACAGTCGGCTTCACATTTTCATAACTATTTTTATACAACAGAGAAAAGGGTAAATGAGCATACTGAGATCATCTACTAAAAATTATCTACAACTTTGGTGTTCAACTAAATACTAGTTCGAACCATAACTCAGGTTAAACTGAGGCGCAAGACAGACATTCAGTTTACAGCGTGTACTGCGAACAGCTGAACTTCAAACATTCATAATTCCAGTTCTACTCGACCAAAAACAGAGTTTAAGCACTCCATGGAAAGATCAGACAAAGCTCTACCATAACCTTTGTTGTATGACAGACAAAATCTGCCTCTAAGATCACTAGATTTGGCACACAAAACTTAGTGTCGAAACTGTAACTGCAGTCTGACGAAACTGACAGTAAATATTCAAAGATGCATAACTCCTGACATACTGAACGAAAAAAGGCATATAAATACTCGATGGAAAGATAATCAGATTATCTACAACTTTCGTATTCATGGGTTTTTCAGATTCGAACCTTAAGATCGCCGAAAGAAGGGATCACTCAAGTTCTGTAATGAACGAATAAACTGCAACCTAATTCTGGCAGCACCCACGAAAACTGATCCCCACCTGCCGTCTATCAAACCTAATAGCCCTAAAGAAAGATCAAAGGCCTGGTATGGTCGATTAACTACCTGAGATCACGAATCCTTCTCTGCTCCTATCACTGCCCTCGTCTATTGCTTCGTGTTGCCTGCTAGGTTACTACCGCCCCTGCCTGCTTGTCCCCTTTCGTGAAGGTGATCTACAGCCAACAAGAGATTGAGGACAGGGAAGTAAGCACCAGCACTACTCGTTTTGCATCAAAGATGAACCGGAAGAACAACTCACCAAAGAGGATCGCTGCCCTAGCAATGGAAAAACGCCAGAACAGCGGAACGCCGCCGCCTCCTCACGATCGCCAAGGAGAAACGCTAGGGAAAGTTACGTGATTTCTGCCTTCCCCTTCTCTACTGAGAAACGGACTCAATAAGCCCATGTTTAATGGTCATTTAGCCCACTAATAAAGCCCAAAACGTATTTAGGCTGAATTATATTTTCTGGACGTTACACTTGGGTTGAAGCGGAGTTAGTATTTCTTAGAGTCATGAATTAGATTGATCATCTTGAATTCCTTGCTGCACAACTCATTCCACACTTCATTATGCCTCCAACTTTGATCCTGATTCCTAGACGATATGCAATGATGCAATGCAAAGTTAGAATGTATGATGAATGAATAAATTGTGACATGTTTGACTTAGTTACATAACAGGGCAAATATTCACAGTAACCGAATCCGCCAAGGTACAAGATATGAGCTAAGTCTCCTCACAAAGGGAGGACTCCCTCTCTTCTCCCTTGCCCTTTCCCCTACTCTACTAATATACAAGAGGCTCTAGGCCTGAGTTGTGGGAGTGGTGCTCTCCTCTTAGGATTCTTGTGATGTGTCTTGTGAGGAGGGGGGTACCCCTTTATTTATAGCCTTGGAAGGTCGGCAACTTTGAGGCGGTTCCCGGCACTGATGGCATTGATTGCAGACTGAACCGACCTCAGAATGTCGGTGGGGAACCGCCATAAGAAGATGGGCCAGTGGGGCCACCAACAGGGGTCGGCCGACCCCTATCCCTAGGTCGGCCGACCTGGGGTGGGCCCCACTGGGCCTGGCCTTCCTCTGGGCTGTGTCTTGGGTTGTTTCCTCCTCTGATCCACCTGCTATGGGTGGACTTGAAGCCTTCTTATTGGGAGTTTGGGCTTCATGGGGAGATATCTTTATGTCGGGGAAATTCGGTGTTTGCAAAGTAGGCCTTTTATGCTTCCTTTTCCCCGTTTTCCTATGAAATGCAGCTGCACTCACAAATTCACCAAGACTTGTGGAAATCATTAGTTTCAAGACCTAAGTCTATCTTTGGTGTTTGATCTGAGGTTCACAAGTGCAGCTTGTTGATGGTTTATTTTCGTTCTAAGAGCCGTCAACAATGTGCCTTCAAATTTGTTTTGCTAGCTCTTTCCGCTGCAAACGGGCTGCTATTTCCCCATCTGTCTCATCAAGCTCTTCATCATCAATAGTTGCAGCACCATCTCTCTTCATGACTTTCACAACTTCAGCAACCTTGTTAGCTTAGAGAGTGCTCATGTTCTCATTCAATTGTTTCTTGAAATCATGAACGAATCTTTCAAGTAGCTCTTGTGTGACATAGCTTGGCTTTTCTCCTCCATCATCACCTGCCATGGTTAGCGGTAGAAAAAGGTCCAATATTGGTTATATATTTTGTAGAAATCACTCAATCTCACCTTCTCTTACCACTGAAGTTCTTATGTGTCCTTGCTGAAATGGGAGCTATACATACCTTGGTGGTGGTAGACAAAACAAAAGTGATTGATCAAGCGAAATCAAAGTCAGAGTGCATCCTAAACATAGGCTTATCTGTGGAGCTTGGAAGGTTATGTATGTGGTATGCAAACTGAAACTTCAAGCTATTGTAAAGTCAAGTAAGAATCCAACCAAGATAACAAAGCCTAGTTGCTGAAGTGAAATCACAGAGAGATGAAAATAAAGTTTAGTAACTCACACACAAATATGGGGGAACTTGTTGCAGCCAAAGAAATGAGCTAAACTGAATGTTCAGTTCAAGAAACAAAGCTCAATTCTACACAAGTTATGGAAAGACGTTAGCTGATTGCTCACATAAACAAAAGGCTACAAGATTTGCACAAATGATGACCATATGTGATATCGAACGATAATGAGCAATGGCAATCAATGTGGTGATCTCAGCACTTGATCATTTCTTTTGATTCTTTTCGTTTTCTTCTTCTCTCCCTCTCTCTTTTTTTTTTTTTTTTTTGGCTACTGAGATCAGCACACCAGATTGTAGACAAGTTAGTGTTTGCATTTCATTTTTTAGAGGCTATGAAAAAACTGTGGGGTCCTGTTGGAGATGTTTTTTTATTGAATCCTAATATTTTTAATTTAAGGGAGGTTTATGGAGTTCTTTTCGAGATGCTCTTAGAGGCTAGAGTTCTGGCCGGTGTTAGTTTTTGGGAGAATATCGTACCTTGGGATCGTAATAAGCTACATTTGTTTCTTTCACTTCTTTCTCTTTGTTTTTTGCGAATGACCTTCGCTTATCATTTTTTTTTCTAAAAAAAACAGAGACACATTCAAGTATTTCACAAGGTCTATGATCCCGGTTATCTTTTTCATTTATTTTTATAGATTCCAAGATGACACACGTGTACGCATACCATGGGACAGCATACACGCCTCGTGATATAGCATTCTTATTAAGCTACTTTTCAAAAAAAAAATGCTACTATGCACTGACCAATTACACTCCTTATCTGATGTGGAGATGCAACGTCGTTTAGTACAGATTGTGCAAAGAAAAAAGGGCTCACAATTTTTTTTCGAGAACGTGCGGAGCACGTATTTCATTAAGAAGGAGAAGAAGTTTAGTACAAGAGTTAAACCGAAAGGAACAACGCAACACAACACCGAACCCCGCGCAGGGGGAAATCAACTTAACACAACACTAGCTACCTAAGCCCCTAGGAACCAACAACTTGCGCAGCTTGGAGAACCTCGCCGAAGCCCGCAGATTCGCCTCATCGATGATCTCCTGCGCCAGGGCGACCGGTTGGAGGGCTTGGAATTCAAAAACCGGTTTGTTGTGCTCTCCAGAGCCTCCAGGCGACCAGTAGTACTAAGGTGTCGAAGCCTTGGCGCTTCTCCTTAACAATCATCTTGCGCGACCTTAGCCACCATTCCACAAACGTTGGTGACTCATCGTCCGGAGCGACATGCTGAATGCCAAGACGACGAAGCACTCGAAACCACGTCTCCCTGCTGTGGACACAAAGTAGGAGAATGTGATCAAGATTTTCTGACTCCTGTGCACAAAGAGCACAAATGTCGTCATTCTGAAGTTAATGCCGAAGCAACCTATTCGAGGTCCAACACCTCTCTAGAAGTACGAGCCAAAAGAAGAAGCGACCGTTGTTTGGGGCTTGAAGGGGCTCACAATTTTGATATTATGGATTAGGCCTTTGAAGAGTATCCATCATCCAAAGCTCATAGAATCTTCTTAACACTCTAAGGATGCATGGCAAAAGTGATGAAAATCAAGGTTGAAAATACTTATAACATTCCGTACATTCTTTACAGTTAAGCTGCGATGCTTCTCACTGGTATAAGAGGCCATCACACTAACTAATAAATAATTCAGTCCAAGTGTAATTTATGAGCCATTGATGTCATGAGTATACATATTTTTTTTCTCTCGTCGAACATGATGTCATTTATTGGGCATGAGCCTTTACAAATGAAACGGAGCATTCTCATCATCAATCTGTGACATGATGCTATTTATGCGTGCAGTGAGCATGAACCTGAAATATGTGGAGAACAAACATGCAGTTTTCAATTTTCTTCTATATTCAGATGTGAGAACCTGAAGGTGTTTTATGCTATCTTTCTTCCAGTCATCTTGGATGATGTTTTTCTATATTCAGATGAGTAGACATTGTTGTATTCAGTTTACCTGAAATTACATTTAAATTTTGAGGTTGACCAAACGAAAAATTGAAGTGTTGGGTTAGACATGAACAAAGCAAACATACGATTACATTTACTCCTTCAGATTTGTGTAGTGAGTAAAGCTGTTCATAATCCTGAAATCCAAAACATTTTCCGTACTCCATGAATCCATGGTCTGCTTTTATCTAGGATGAAAAATGTTAAAACACCCTTTTTTGTAGAGCAAAGCTGTTCTAGAATCCTAAAATCCAGAACATTTTCAATGACTCTCTTGAGAGATGCAGCAGGCAGCGCAAGACGTGTCCATTTTCTACGATTTTCTTTTGCCAAACCGTCGATCCCTGCTCTGGTACGATGCCAACGCCTTGAGGTACTCGCCCTCGTCGAAATCCGGCCACATGGTGTCGGTGAAGTAAAGCTCCGAGTAGGCCGACTGCCACAGCAGGAAGTTGCTGAGCCTCTGCTCGCCGCTGGTCCTGACGAGCAGGTCGGGGCAGGCGAGCTCCTCGCCGCCGGCGACGCTGGTGCCGAGCTTGGTTGCGAGCAGAGCGTCGTCGATGTCGTCCGGACTGAGGTCGTCCGCTCGCACCTCCCGAGCCAGCGCTCGGCACGCCTGCGCGATGTCCCGGCGCCTGCTGTAGCCGACGGCCAGCATAAGGACGAGGTCCGAGTTGTGGCTCGTGGCATCGTGAGCCTCCCTCGCGGCTCGCATCAGGGAGGCTGGCCGGCTCGGGGAGTCGCCGATGACGTGCAGCCGGACTCCCTCACTGTTCGTACGTCGAGCAACACGCAGAAACGAGGGAAGAAGAAGAAGACACACTAGCTTGCTGATCATAATCTGCAGTTTGCAAACAATGTGTATGTACGTGCAAAACGTCACGAAGCGCACCTTGAGAAGTTGTGGACGCAGTCACGGATGTACCCCTCCAAGCTCCGCATCAGGTAGTCGACCTCGGCCTTGGGGCGCGAGAGGTTCTCATGGGAGCACGCGAAGGCGGTGAGCACGCGGACGCCCCAGGCGCGGGAAAGGCGCACGACCCGGTCCAGCGTGCGCCGCCCGGCGTCGTGGCCTTCCTCCACGGGCAGCCCCCGCGCGCGCGCCCACCGCGCGTGCCCGTCCATCACCACCGCCACGTGCCGCGGCACCGACTCCGCGCGCACCCCGCCGCTCCGGAGGAGTGCCGCCGCCGCCTCGGCTCCTGGAACGGCGGCGCCGCCGTGCGCGTGCTCCCCGCCACGGCCGTAGCAGGGCGGTGGCGGCACAAGGCGGCCGCGGCGTGGGATGCTGCTGCTGGCCAGCAGTGGCGCCGGCCGGCCGTGCGTGGCGGACGGAGCCCGAGAGAGCAGCAGCATGGGCGCCGCGATCGTCTCCCAATCGATCGATCTCTTATTACAACTACATATGATGGACGGATTGGTGACAAAACTGCATGAAAAATTGAAAACAGCTACTTATATATCCTTATCCAATGTTTTTCACCTCCTTTTACCTCTCTTGTTCCCTATTTTGTCTTTCTTTCTTTTGTTTACGGTTTGTCTCTCTTGTTGGTTCCTGCAGCCTCCATCTCTAGTAGCCTACTCAAACTTGCTTGGGATAAAAGGACTTTGTTGTTGTTCTTCTACTTGTTCTTATCTGGCATTTTGACTAAGCATACCTCTACCTTCAAAAATATGTATTTCTGGAGCCTTTTATGTGTCATGCTTTCCTATTTCCAGGCCCATGCTTAGCATATGGATCCAAAAGCAAGGTCAACAATTGCCACCACAGCTCCAAATAATGGCTATGACCTCTTTTTTTGACAGAAAACAGAAGGGAATTTCCCTTGCTGTATTTTTATTATTAGTTATTCCCTCTGTCCTAATATATATTTGTCGCTTTTGACTTTTAGACATCATGTTTGACTGTTCGTCTTATTTAACTTTTTATACAAATATCATTTATCTTTTAATAACTTGTTTTATCATTTAAGATATTTAAATCATGACATATTTCTTTTAATAAAAGAATTTAATAAGACGAATGGTTAAACATGATACTATCTAAAATTCAAAAGCAATAACTATTGTGAGATGGTGTTAGTAGTTGTTAGGGTTTATGTACAAAACCAAAAAGAAAAACTTTACAAAGATGCCGACAGACTCGATCGGCATGGGTCTGTCAGAAGGAGCAATGATAAGTCCTGCCGTCAGAAGTAGCACAAGGTATTTTGCTCCTCCACTCTGTTCCAGGCTTCTAGCGTGTTCGATCAGCAGGGCTGCTAGCTGCTCAGCACAGGCTGAGACGATAATGGCAGCTGCAATATCCTGTTGTAATCCGGCAGTAAGCTCATGAAGCGATGCACTGATTAAATAGGTTCTCTTGCAAATGAAAACAAGTGCGGATACAGCAAGTGCAGACATCCAACATTCCAATTATCCTTCCAGAACATTAATTGTCGTGTCTCCTTTTTGCACTATTGCCATGACATATCCCACTATGTGTCTGCTAGTCAACATACATCTCTCCAGAAAGAACCACGAAGACTTCTTGAACGCGGAGCTTGCATATTTGTGTCGTGTTTTGACCAAATGAGTTTGAACCATGTCACCTCTTGCTTGTTATAGAATTTGTGGAGTTTCTTCATATATAATTTGTTCTGATCCTCGAGATCCCCCCGTTCTTTAGGCCTTTGCCATTTCTTCCATGCAACCAGAGTCCTTCTTCATCAGAGGCTCATCTCCACATCGTGTGCCTACGATATTTGCTCACTTGCTCTATGGCTCCTCCTAGAGGCCAATGGATTACACATATCGAGTACATAGGAAGAGCCGTAATCACAGAATTATTCAGTTCCAATCGACCACACATATATATATGTTGCAAAAGGGGATATACCCATGATCCTTCTCTCAGTTTTGTTGTGTACGGGCAATAAGATGTCAATTGTCTGGCCCTCTTCATTTTGGTAATTCTACTACATAGTGCAATATAAATCAATTAGATAACAGAAGGAGGTCAACTGGGAGAGGTAAAGACTAACCAAGATACAGAACTGCTAAGAACATTATCTTGAGGACTTTTGTGCCTCCTTGTTAAGTCCTTGACGGCTTGGCGTAGGGCGCAGTGTGCTCTGGCTGGGTGCGCGGCATCGAAAGCAAGAACACGCCGCGTGCTAAGGTCTCTCTTTGCGCCGCCTCCTGCTCGACAATAGCAGGCAGGCAGTTTCGGCACGACTCACGCCGACACAAAACCACGATCAGTTCTGGTCTATCGGTTGGGCCAGCCATGGTAGGTGGGCGCTAAATTTGACAAGTACTCAACCATTGTTTTTTTGCGACTACTAGGGCCATCGCCTAGTGGCCCTGAACATAAAGTTCCACCTCTGATCACATGTAAGAACTAGCTTGTGACTCTACTTAGGACCTGTTAAGATGCTGTCAGGCTAAGGCTGCCTGGGCTAGGCAATGCATCGCGCCAGGACCCTAAGGAAACAGAATGTTATATTGCCTACTTCTTAAATATTGTATTACTTCTTTTTTACCTTCTCTTCATTCCCATTAAGGGTTAAGTACATGTCTTAAGATAACCCAGTATGATCTTTGTCTGATCATAACCCATTAGCTTACTGGCGACAAGTTATTTTGAATAACCGAACAATGTCTTAAAACTCACGATGTTTAACCTGTTGTCTTTTTCCCTGATCAAGATAATATTATACTATGCATTATTGTAATTTTAAACTATGTAGCATGTCTTCAGTCCAACAAGAAATTTGCAGGCCATTAAAAATGATCAAGGCCGGCTTTGACAATGACACGGTTTCATTATTTAGATGTAGTTAAGTCATGTAAATTACTTCGCCTAGTCAAGTCGTCTTCTTTTTTACAATTCTTCAACAACTGACATATACGTTTCTTCATGCGAGCAGGATCTCACATGTGCCTCATACAATATTCTCATGAGCAAACTACTTTCTAGTTATCAGAATTGTCATACTCCCTCAAGGCAAGATGTTGCTATGTAGAATTTTAATGGTTCATGGTTTCCCTTGGCTATATATGGTTCATCTGGGGGCAGATTAAACTTCAAGAAATTGTGAATGATCTTATCAATGCACAAATGTATAATCCCCAAAGAGTTTCAATTGCGCTTATATTCATCAAGTTCAATCTTGATGCTGAAAGGGATATATTGGTGGTAAAAGGTTTAAGTATATTTAGTTGGCAACTTGGAGATCAATTATGTATGAGTAGAGAGAGCAAAAAGCTTTTCTTCGCTGTCATTTATCTGTAGCTTGACATATGGACGCATTATAGATGTTCACCGTCAGCAATTCGACATCGTTTGGTTTCTTGGCCACCTGCCTGTTGATGTACAGACGAGGTAACATATTTTAATTAATTATATTATCAAGAGAACATGGTGCGCCCTGTGTAGTCTCTTCCCAACTTCCTTCTTGTTGAGGGTGACTTGCTTGCTTATACAAGAAAAGCAGATGGGGACATGGCTACTCCGTCCAAGAGTTGCCTTTTTGCTCCTGACGTTGGAGAATCAGGCGGTCATGTTCGTCCTTTCGAAAGGTACATCGAGAATCGTCCAAGTGTTACCTTTTTGCTCAGATACTTATTAAGGAGGCATGGCAATTGGCAAACAGATTTTCCTTATGGCTGTTTTGCTTGTGACCACTTAACCGGACGCAGTACGTATTGCTTGCTTCTTAAACACTTGAACATCTTGTGCTCGGGATCTGTTATCTCTATTTGAGCTAATGATATTTTGAGGATTGTGCAAAAGGAATTTCCAACATACTTATATATGGCTTTGCTGTTTGGAGAAAGTTCCCAATCGCCTCCCCATGCATTTTTTAGATCTTTTTATCCTAAATGACAATACAGAGTTTATTAGGGGCCCTTTTGGTAGTATTATGGTTGTGCTGGCTTCGGCTGTGGTTGTAGCTTCTTAAAAAAAACAGTTGTGTTGGCTGTGTCTGTGGTTGTGCCTAAAATATTTAGCAAAACGGCTTCTCCAGTAGTTTCTCCTTATTTGTAGGGACAAATATGTAAAGAGAACTTAGAGAAGAGCGCAGTGGGCAAAAGAAGGCGGTGACCATTTCCTGTCTTTCCTACTTCATCTCTTTTTGGAAATGGCTTCTTCCTTCTTTTTTTTTAAGGAGAAGCACATGAGGAAGCACCCTCTTCGGTTGGAAATCACGTAAAACACTAGAAAAGCCATTGAAGAAGCCCTACCGAAAGACCCTAGATATCCGGAGGCTTCGAGCTTTTCTACATCCGCAAAGATTCAATATAGTTTTCAACGAAAAAAGCTGCATCCGACTCTGGCGTCTGATTGGTGTCCGACCGATCTTTATCTCCATTGATTTTGCAACCTCCTTGCAATTCCGTGGCATTGGTGCGTTTGATGTGTGAGTCGCACGCCGGTTACGTCCAGAGAGTCGGACGTATAGTGCTGCTTGTTTGGGAACCTCTTTCGGCACCTTTCGAAGACCCTATAAATGCTTCGAGAATAAATTATGCATTTGCTTTTAAGGGAATAATTTTTTTCTAAGAAAATACAGTACATACAGAGACAATCACAAACATGCACAAGCACTCACCTCTATAAACACACATAAGCAACTCTTACCCCTATAAGGGCCTCCGAAAGATTGGGCAGGTTAATCTTGAGATTCACGAAGTCATCACGAGCGTCTCGCTGTCGACGGAGGCGTCGCCTCTCACTGAAAAAATAAATAGCCATAAAGATGCAACACCCGTGTCATTTTACCAAAAGAAAAACCCCCTAACTAGCTAATTAAGCTACGCTCTCTGCTTCAAGAGAATAATTGCTAGACATGGAGCACTTATGATGTTACACTAGGGACAAGTGACACAAGGACAAGAAGGAATATGGAAATGTTTACCATGCAAAAGGTGCTCCTACACGCGACACCAACGGAGGCCGAGGAACATATATACATGATGTTCCCGTACCTCTGCTTCTGCCTAGCTCACTAATTAAGCAAGCAGTTCATAGCCTAATTAGACAAACTCAAGTGCTAAAGGCTTGTTTGAGGAGAGGGTCAGTGTGTTGTCTGACAGATTTTTGCCGTACAGCACCCAAAAGCTGCGTGGCGCCATCAACCTCGCGCATGGCCGCCGCCGCAGACATCCATGGCGTTTTCGGGCTTCGCCGCCACCATCTCAACGGCCCTCCTCCGGCGCCGGCGCGCGAACGCGACCCTGATCGGCACAGGATTCATCGCGGCATCTCTCGGCGCCTCCGCGCCTACGCCGCCACGTACATGGTGCTGGGTGCCGCGCTCCTCCTGCGCGCCGTCGCCGAGGATGAACCCGACCGCGTCACCGCCGCCGTCGGATTCCTGCTTTGGGTGGCCGGAACCGCGCTAGTGCTACTCTCCTTCTTCGCGGGGCGCTTCCCGGCGGCGGCGGCGACCGCGGCGCGTCTTGCGCACGACGCGCTTCGGCACTTGCTCTAAAGCCATGCATGCATGACTCTATTATCAGTATCACCAGTTCACCACTCACCAGTCTTGCCTATAGCTGTACATAATAAGCCAACATAGTATTAGAGCGTTTATGTTGCGAATTTATAAAGCTGTTTCATTGATGGAAAAAAGCTGATAGGAGGTACTGGAAAAAAAGCCTTGTTTGAGGAGAGAGCCGATCGGCTTCAATAGCCAGTGATGGGACATATAGGAGTCCAACAGTGAGCAAAAAAATTTAGATGACTTCTTCTAAATTTAAATATGTGTACAACAATGTTAACTGTCCAAACAAGTGCACAAAGATTTCTTTATCCCGAGCATAACTGAAGACTTGAAACAAGGCTGGGCAGTCGGCACTAGCTCGTTAACATATTCAAATGCATGAGCAAGTTCCTTTTTTTCGTTTGCGCTTTGTAATGACGATCACCACGAAAAGCATGTAGGGTAACCTTTGAAATGACCCATTGCTCAACGATGTAGGGTAACCTTTTGCTTATATTATCCTTGGCCTGGTTTAACTTTTACCTTAACACATTGCTCACAATTAGGGGTCCAGTTGCCCCATAAAAAGATGATATAAATATACTTTCGCATAAAAGAGAGGGTAAAAAGGTACAGATAGAAACTTTCTACTGTAGTCTCCAAACCAGGCCCCCTTTTGCTTCTTGGGGCCAAATATCATTGAATGAATATTTATGATGACGTGCAAAATTTCAAGGTCGCAAAACCTTTATTTCATTTATCACACATTCCTAAGGAAACAAGGAAACGTGAGTTAACATTCAAATATAGTACTCCATGTAGCAAGTTACTGGATTTTATAAGCCAGAGACAACCCGATGGTCCTCTGTAGGTCATGACATCACACTCTAACCGATCCGGCAATGCATGTATGCAACTGCCTGGAGCAACACCAAAGTAGCAGAACAGAGTGCCCGATAGCTATCAATATTACAACATTTATTCAAATTCAATTTAACCTAACCCATCTTTGTAGTATTGGGATTACAGATCCACACAACACAATCAAATATGAAGAAATTGGAATCGCAATTTCATTATTTCTACCTAGCATATGCTTATTTGCAAAAAGATTACAGGGTGAATGACTGCTTCTTCTTCTTCTTTTTTTTTTTTGCAAGGGAAAAGGGGTGAATGACTGCTAGGAATCATAAAGGCAGCAAAGCAACATTAGTAAAGCCATGGGACAAAGAAAACTTATTTGTTTGTTGCTCAGAAAAACATTTTGTTCAGGTTTTGGAATTTCACGCAACTCCAAAAAAAAGTGAAAAAAGGGTTGGTTTGATGCTGGATCTGCTCCACGACGATCAGTACAATCTAGATAAGAGTAGCGCGCTAATGTGTACCTACAAAATAACTAGGAATAGAGTCCATCTGGGTGAAATACTGAACAACATAAGCAATTACCGCACTATGACTTTCCACTAGAATCGAAACCTTCATATAATTGAACACAAGTGATAGCACAGGAGAGTTGAGAAGCACAAAAGAGCTCTTCATTTTTACGATAACCCCATTGGTGTAAAAATCATGGTTGTGGGAAACACTTACTCGGTATCCCACTTATGCATACAGTGATCCAGTATGGATACTACAACAGCCTTGCAAAAATACGTAGTTCAGACTTAGCTTCCAGTACAGAAAATGGAAGAACCGTCTGATGTTGATGGTGCTTTTCCACGATTTGCAATTGGCATGTCCAGATAACGCAATTCATATCATGCCATCCTTTTTCAGTATGGTATAGTTAATTTCTCGATCAAGTAATAGCATATTAGCATCGGTTCACCGTGAGAATTAAATTAACCACCATGTAAAGTGGAGATGAAAACCACCACATCCTTCTCTTCCAACTCTGCATCAAGGCCACCACACAGCTCCCAATCGCAGTCATTTATAAGGACAAGAACCCCAGGCCTCCTGCAAGCACAAAGCGAAGGCACAATGAAAACTAACTACTTGGCTAAGCCTAAGCTCGGGGTTTCGATCTTTATCTCTGGCCACTGTAGTACAAGGCATAAACACCTCTTAAGCAACAGTAAATAAGTAACAGATGTATTTGTAACCGTTGACAAGCACAAAAGAACATCTAAACAAAATTGGTACAAGGTTTCACTTGTTATGAGTATTCACCACATCAATGGTTTACTTCGGTAAGTCAGTATTCAACAACTACTGAACAGCATACATAATGTCAATTCAAGAAATGTGACTGCAGTTTCGTTTCTGATGTGGTTGAAGCAAACCACAATCGACATTGATGTATGTAGTTGAATTAGACAAAGGAAACAAAACTTACAGCTAATTGGAACTGAATTAGCTGATATAAACCTGAAAAACAATACACAAAATCAACTCATGATTACAATGCATGGAAGTTGAAAAAGAACATCTCGATTTGTTTCTCTGGCCACTGTAGGAACAAGGCCAAAAGAACATCTGAAATTCGTTGACAAGCACAAAAGAACATCTGAATAAACTTGGTACAAGGTTTTACTTTTTAAAAATGTGTGTTCACCTCATTCATGGTTTACGTCCGTAACTCAGTATTCAGCAACTTCTGAACAGCATACATAATGCTAATTCAAGAAATGTGGCTGCGGTTTCTTTTCTGGTGTAGTTAAAGCAAACCCCAATCAACATTTATGCATTTGAATTAGACAGAGGAACAAAAATTGCAGCTAATTGCAAATCAGTTATCCATAGTTCAGCTGACATGAACCAGAAACACAATACGCCGATGGCCTACAATGCACAGAAGCTAGCATCTCCCAACAACCCAAACTAGTCATCGCCCAGGAGACGTCCTAAACACAGCCAAAGCAAACCCAATGCTTGGGACGGCCCCATCATAATATCTACACAAACCATCAATAAAGAAGAAAGGGGGAAAGAAAACCATACACGGAATCACCCTTGACGAACATCTCCGGCCGCTCCTTGATCAGGTTGGACTTGACCCAAGAAAGCAGCCCCTTCATGGTCACCTGCAGCAAGCACCAAAACCTGACATCACACAACAATTCGAGAGAAAATCAAGTCCCACCAAAATCGCAGAGGAACCAAGCAGCAGCCATGTCGCTTCCGCAATAGAACGAGCGCACGAGCGAGGGAGAAGCACCTTGGAATCACCTTCCTTGGGGTCGACCTCCACCTTGTGCACTTTAACCGAGTTCTCCAGCAGCAGCTCCAGCCCGCCCCTGCGAATCAACACCAGCTCCGCTCGTCAGGCAGGAACCCCGCGCGCGCGCAGTCACATACAGAGCGCTGAAGAAATTCAAGAGCGTAACGAGGAAGGATGGAAAGATTACCCGAATTCGAGAGTGAGATGCATGGTCCGGGGATTCAGATTTGCCGCGGATTCTGGTGGGTTTAGCTAGGGTTTGACAGGAATTCGAGGGAAAAGGGAGGCAGAAGAGGAAAGCGGCGACGAAGAGCGAGCGAGCGGGGTCAGCGAAGAGCGCTTGGGTCCTTATTTTTTGGGCCGGGCAGATCCCAGCCCCAGGTGTTGGGCCAAAATCGAGTCCGTTTCAATTATCTTGTCTCTGAGATATTCACTGCCGAAGTCCCTAACAAGTTGAATTGTTAGCGTGACAGCGCAGAGGACAATGCAACCATGTTGGATTGCATCACCACAGGGCTTCACGAAGGTCAATCTCAAATAACAGTGCTAAATCATCTGCTGCTGCAGTGACGAGAAACGGACGCGGCGTCTTTCCGGGGGCGTCGGCGTTATAGTTCTATAGCGGTCAGAGAAGGCCTAGCTTTGGCTTGCTACCTGCTACTACGGAAATTTCGACTAGCTTCTGACAACATTAATATAATCAGGAGCATTCGAGGAGATGGATTAAAGACAACATACGGTTATATTGTCCAGAAGATCAAGGCGTGGGCTGTTGCCTTTGAAGCAGCGGACTTTATTCATGAAGAGAAGCCAATGTTGATGCATATCGACTCGCACGCGGAGTGCAATTTTTGATGTATCAGATAGACATGTTTGCTTGATCCTGTCATTATTTTTTTTAAAATGTGTTTGATTCGTTCGAACTCAATGATCCTGTCATTATTTTTATAAAATGTGTTCCTTCATTACATATTGGGCAGGTCTACAAAGCATGGAGGAGGGGAAGGAGAGGCCATCAAGAAAGGAGTCAAACACATGCAGAAAAAAGCCAGAAAGGTACAGCAACAGGGCGATGAAGCAAGTTCGGCGATGGTGGCAACTTAAACACGCTGAACAAGTCAGTCATGGGCGGCAGGGTACGGAGAAGAAGCAGGAAAGATAGGAGGAAAAGCTTTCGTTTTTGCTGATAGAACTCGCTCAAGCTTTTCAGTTTTTCTTCAGTTAGTTCGCTTGTACTGGATGTGTTCCAGTCGACCTGGTCGATGCATGGCATTACCAGGTGAACTCTCAAAACTTGTAATGGTGACCGTCGTTCGTTTTTTTTTTTTTAGCAAATGGTGACCATCGTTCGTGTGTGGGATCCTTTAATAAAGGTGACCACAGGGGTGTTTTGCCCTTGGTGGGAAAAAAAAAAACATGTTTGCTGGATGAATCCGCTTGATGGCGTTTGTAAGTACTGTACATAGCCTGGAGAAGGGTGGGCCTAAGCCTTTCAGCCCAGTGCTGCATTTTAGCACTGTGTGCAGTTACTATATGTCATTTCTCTTTTTTCTTTATTCTGAATTTTTCTTTTTCCCGGCCCAACTCCGCTGGTCTAATAGCATTTTGGCCCACCTCCAGTTGTGACCTGGCTCCGCCACTGTCTGGAAGCATAATCATTGAAATATTATTAGTACGAGTTTGACGTGGCAGCCGAAGTAAATGAATCGACAAGTTCTTAAGAAAAGTGTATGTCATTTTTAATAAAAAAACCAAATGCATCGACAAAGGAATGAGAATCATATGGCGTCTGGAGGTAGGCAGATGAGCGATGGCTAGGAAGGCGAGAACAGTTGCACGGCAGCTGCAGAGAACAGCAGAGTACAATTGTACATTACACCAGACACCACTAGTAAATGGCATTGCCGCTACGGATGGATTTTAATTCCTCGTACAATTTCAATGCGTGGCTACGGATGGAGATCTGATCTTTTGCTTGTGCTGCTGTAAGGACTGGATTTTATTTCGCTGCTGTACGTGTTCGTACAGTAATAATGTGATGGATGAATCTTCGAAATGGAAAAGTACCAATGCACTTGATCTTCGGTGCTACGCGAACACAGTTTAGGAGTATACTCCTACATCTCTTGTGCGGTTCGCCCTATGATTGTGCATCTGCCATTGTCCTTAATAATCAAAATCTCAAAAACTGATTCTAATGGCAGTATCAACTTAGGTGCCTGGTGATTGAAGCTGGTAATTGTATTTTGCGTTCCCCAAAGCGATGAAGTTGCATTTTACATTTTCTAAGAAAAGTAGGTCTTGGAAAGGAATTCATTTATGTAGGTTTACTGCGTGCAATGGAGCTATTATAAAGGTCATGGGTGGAACCAGAGGACTAGCTGTGTGCAGTGCAGATTATTGGCTTGATCCCTCCAACTAGTAGAACTCCCTGCCAACGCGAAGGGGTAATAATTCTTCCCCAGTGAAACGTCACGCAAGGAGCTCTAATCTCTAGAGTAAAAGTTCTTCAGTTAACATGAACCAGTTGCCACACCATGAATGCAACGAAAGAAGGCATGGAACATTTGTACTAACTGTCATCAGAACAAAAAAAGAAGGTTATACAACATTTGTACTACATGTCATCAGAAATGCAGATATCCAGTTCTGGGACCTCAAGCTCCCAGTTCTTAAGAATCATATCACAACATATTCAATATCTAACAGCACGCAACAGTGATATAGAGGCACGCAGTTGATCATTCGCATTACCATTACCGACAGCCCTTGGGGTTATTTGGTTATATGATTCACAAATTAAGCATATCGTTTTGATAAATTCATTCACTGGAAGAATTCCAAGCTGATTATTCATTTCTCACAGAGCCACATATATATCCATAATCCATTTGCCATCCACATTTCATCAGATCTCAAACTGGTATGGCAGCATGGCATGGTTCTAACATTTAACAAAAAGGCTTACGGCATACATTGTGTCCAGCTCAGCATAAAGCTAGGACCAAAAAAAAAAACTCGATCTACTTCTTAACAAGCAGGGGACCCACGTTATCACCAGTAGCTTTATTGTGCCTGACATGGCCTCCATCACAAAGCGGGAATGTGCCTGATCTCCAGCACCTTCTCACAAAGAAACCAAAATCAGTGCCCGTAACAGTTTGAAATGGTGTGCAAACCGAGTATTCAAGTAGATAGTTTATGTAATCCAAGTGGCTTGATCATGCAGAACTCAGGACATGAGCATCTCCACTACAAACAGAGTTCAGTCCGTTCGGTAAAATATTCCTACATTGGGTTATGCTGACATAGATTTCCACCTAATAATATCTTCATAGATGAGAAGAAACATGTGCTTTGTCCAGAAACTATAAAAAACTGCAAGCATTCATTAGTTCCATGCAGATAAAATATGTTTAAAACATGAAACTTCCTTCTGTGCGATCCCAACTGCAAACAAAACTGTCTATTGGTTGTCTTCTACCTACAAATGTACTCAGCATGTCTGTGCATTAGATCGTTACTCCTCGTCAAGTGATTTACTTTTAATTATTCATCGGATGTGCTTCCACACGTTAGTGGAGATGTTAATAACCTTAGGATACATGTTTTACAGCTATATGACATAGCATCTTTCACATTAGCACAACAAATTTTTAAGAATGCAGAGAACCATTGGATGTAATCTTAAAAAAAGAAAAAGGTTGCAAATCACAAAAAAAGTTTGTGCACAATGAACCATGCAAGTTCATTAGTATTTTGTTGCATTGACATCTTAATATCCTTGCATTGAGCATTCAATATCAATTACGCAAGTGACTAGAGTTCAGCAGTACAACAGGTATCACTGCACCTAACTGTAATATAACAAACCAGAGAGTAACATAAACTTGAGGAGTCTCCTGGAATCAGTTGGCTAGCTCATTGAGTTGTGTGTTAACTGTTAAACAACTCACACCTTACACATACTTGTTGGAGGGGACGTCTCTCTCCTTCAACCGCTTTTCTTTTTTTACCATCAACTAGATGCCTCTTTGTACTTTGTTTTGAAAGTTGATTTCTTTTATGCTCCTCTCAAGGCTCTAGGAAATAAAAAGAGGGGAGGGGGGAATTAGCGCGGGTCAAGCAAGCCTTTTTTCCCCTGTTCTGAGACCTCTTCGTCTGATATCATAGAGATGTATTTCGTTCCATCAAGTCGAAGCACTGCTGCTTAAGCCAGTCGAGTTCTAACAAACATGCATTTTCACAGAGCACATACGACCACAATTAAATGGCAAGACCTAAAAATTCCACCGAACAAATAAGCTACGACTGAAGTAATTGTCAGGTTATATATAATCGATCGTCACAGCAAAACGACCGCAGCTCCCAACTGTTGTTATATTCCATCACCAGTCATCGGCGGACAAGAGTTGAAAGAGATCAGGCGGTGGGAGGGTGTCCGTACCGGCAGTAGGCGGTGAGCGGCTTGGCGAGCTCGCCGGTGAGGACGGTGTCGACCACCTTGTCCTCGTCCTTCCGGATGCCCGGGTTGATCCCGCCGCCTGCCTCCGCGCGCACCACCACCACGCCGCGCCGGGGCCTCAGCGACGCTGCGCCGGGCGGGGCGACGACGGAGAGACGGCACGCGGCGGCGCAGAACGGGGTGGCCATGGTTCTTGGAAGATTGGGTTGGTGAGAGTTGTGGATGGCTGGCTGGCTAGTTGAACTGTCGAAGAGAGGAGGCGGCGTGCGTGGCGGCGTGAGGAGGATTTGTGGTGTATGGCGAGCACAAGCCCGCCGGAGCCAGATGGATGGCGTTGGTGTCTCAAAGTCCCTGCTGGCTGCTTCTCTGTCGCTGGCCATGTGTGTAACATTTTTTTGTCGCTTTCAAAAAACGTTTTTCTAAGTTGGCGTCAGGAGAAAAAGATACTATAGTAGTACAAAGTACATTGTACCTGTCGTTCATCATCAACTCTACGAAGTCATCAATCGTTTTGCACATCGTCATATATTAGCGGCGTTAGCGTTCGTATGATTGACTCCCCGACAACACATCGTCATATATTAGCGGCGTTAGAGCTTGGTTTGTTTTATTTCTTTCGAAGTGTCGTTGGTAGGAAGGGAAGTAAATTCGACACCTCACTGTTGCACGAAAGTGTCTAGATTCAGAGAACATCTTATGAATCTGGATAAAAAAACATGGCTAAAACTGTATATATTTTTTAAAACGAAGGAAATACATATTAAACCATAAAAGGGCAGGAAGACCACCCTTACAATTCCTCAATCCCGACTCATAGTAAGAGAACCTTAACCAGACTCTCTAATTGGACCACAGAACCAGCGGATTGGTCTAGGTTTACCGATGGATATGTCCAGCATGAAACCAGAAACAATCCAGATATTCGATGGAAGGGCCAAAGACGGAGCATGTCAATTAATCAAAAAACATGCCCGGAAACGGTGTTTAAAAAATGATTCTGCGGGTTGGAGGTTTCAAATTTGAGGGTTTGGGCTTGCAAATTGAATCTGACGACCACATATGTCATTGGATTAGGGGGGCAGTGATTAGTTCTACCGGTCCATTGGTTCGACCCCGAAACCGTTGAACCGGGAGCCTGATGAGCGGTTCAATTCAATGACGCCGGCCGGCCCGATCTTCTCTTTCCGCTGCCTTGACGGGCGTCACGGACGCGGACGGGCTCCACCCGTCATGTTGAAAGGCGCAGACGCGCGGGACCGCAGCAAAGACGAGAACGAAGAAAGCGTGAGCCAAATTCGAGGGAGGGCGGTGCCTGGCCCACCTACCGGCGACTGGGCAGCTGGTCACGAGCGCCTGCCGGCGCTTCGATGGCCGCGTATGGCAGCGAGACGCACAGCCCGAGTAAAGCCTGTGTCTCCAGACGTTCTCCGGTCGCACGCACGGCCGCGCACCTCCCCCGTCGTCCGTCCGTCGACTCGACCGTGTGTACCTCCAGTTTTTTTTTATTTATACTTTCTCTATCTTATAATAGATATCGTTTTTGACTTTTGATTATCAATTTTGACCGTCTGTCTTATTCAAATATTTTATATAAAGATTAAAAAAATATGTTATGATTAAACTGTCATTGATGATAAAACATGGTATGAAAAAATAATTAATACGCAGAAATTTTTCAAATAAGACGAATGGTCAAACATAAAGATCAAAAGTCAACAGCGACAACTATTTTGAGACGGAGGTAAGTATAAACCAAAAATAGACAAACTTGATATATTGTTATAGATTAATTAATGATCAAGTATCACAGACAACTCAAAATATTGTGATAGATTAGACATGAAGTTTGTTTCGCGGAGGCAAAGGAAAACAGGGCAGCGGTGACAAAGGGAATCCGCTCTGGTAGTCTAGCCGTCGGCAGATGAAGAAAGCCCGCATCTCAATTCATAGTGTTCGCCTAAATGTTTAGATAGTTAGATTTTTTCGTGGTGGCTGCTCCTGTTGGCAGTCGTGATGGTTGTTATGTTAGGGTTTCTCCAGAGGTTCCGGTCGAAGAGGATGGCGTCACCAAGTTCGTCGGCTTATAGCAATAAACAACGAAGCGTCTCGACGATGGTGGCAAGACGAAAACGTCGAATAAAGTATTATGTTCCCTCTTTTGTCTTGTCGGTTTTTTCAGGCCATGGTTGTGAGCTAGTGACAATTTAGTTTCCAGTTATTGGTCGAATTTGTGTTTTTCCATGACGAATCTGGTGAAAGAGGCGACGATGGATTCGGCGGGCTTGATGACAGCAAGTTCATCATGGTTCTTGTCCATGGCATACCTGTCTGCAATGATGATTTTAGATGGTGGAATTTCTGGCTCTTTTAAAGTTTTTTTAATGTAATATGCTTTAATATTAATAAAAAATTTTATGCATACCTTTGTAAGGTTGAATCTTTGGATATGTACTGTGCGAGTATATCTGTGTTCGTATGTGTGTGTGTTTGAAAAGAAAATAGATGATCTATATGGACCAACTTTGTTATACAACCTCGGCGCGCTAAGGCATGGAAGGTATAATATTTAATACCATGACAATATGACATGAAGATCAATTTAGATCTTGAGCGTCGAAAACATGCCGCTTCTCTGAATACAAAAGCCTTGGTCCGTATTAGGGTGCCACTAATGTGTGAGAGGACCTAGACATGGTTTTCTCAAACTATATATATGAGATTATCATAAATCATTATTTTACTAATAGGATTAACTAGGTCATTTGTGGAAATTATGACTGCAGTTTCGTTTATAAAGCAATATCGATGTATTCTAAATGTTTCAAAAATAATTTTAAGTTCAATTTGGTTTTGAGACTGTCAAAGCATCACCCTTCCCACCGCTCAACCCTGCCTCGTGAGCACACCTTCCATTGCCATGAAGAAACAGAACCAGCAGCTCGCCCCGGTTTACCGTGGAGTCAATCACGATATTCAATAGAATTAGAATGGACCAAAGACCGGTCCTCTCAACGGGCCCAAAAGCACGTTAAGTAAGTCTTAAAAATTGGAAACATAGATGGATGGGTTTAGGTTTTAAATCCAGGTGTGCGGCTTGTAAATTGAATATGATGATATACAGAATGTGATTGTATTTTAGGGAGAGTGATTAATTTTTCTTTTGTTGAGAGTAATTAATGACTAGTCTGAGAGTGGGGATCAGATAGATTCATGGGGATTAAGTTTAGCCCTACACCCACCCCCCCCCCCCCCCCCCCCCCCCCCCCCCGCCCGCCGCCCCTATCGGGCGACAAGGCGGCGCTCCCATCGTGGCCACCTCCACCCCTCTCCCCCCCTGGCCGCGCCGCCGAAACAACCCGCGTGGTTAGCCGTGACGGCGACACCGGTTCCTCTGACCAGTGGCGGAGCTATAGGGTAGACAGGGTGGGCCGCGGCCCACCCTGAGATCCAGCCCAAACATCATTTGGAGCACTGTAGCAATGCTACAGTACCGTTTTTCTTTTTCCTTTGCTTTTCTTTTCTTTTTTCGGCCCACCCTGAGCAGCTAAAAAAAAATTCGGCCCACCCTGTGGGCTGGGCCTAGCTCCGCCACTGCCTCTGACGGTAGCGAGTGGCATAGCTGGCGGTGGCCAGATCTGGAGCAGCGGCCAGATCAGTTCTATGGCGCTTCGGTGCATCATCCCGCGATGCATCGACGCGTCACCTTGGCGGATACTACATCGATCTTGGCAGCCGCATGTGTCGAAAGACCGTCTTGAAGGCATATCGGCACGCATCCGTGCATGTGCCTCGACGCGCCCCTCCTGGCGGCGGTCTCCAACATCTGCCTGCCTTCTCGTTATGGTCGTAGGTGGTTGCGATGGCGTGGGTGGTGGCGACATCGATAGGGATTGGCAGTGGTCCTCCAACGATCTCATTCTCCATGGCGTTGCATCGTTAAGTCGGTGCCATCGAACATGGACACAGAGCAGGTACGGATATTGGATATATACATAGATAACAACATACTTCTCGTAATAGTTAGCTTTATTTGTCAATTTTCAGATGAAGAATGAAAATAATATTTTGGTAAACCTAGGACAATAGATACTGTATGGTCTTTATTATAGTTTTGGTTAACCCTTTTAAAATGGTGTAGGCATGGTATTGCCTAAGATGCCGTATTGATGTATAGGTTTTACACGTGACAGAACATTGGATATTGCTAAGCAGATAATAGCACTCGTACTCCTATTTGTGTTTCATGTTGGATAATCTTTGAACTGGCATGTTTCGAATGATCATATTTTATCACTACTGCACCATGCTAAAAATTAAAAAAGAATGCAACTTTTAAAATACAACACTCTCCTGTCAACATCACTATGCCAAATATGCCAACAAGTTCACTATTTTGTCATGGATAGTGGCTCGTTTCTTCTCTGAAAAATAATTGTATAAAGCATATGTGATTCAAACATATGCATGAACACTCAATGTTACGAGGACTAAATGCAAAATGAAGAGCACTTGACTACTTGAGGGGAGGATGTTATCGTCACCACACATGAGCATATACAGGCACACATCCTACGCTGTGACGCACAATTCCTCCACACCATCTTATGCCTGATTCTTCTCAACTGAAAACAAACAAAACCTTTATCCTCATCCTGGTTGCATTAGAAAATTGAACTAGATGCTCAGTCCAGAAATAGAAAGCATGTCCCTTTAAAATTTGCCATTCTAGTGCCAAGGCACCAACCATGTACTATAGCCCTACGATCCAGTGGCCCAAACCCCCTCGGGTGCACCTAGCAGTTTGGGTTTGGAGCTTCCCCTGCGCCGCACCTGATAACACCGGCCACCACTGCCCCCATCTTTTTTTCCCCTCTTGCACCTCTCCCCTCTCCGTCCCCTACCCCGCCGCCCCCGTCAAAGCTCCGTGCCACCGGCCTTTCCCTTCCGATCCGCGCCCAAAGATACCTTTTTTCCGCTCTCCCGCGCCGCCGCTTTGTCGCCATGGCGGCGGAGGGGGAGGCCATGAATCCCGCGGACGGCGGAGGCGGACGGGATAACTACCCGCATGTTGCGGCGGCGGAGGTAGCGGCGCAGGAGGCCATGGCTCAGGGGACCGGCCAAGAATTGTTGGGGGAGCAGGCGAACCAAGATGGGGCCGACGCCGGCGGCGGCGGCGCGGGGGAGAAGGACGACGGCCCGTGCAGAGATCTGGTCCTCGTCGAGGATCCGGAGGCGGTCGCCGTCGAGGATCCGGAGGAAGGTACGGCGCCTCGTTCTTGCCGAAAAAAACTCCGCCCGTTCGACGTCGTGTCGTGCGAGGGCTCGTGGCGGCTGCTGTTGCCTGTCGGGTTAGTGTGTCAGCAGCAGCGAGATTCCCCTGCCCCCCTAGGAATAGTAGTAGCTGGAGAAACTGAAAAGATGGGTGCATGTTCTTGGCGCTGGTAACCTGAAGTAGTGCTTGCCAATTAATTGTGCTGCTGCTTTTTATTTTGTCTTGGATTGTTAGTTGAGCACATGGTTTTTGTTGTTCCTCTGCTGCTAGCCGCCGATATAGGAGCTCTTTGTGGTTCTAGGTACCAGATTTCAAGGGTTTAGTTTGGTTGGTTGTGTGAATTAGTTTCTTTTGTAGCTAATACGATGCGAGATGGGAGTTACTGTTTTATAAATCGGTAAAGTTTTCTTTCTTGTTCGAATGTCCAAGGGTGTTAACAGCTGTCTGTCTTTTGTTCCTAGTCCTTTATTTTGTACGTTCAACTAATAGACATGCCAGAAACTGAAAGCGTTCATTTTCTCCCTTTTGTTGTTACGCTGTTTCTCCCTTGATACTGTCTGTGTAGTGAATGTAAAATTGAAGTTTATTAACGCTGTGCATACCTTTGTTTTTATCTGTATTTAAAAGGTCAGCCTGTGACCTGTCTGTAGTAAGATTTAACTATTTAAGAATCATGCATGCGTATACGAGCATATTTATAATTTATTACCTGCTGTTGTTTTGTAACTAAGCATTACAATAATGTTTATTTGTTTCGTTGCAGCTGCAGCAATCGCCGCACTTCAGGAAGAAATGAAATTGCTCGTGGCATCAATCCCTGATGGTGCTGGGGCTGCATTCACAGCGATGCAACTTCAGGAGCTAGAGCAGCAGTCCCGGGTGTATCAATACATGGCTGCCCGTGTCCCTGTGCCTACACATCTCGTCTTCCCCATATGGAAGAGTGTTACTGGTGCATCCTCTGAGGGCGCCCAGAAGTACCCTACTTGTATGCTTTCTATCCTGTTTCAGTGTTTTTATATTTCTCTTGTGGATATTTTTTGGATTTTTGGTAGACTTCACCAGGTGTTTACTAGACTCATCTTATGAGAAGCTGTCGGATACTTTATTGAATCTGTAGTCGTTTGCAGTATATAGGCAGTGAGAGGAATAACTTTTATGTAGTCATTTGTCAGCAAAACAAAGTCCATATGAAACCTAATTTGTTATACGTTGTAACTTGGGGATGATGAAAAAAAAAAAAACTGGTGAATTAGGCTTGCAGTGTTAGGTGAAATGCCTATGAATTGGAGATTCTTCAATATGTGGTTATTTGTCAATCTAACATATACGTATAACTGGATTGTGCAGTGATGGGCTTAGCAACGTTATGTTTGGACTTCGGGAAGAACCCGGAGCCGGAACCAGGGAGGTGTCGGCGAACAGATGGTAAAAAGTGGAGATGCTGGAGAAATACTATCCCTAATGAGAAATACTGTGAACGTCATATGCATCGTGGTCGCAAACGTCCTGTACAGCTTGTTGTCGAGGATGATGAGCCTGATTCTGCATCGGGATCAAAAGCCACACCTGGTAAGGCTATCGAAGGTGCCAAGAAGACTGATGACAAGAGCACAAGTAACAAGAAGCTTGCTGTTGCAGCACCAGCTGCTGTGCAGTCTACATAATTGATGCAGTACTAATTGCTGCAGAAATGGCATAACAACGCTGGCAACTAGAGTTCACCTCTTATTGTAATCCACTGAAGACTGTAGTGTGGTCTAGCTATAACCTCATTGAACATGCAAAGTGTCTGTGGAAGGAAGCTGCAAGAACTTCCCTTTAGCTGTGTCACTGAAATTTTCACCTTAGGTGTATAGTTTGATTTAGCTTTGTCGTGCCTTCGGCCTTCAGGCAGGCGATGCGGCATGATTTGATAAGTCCTCCCTGACTGACAAGATCGCATTGTGACCCAAGAAGCCGATGGAAGAACCTGTGAGACTGGATACTGTGCTATTTGATGTGTATCTTTGTTGGCGTGCACAATTGTGTCATTTGTCAGTTGTATAACAAGTGGAAGATCCCTTAATTTTATCCTTCTGGAGATTCAGAGACATCTTGGATGTCAGATTCCAATGTGTTGGTTTTATGTTCATGTTTTGACTGCCGCGCTGAAGGGCAACCCAAATTTGGGAAGAACATTTGGGGTTTCATCTGTGTGCTTCTTTGCCTCGTGTGGTTTTTTTTTGTCCTACTGTAGCATATTTATTTACTTGAAAATGCATTTCGCATCTGCAACGGGTACATGTACCCCACAACTCGCACCAGGGGATATGTCATGCCTGTTATGATTAACTCAGCCGTGATTCTGATTGTGGAATTGAAACTCACTTTTTGTGGAGGTGGTAGAGTCTTAAAAATGGAATTAATGGCGAGCCTGATTTCAAATTCAATTTGTCGATCTTCTAGCATTGAATTTGATAGCAGGGTTCCTAGCATGGTCCTCACAATTTATACACGAGTGTGATTTCAGATATTTCTTTATGTAACTAGTACTTCTATTTATTGAGATAGCGAGCCTGATTTCTAAATCAATTTGTCTTCACATGATCTTGTAGCATTGAACTTGATAGCAAGGTTCCTAGCATTCTCCTCACAATTTATACACGAGTGATTTCAGAGATTTTATTTGTAGTCATGTGATAGGCGCATTAGCTAAAGATCATGTCGCAGTATATGGGCATTACACCCAAAACCTTGAGATGTACATTCGTGATTCTAAATATTTGTTAAAACATATTTAGAAATACTTATAGAGCGTATCTCCCGTCTATTGACCAGAATAAAAGAGGGTTCTCCAACGCAAAAAAAAAGGGGTAGAAGAAGAAAAGACGTTCAAAAAAAAAGAAAAAGAAAAAAGAGAATATCAAATCCTGGTTCAACTATCAATACAACTCTTTTACAGTGCCAAGACTGACAGCAATGTTGAAATATTGGCACAACAAGCAGTATAAGACATACTAAATCAAGCACATACGAAATCAATGCACACTTCGTTGTACTGTGAAGCATCTTCAAGAGAGAAAGTTCAGTCAAGAATTTACATTGCACGATGCAATACACTAATGAAGTTGATAGTTGGACATTCTCTCTACACGACAAAAAAAGGAAAAAAAAAAGGAGAGAAAAAAAAGTTAAGTGTTTCTGGTTCTCTATTTTCTTTACAATTGCTGCAGTACAACTCTCAGATGACCGTAGTCAGATAGTTGACGCTAGAAACCAGATTAGTACCAACAGTATGTATAGTACACCCAAGTGAAACTAGTATCACGTATCAATACCAAGCATGGATCAACTGCTCAACATAGCTCATCCTCTGCTTGGAGTTTTTGAAGTGCTTTCTTTGCATAAATAGTGATTGCAGCAGTGGAAACCGCAGCAACTGTAAAACCGATTCCATTGTAGATAATCTGGTCCACTGACAAGAAAGATCCTTTGCTGGTTGCTACCGCCAAGCTTTGAAGAAGTTTCCCACTGTTTTGAAAAGTGACTGAGTTAATTTCTCCATGAAACTGGATAACAGACATGATGCATGCATGCAACATACAGAACTAAATGATACTTTCAATACAAATATGTCGTGTAAGATTGAAAAAAACAAGTGCTGAGCTGGAAAATCAGGCTCTGCAGGCCCAGGTGGGAAAACCCACTGGCTGTCCTGAAAACACACACTGGCTATCCTGAAGGCCTACAGGACGGCTTGCCTGAGGCTACAAAACTGATGATCTACAGAACTAGATAGGTAGCCTCAAAAGTCAAAAACAAACTATAGTTGTTATGCTGCTACAAAGAATATCTTGTTTCAATCCTGCAGGGTGCAGATCAAACTTTGTGGTCTTCTTAATCAAAATGGGAGAACTCACAAAAGAAACTTTAGCCTACAGCAGCTCGTGTATTTATGCTTGTATTGAAAACAAAGGTGATAGCATGCACATCATGATTACAGTTCCACAAGCTATAAAAGGTTTAAATTTTCAAACATGCAAGATGTCATATATAAAAGCATGCCGGTTGTATAAGACAAACCAAATAAACCTTGCCTCATCAAACTGTAGTTGGTCCCGTAAAATCAATAGATGACCACAAAAGAAAAGGCATTAACAAAAGAAAGCCAGATATAACATACTCCCACCGTTTCACGTTATATGTTATTGAGTACAATTTTTTTTCTCACATTACATGTCATTCTCGTTTCTCAATACAGCTTTGTCTCTATCACTCTCCTTCACTCTTCCTCATTTTCTACACGCTCTCTACTTTTCCACATATCCTTATTCCCATGCCCAAGTCTAAAACGACTTATAATATGGCATGGAGAGAGTACTATAAGTTGCATACAAAGTGCTGGAAATTAATTTTAAAACCACATAAGTTCACCACAATAGCTATCAGGCATGCTAAATGCAAAGGCACAAAAAGACAGTTTCAGTGTCAAAAGGCAGAAGGACCATGAGAGAGTGCAGACCTGTATATTGCAAGGAATGTTTCATGTATAGTTCCAGCCATCGAGCCAGCTATATACGGGCAATATTTCACATTTGTAGCCACAGAGGCATAGTTAAAAACTATATATGGAAATGGAGAAATCCTGAGCAAGGCAACTGCTCTAAATTGATGGAACCAATCTCCTTCACCAGCAAGTCTAACAAAAGCTGCTTTCTTTGGCCACTTCTCCAGCCATCTCTGCAGAACAAGTATCAATCAAATATTCAGAACCATGCAGTTTGCCAATCAGTTTCCATTCTATTTGGATACTATACAACAATGCAAAAATAGCAGTAAGAGACTCACATGTATTCTACAATGAAATACAGAGCCGATGAAATATGGCAAGGACATTCCTATGCTCATCGCTGACGTGATTATCAAAAAGCCATAACCATAGCCAAAAGTCATCCCCGCAATCCACATGAAGGGTGAAGAAGGTAGCAACACGCTTGGGAATAAGGTGATTGCTCCGAAGCATATTAAAGCAATAGCTGGTCTGCTGAAAGTTGAAGAGACCCAGTAAAGAAAAGGAGCGATCACCTGCCAATGAGAGCAACATGGAGAACAAGGTCAGCAAGAAACCAAGAATAGAATTCCAGGGTATCAAGGCATCAAAGGTGCCACAGAAAGACAAGTGAACAGTCTATTTCAAGAGGACTACATGTTGGTTGTGGCACTAAAATGCTGCAGATAATATGATCACGTAACCAGCTGTTCACAGATTCAACCCAATAAATTTGTTACCTCCCAAATTGATTATACTGGAGACTGTCAGTTACAACCTTTAGCACAGCACTTATGAACATAACTGTTAAATGTTTCGCAATAAAAAACTACTTCGAAATAACACAGATGAACAGCATCCGAAAGCCAACAACTGAAGATTATTATGGCCGCATATTGCATATGCTAGTGTAAATTTAGGCTATTATTCTTATCTGACCTGCTCCTGTAAACATTCAGAGGGATAATATGGCCTAATTAGTGATAAAGGATATAATTGTAATCGTTTCATGTACATTCATTAGACAAAAGTTCAGATCATTCCAGTCATTTCATGTGGTAGAGCAAGGAGCATCAGGTCATAACTAAAACGTAAAAGTCAATCTCGGGCAATAACTGACATTAACTGCAAACCATGGCTCATTGGAGTAACAAGTTTTCCCATGAGTTGTTGCATACTGCTTCCATTTTAATCTACTCGCTAATTGCTTCATCCTGATCAAATCCATCTACCACCAAAACTGACCTTCAAAGGAGCTCTACTAGCATTCCATCCAATGACTTCAATTAAAACATTGACCGGGGTGTCATTAAATAAACCAAGAGCCAGATATAACATCAACCTCAGATACCTCATCATCCATTTGAAATATATTGGCCAAAACGAAACTCTTAATGTATTCCTCCTTAACTTTCCCATGATAGAAGAACAGAAATCAAAATAAGGAACTACTTTCTATTCAACTACTTCGCGATCACATCTTTGACAAGAGAGTATGCTTTCAAAGTAGTACCAAGTACCAACAAACGGGTCCAGGGGCCCAACGCCAGGGCACAAGCTATTTTATTTCTGCTCTGGTATCTCTCCCATGTGCTGTTGCTTGTTGTAGGCACACTGTTTTGATCAAGTAGGATCATATGATTCAAGGAATGGGAAAATTGCAACATGTTTTGTACATAGCAGTTCAGGATCTCTAGGCAACCAAAATATCAAGAACCAGTTGGATTGTGAGAACATCGCCCTTTAAGTGAAAACACCTATTATGCTATTAAGCACGAATTGGGCAGACCCCACATATCGGGTCACCAGATACCAGTGAAAGGAACAGGCCGTGATGAAACTTCACCAATTGGCAAAGAATTTCTCCCCCTCTCATATTCCAGGTGAGAATAGTGCTGAATTCACTCATTCAACAACGAAATACCCCCTATGAGCCAACTATCCAAAACCAATTTCTCGATGAAATCAACTAACACCCTAATTGAGATCCTGATCAACAATCTCATCACCCAGCTCACATATAATGGGGAAAGGGAATTAGCCATTTAGCCTATTCTTATTCTATCTGAGTTAGCCACGAAAAATGCCATGGAGATACACACAAAAAAAGGGGAAATGTTTCTACCACAAACAAAAAATATCAACAAATATCCAAATATTCCAGCAGAAATCGCGACCCGCGTCGCAATCGACGCCTGACGGAAACAAAATTAAGCAAAATAGAGGCGAGAAGCTAGATCTTTTGTTCGCGACGAGTTTCCACACGATCCAGGACGCAAGCAATCCCCTTCTCGAGGGGAGAGGAGGGGGGGGGGGGGGGGGGGGGGGGGTGGAGGGAAGGGCACCTTCTTAATGACGAGCGGGCCGAGGAAGATGACAGCAGCAGCGGCGCCGGCGACGAGGAAGGTCCCGAGCACGGCGACCTGGGCCCACCACCGGATCGCGCGCCATCGCAGGACCGTCGGGCACTCCGACGCCCCCGCCTTCGCGACCGCCGCGGCAGGCGGGAGCTGCTTGACTGTCTCCACCTCCTCCGGGATTCTCATGTACTCGCCGCGCCCGCCATTGGCGGCCAACGGCGACCCCATCCAACCCGCGATCAGGCGAGCATGCGCGAGGGCGCTCGTCCCCCGGGAATTCGAGACGCCGGATCGGGCAATCGCACTCGGATTGGGCGGACTCCGGCGAGCTCGGCGCGATCGGGGTGCGCTAGGGTTTGCGCCCGCGAGGCCGGAGGCGTTTATGAGGTGGAGGAGGAGAGAGGCAACGGCATTGGAGCGGACTCGGGGAGAAAGAGAAAGGAAGCGGAAGAAAGAATACTGCTAATTTGTGCGAGTATTTTAATGGAGAGATTTTTTTGGCTCGGAAATTGGTGAACGCGGTGTGAAGTTCGGAATGACGTATTTGCCCTTGAGCTCAGTGGAGTATCAACAAATGTTTTACCTACAAAATACCGTTGTTGTAACTATCAGCACCTCCTTTGATGGTATTTTGATTACAATAACTAGGGTCTTGCTTTGAGGATGGTTGTTTGTAGGAGCCCTCTTATTCCGTGGTGCGAATGTAATTGTTAAAACCAGCTAGCTTTGTGGAGCGAATCTTGTGGTTGTGTTGGGTTTTTTGTATTTCGTATTTTACTCTTTCTTATACAAAGACGCGTAGCTCTCCTGCGTGTTCGGAAAAAAATCAAGTTAGCTAAGAAACGCATTTGTCCTTGTCCTAAATGCAAATTGTGTTTTGTTTAAAAAACATCCTCCATAACAACTATGTGTTGGCTCTTCTAATTCGGATTACTGCAATGCAAGTAAGTCACGATGCATTAGCGTTACTTCACACAATTGACGGTCAATCGAATGCGAGTTGTACTTGTATAGCAGGGATGTATGGATAGACAAGCTGTCTCCATTTCGCAATATACCGCTAATATAAAAATGCCATAGTATTTGTTTTTTCTTCTTTCTGCACCAAGGCAAAACTATTACTGGTTTGCGACATAAAAACTTGTGACGAACGAAAAAAAAAGACAATTATCTTTGACAGTTATAAGAGCAGTAAGTCAGTCAAACAGCAATAAATTATAGGTAAGTCATGGTTTATTTCGAGGTCTATTTTTGAAACCGTCACATGTACAGTAGTATAATGACACATCAGGCACACACAGAAGCACAAAATGTTGTCCCGTTGCTTTTATCGCGCGTTCCCATCCTAAAGGTGGAAACACTGCTGTCGCCGCTTTGTTATCTGCAAAAACCAGCCCTAGTGCTGTAGCAAAAAAGAAAGAAAAGATGAAGTGCGAAAACGATCTCATCAAAGCAGCAGACAGAGAGAGATCAAAAAAAAAAACCAGCCCTAGTACTGTAGCAAAAAAGAAAGAAAAGATGAAGTGCGAAAACGATCTCATCAAAGCAGCAGACAGAGGGGCTCCGAGGTAATTTGCGGCAAAGCGACGGACTGACATACGGTCGGTCAATGTATACGCGGACTCGCGCTGGAGCTGCTGATGCGGCTCGGGGGCTCCCGCTCGGGACGTGTGTTTTGTCTTTGCGCTTCCGCTGGCGCGTCCGCACTCCAGAAGTCCAGAGCGGTGGTGAGTCGTGACGTGGGGCCACCGGTCCTGCGGCGTCGACCCGCCTGGCCCCACCTCGTCAGCCACCTTGGTGCGGGGCGGTGGGTCGGCCGAAAGCGACCGGTAGGCTCGGTTGGTCCGAAGGCGCAGTGGCGGGCCCCATCCTGCTTTGGGTCATGGAAGCCTGACTTGTGGGACCGTCAAGTGGATCCCACGCTGTCAGCCAGCATGTTACCGCAAGTTCCCTCCTCTTCCAGTCCCTGCCTCGGGTACGCGGAGCAACAGCGGCGGGGCCGGGCGCTCGCGCGCCGCGTAGTACTGCACCTTTGTCGGCGATAGGATAGGGTAGGGTGCAGTCAAAAAAAAAAAAGTTGGTATAGATTCGCTCTCGTTCCGCTCGTGCGCGCACGAGCTGCGGTAAACACGAAAAGGGCAAAAATGCTGCTGCCGCTACTGGTTTGGGCAAGGCGTGCAACACCGCGTACCAGGCTGTTCGTCGCAGCCCTCTAATTTTTAACATCCATCACATCAAAAAAAATTTTATCATTAAAAAATATTTTTATTCATTTAATGATAAAACCTATGTCACGACCCCCCTCTAAATCGCGAGACGAATCTAATGTGCCTAATTAATCTAAGTTTCGCTACAGTAATGCTACAGTAACCATCGTCTAATCACTGCTTAATTACCCTCATTAGATTCGTCTCGCGAATTCGAGTGGAGTCCTGAAATTAGTTTTGTAATTAAATTTTATTTGTAATCAGAATATTTGTTGCAAAAACCTTCTAAAATTTAGACCCCATACCTCGAACAACCCCTGGTACGCTGGAGAGGGCAATTTTTGCACAGCCTTTTTGTGATTTTCCTTTGTTCGAGTAGACAGTGGCTCAAACTTCTATGGATGGGCCGTGTCACTTTGTGTCAGCTCGTAGCGTAGATATCCTTACGCTACCAACAAAAAACAAAAAAAACAGTTCAAAGAGCGAGGTTCAACGGTTCAAGTCCATCTTTGTACCGAGTTTGTATCAGTAGTGTGAGTTACGGTCACGTTCGTTCTAAAATGTAAAAGTTTTTGTTGAATTTTGAAAGTGACTGTTCGTTTTATTTTTTTTATCTCACATCAATAGAGTTGTGTTGGTTAGGTTGTTCGTGTAATCAAGAGATGTAATATGATTTAAAAAATATTTTGTTAAATTTATTTTAGAATTTGATATATTATAAGCATTATATATTTTTATATTTTTTAAAAAATTAAATAAGGCGAACGTTGAAACGCGATATCTAAACGTCAACAAATGCTTATAGTTTTGAACATAATGAGTATTGCAGATTACTTCTTCGCTCTAAATATAAGGTTTTCTAGAGTAGTATTGAAACACAAAATATAATTTTTAAAGTCAAAAAACTACTACACCTCTCAATTTTAGGTCAACTTATCTGATCACCAACTTTCTCACCAACCTCATATTTTGTCTTATTGTTAGAGCACTCTATATTTAGAGATAAATTTAAGACTCTAAAACACTCTATTCTATACTAAAGGACGGGACAAGTACTATTATATCCAATTCTCAGTTTGCCGGGGCGCTGAATCAAGCGGCATAATCATGTCATTTTTTTTCAAGGATAATCATGTCAATTGTCCATTTGACTCCCACCATCACTTCTCAGATTCTTTTCTGCTGGATCACCCTGTACTAATGATGGAGGCATGTCTAGTCCCAACTCATCGACGGATCGGCACGTCCGTATCATTTATCAACGTCTGCTCCATCTGGTTTCGACTCGATCGGAGCATGTGGCGTACCTTTTGATTACTCCGGTGATGCTTTGCCTCTCGCTTCCTTGCTTTCCTCCGATGATTATTAGTCGCTTCGTCATTTTGATTACTCGCTCAATGATTCTTGCTGACATGGCCTTGTACACGTATACTGTGAGCTCTCAACATATATAAAGGCAAGCTTGCTTTCTGCGTACACATGGCCTGTTTGTGTACTAGTACTATTGACACGCACTTAGCTTTATTTATGTTCTCGTTCGATCGTTCTTTTTCTTTTAGTTTTGATGAGATCCATGGTTCTCATTACGCACGCAAATTTTTAGAAAAGTTGAAAAAAGATGAAGTATTAGAAACGTTGTCCTAATATCATCGATTAGAAACAAAAGTGAACTATACACTCGAGACCCGTTATAACGGGTAGAAATATTAATACCGTGCTAGCTAGTACGATCTGTTAGTGGCAATGCATGAATGATTGTATACTTTTTCCATTATGTAAAATAAATAAATGAATGATTGTATACTTCCTACTATCATATCATTGCCATGTACTTCCTCCGTCTCTAAATAAGTGTTGCTGTTGACTTTTCGACATCACGTTTAACCACTCGTCTTATTCGAAAAATTTATGCAAATATTAAAATAAATATGTCATGATTAAAATATCTTCTATGATAAAACAAGTTATAAAAAAATAAATAAAATTTGCGTAAATTTTTTAAATAAAACAAGTAGTCAAATGTGATGTCAAAAGTCAACAGCGACATGTATTTAGAGACAGAAAGAGTATATAGCGTTCATCTAATCATTTGGTGCATGTTGCCCGAGTCCGTACATGATTAATTCAAGCAGCTCACCATACCACATGGTCGGCCGAGAACGAATTGATGCAAACATTCTCGGCGGAGTTGCTCTGCACGGCGGGTGATTATTCCAGTGTTCGAGCGAGGATTCGCCGGTCTCGAAAAAAACTAGTTTATATCCCCTTCAATTGAATATACACCAACCGTCTTGTTGAGAGACCCAGCGGGCGGGTGCACATGCAATGCGCTGCATGCTGTTGCAATAATGCAAAGCGTTACCCCCCTTTGATTTGGACTAATCACCCTGTTACTTAATTAGACTTAGACATCAACAAGAAAGGACATGTCGTTGGGCGCGAGTGAAGAGAAAACACTCTTGGTTATAGCTCACTCGTTGATGTTGTTGTTTCTGTTTGGTTCAAATCTGCCTAACTGTCTAGTGCCCCTGAATCAACAAAAGAACGATAACAGTCGCCGTAGTGAGACTGACCGCACTCGTCGTACTCTAAATTCATCCTCTAAAAGAAATATTTCATCCTGGTCAGCAAGATTCTCTCCTCTATATCTAGTTTTTAGGCACCCGTTCATACTCTATATCCATCCTCTATCCCAACTACCTAATATTTTATTCAACCATCTCCAACTATCATCGCCTTTCATCTCTCCTCCTCTTTCCTTTTTCTTTTCTTTTTTTCACTTCTTTCCCTTTTCCAATAGTTTAGCAATTCAAATTTTTAATTAAATAATAATAGGTTTTTTCCTTTTTCTTTTTTTCTTTTTTCTCCCTTTTCCTTTTTTCTCTTTTTGTTTTCTTTTCCCTTTCCTCTTTCCTCCTCCCTCCTCCGCGCTCTCCTCCCTTTTTCTCCCTCGACGGGCAGCGGACGGGCGCGACCTCGTCCTCCCCACACGCGCGCGCCGTCGCGCCCGTCCTCCTCCTCCCCCGCGCTCTCCTCCTCTGGCCGGATTCGGCGTCGCCACCGTTGGGGCCCGCCTCCCTCCTCTCCGCCGCTCCTCCCACCGCGCGTCTCCTCTGTTTCTCTCTCCCCGACGCATCCGGAGCAGCCGCTCGAGCTGGCGGCGTCGTGGTGAGCAGCAGGGGCATCCGCTCGCGTCGTGGTGAGCAGCAGGGGCAGCAGCGGTGGCTCGAGCTCCCCAGCGACGCGCTGCTCTCTCTCTCTCTTCTGCTGCGGTTGGGATGGCGCGCCAGCGCGCGGGCCCCGCGCTACGTCGGCCTCTAGCGTTCGCCCGCTATCCCGCTGAATTTGGCGGACACGGGAGCCTCCGCTACTTTACCGTCGCCTTTAGCGTACCCCGGTGCAGCGCCGTTTTCGGTATCGCGAGGACCGTTTACCGCACGCCGGTGCGGTCAGTCTGAGCGAGCGAGTGAGTGCGCCTTGCCGGGAATGAGATCCGCTGACGTCGAAGTCACGGTGACATTGTCACTGACATGTGGGACATCCGTATGTCCCACATGTCAGTGACAATGTCACCGTGACTTCGACGTCAGCGGAGCTGCTTCCGCCTTGCCGGGGCCTCCTCACTCGATCCGCTGGCATATCTGCCGAACGCCGCGTCCCAAAACCGGAAGCCGGAAATGGGAGCAACGCGATCGGCGCCGGCTGTCCCCACCCGACGGACGATGCCACGCACGGCACGTACGGGGTTGGTTGCTTGCCGTGTGGTGTGGGCGTGTTCCCCCGGCTCGCGCGGTCGCGGAAGTCCCGGAAAAGCAAGCAAAGCACCCCCAGACGCGTGACACTCGCTGATCGCGGCCGGCTAGGCTGTGGCCTGTGGCGCGCCGTATGCACGCATGTCATTTGCTAGCTGCTCGGCTCGCTCTCCACCTGCCGGCGCCCGTCGGCGTCGCGAGACGGCACCAAAAGTCCCGCTGATTCACGCGTCGTGTGATGCGAACTTGATATGCGGCGTGGCGTGGCGTGGCGTGCGACGAAACGCAACGATGCCCAACCAACCATCCAACTGTGCCGAGCCGGGCGGCGTGTCTGCGTGGGCGGTTCATTGCCATCCATCGGCGGCCGAGGAGAAGGGAAGGCAAGGGACCTAATAATCGTCCTTTTTGTACTTGACCCGTTGAGCGGAATCAAATCCTCTGTTCTCAAGACCTTTGCACCTTTTCTTCCAAGGACTGAATGACTAACACTACAGTATTAGTACTACTCCAGTTGACAACCTATACCTGCAGGTGAGTGAGCAATGGCATGACACCAAAATTAGCCTTTTGGGAGCGGCTAACTGCTAGCGTGTGGTTAAGCTTAACTCGGGACGGGTACACATGCAGTTCCTGAATCTTGTACTCCGCCCGAAGCTCCACACCTCGTCCGATGAACAAATCAATCGCTACTTTTTTCAATGTTGCGTCAGTTGGCGATGACTTGAGGATCTAATTAATCTAAGGCAAGGCAGGGACCTAACAATCGCCTAATAAACCAACTAGTTGGCATGTTGGCTTCCGCGACCCCAAATAAATAATTGGCGCTCTTCCTCGTCCCAACCCTTATTTCTTTAATAATAACATAATTACTCATGGACCTACCTCAACCGGCACAACGCTCGCCACCGATGAACACCGTGGTCATCACTCCAGCTAACCTTGTTTTCAATTTGAGATTCTGCTACCTGTCTTTTCAACTTGTGCTTTGTACTACTACCTCCGTCTTTTAATATAGAGCATTGTTAACTTTCAGATATCACTTTTGGCCTTTTTTAAAAGTTTATAAAAATAATATTTATTTTTGTTATGATTTGTTTTATCAGTAGATATATTTTTATCAGTAAATATCCCTCGTAAAAAAGATATATTTTAAATATAACATAATTATTTTTATATTTTTATATATATTTTAAATAAGGTGAATAATTAAAATAACGTCTGAAATTCACAAAGTGAGGGAGCAGCGATGCCACTCTCGCTTTCCAGCTCGTGCTGACCACTGAACAGGGCCAAAAGCTATCAGGGCCCATGGGCCGGCTGCGGGGACCCACCAACCGGCGCGCAAGAAACTGACACTCGACGGAGCGGGTCCCAGCAGTCTGCGCCACACCACCGAACCCCACGCAGCAAGCAAAGCGCGCCGGCCGACGCGCAGCAGCAGCTCGTTCCCTTCCCCTCCCCGTCCCCGCCGCCGCCGATCGCGCGGAGGAGGGGGGATGGACTGCTGCAGGCACGTGAACCCGTTCCGCGCTTGCGCGGGGCTCCGGGGCCTCGGGTACTTCATGGTGGCGCTCGTCGCGGCCATCGTCGCCCTCTCCTACTACGCCGTCGTCGTCTACGCCTGGGGCCCGGTGCTCCTCGGCGGCGGCGCCGCGGCGGCCGGCGCTGCCGCCATCCTCGCCGCGTTTCACATACTCGTAAGCGCCGTCGTCGTCGCTCCCATTGCCCTTCTTCCCTCTCTGAATTCCAATTTTTAGCCGTCTCAAAAAATAAAATAAAATTACCAATGTTTAGTACAGCGTGAGGAACTTCTGCTGTGCTTACTGCTAAATAGGACAGATTCTTTTCATGGCACCTTAGAATCCAAATTTCCGCATCCTCATATGTCACATTGCTGGTTCCTCCGGACTTGGGGTTACTCAACACATCTGTGTGCGTCAGTTCGGTGATTGAATTATGAGTGCGTGTCAATTGTGACAAAAATTCTTTTTTATGCACAGCAACGTTGAACTATTTTCAATTTCTTTATAGTAGCACTACAAAATGTGAAAAATGGGCCGTGATTATATTTGAACATGTCTTGTTCAAACTTCTTCAGGGGTCTTGTTTCCTCTGCAGCTTGCACTCATTCTATGGTGCTATTTGATGGTTGTTTTCACTGATCCTGGTTCTGTACCTGAAAACTGGAGACATGATGCTGAGGAGAGTGGAGATCCTGCATCATCCACTTCAGAGGAACAAGGAAGTGCTCCTAGATATTGCTCTCGCTGTCAAAATGGCAAACCTCCTCGCTGCCATCATTGTTCTGTCTGTAAGTGACCTTTCCTGATGATGGTAACTAACCTATTGCTCTCGTGAAATGTTCAAACTCTTTGTACATTAAAGATTCTGTGGAACTTGCCCTTTGGTCTGGCTATTCTTGTTACTGTTCCTGGCATTTATTCAGACAACACTGTCGAGTTTATGCAATAATTTCGTCGTTATATAGTGGCAGTGAGCATGAACCAGTCCTAGTATAGTAACTGGTCCAGAATGCCTCAGGGACCCGGGTTCGGTTCCCAGTGGGAGTGAATTTTTGGGCTTGGGTAAAAAAGGTGTTCCCCTGGTCGACATGGGTAAACCGAGCTGTGGTGGGTGGGTCCTCGTGTATTGGTCTGGTCGTGACCTTTCTCAGCCGGGCTCTAGTTGTGCTCTTCCTAATAGAATACCGTGGGGGCGATCTTTCCCCCACCGGCTGAGTTATTTTAGTAGATCCACCAAATCCACAAGCACAGTCAAGTAGCTCTTTGGTATTCATTTGGTTTAGTGGCTTGATTGAGGATCTGCCATTTTTTTCTTATTACTTACCTTTAATTTTTTATGCTTTTTAGCATGAATAAGAAGTCAGCTACACCTTCTCCAGGCTCTTGTTCTGATATTTCTTGCTACCATGTAGGTGACAGATGTGTGCTTAAAATGGACCATCACTGCATCTGGGTAGTGAATTGTGTTGGAGCACGGAACTACAAATATTTTCTCCTTTTCCTGGTAGAACCGAGTACTTCGTTTGACTTCCTTTTTATGCTTATCCTGCACATTTGTGTCACCAAAACATTGCCTTGTTACCTAGTTTTTGTTAAGGAAATCTACTTTCACTGGACATCAGATCCCAAGTTTCCTTTTCTATCATTGAGAAATAGGTCATTTTTCTTTTGCCATTGTCCTGTATTGCTCATCTCCCTTTTACCATTGCCATTAGGCTCATAATCTGACCACTAAGAAATATAGCAAAATAAAGAAAAAAGAAAAATTCACCAGCAAAATGTATAACAGAAAACTCCTTTCAAGTTCAACCATTGTACTACTTGGTTTTTCTACAAGTATGTGATGAATACTTAGGAATATCTTCTTCTAGCAGCCATGCAGACGTACCAATAATTACTCACTAGCATTATGCTCCTGGTGCTTAACTATGCCTTCTGGCTTCTGCCACTAATAAACTTATTAATCATAAGAAAAGAACCCTCACAGGGGCAAAAGAGCCTGTTTCCGAACTTAGAACAATAGATGCATTTGTGTTTCCTGTTTACCTGTTGTGTCTCCCTATGCAGCACTGATACGGATACGGCGATACATCATTTGTCAAAAAAACCCGATAGGATGCGCTTCACAGTTTTTTCAAATAAGTTAATCTAGGTTCTATTTAAAGTTCTACTCCAATATAATAACACACGAGAGTCAAAATTAAGAAATGGTAAACTAATAATTCATAAAAGAGATAAATAGCAAGCCAGCTAGCAAGCTCACAATCCTCCACCAGTCCGCATCAGACGGGCACTGTGAGCAGGTGTCTTCAGGCGGACCGTCGTGCCTTAGCAGGCTCGACTCGTCTGGCGTCGTCAGGCAGGCCGTGGGCGTCTTCAGCCGTGAGCCATCATCCAGCTGTCATCCTCAGGCAGGCTTCAAGCGTTCGTCGTTGGGCGTTGTCACCTACTGGCCGGCCGGCCGTCTTAGCCGGGCGGGTGTTGTCGATCGGTGAGTGGGCGGTGGGCGGCGGTGGCATCCGGAATCGAATAGACGAATGAAGTGATGAGTCTTTCCTGTCCAGCCTAGGTTAGGTACTCGTTGTCACAACTATGGGCCAATTGGACTGCGTATGCTGACTGGGCCGTATCAACTATCGGCCCAGGACGCCTCTGAGATATGACCGAAATTCGTTTTTTTTCTTATTTTCTGAATACTCGACGGATACGTATCTGTGATGTATCGCCGGTGTATCCATGTCCGTTGGTGTCTCGGGCACGGAGACTTTATGTTTCTGCCGTATCGGGGTAACGTAGATATCTCCTATAATGATGGCCTCTGTTTGCCTGTTCAACTACTATAATTCTTGCTATTTTTAACCGCATTTTATTTGTCTTACAGGTGTATACCCTCATCGAGACAGTGCTGGATACATTGGTACTGCTTCCATATTTTATTGAATATTTTCAAGATGAAAGTAGGCGTTCCGCCTCAGCTGGCGACGTTGCTATCCTATTTCTTGCTTTTGGTAAACATTGTTTTCTTGGAAGCGTCAAACGTACCCCAAAGATGTGCAAATTACTTATGATTTGGTCTTTGTTGCAGTTCTTAACTTGGCATTTGGGCTCAGCCTCCTATGTTTTATTGGCATGCACACGTCCCTTGTTTTAAGTAATACAACTTCTGTGGAGGTACCTATGTGAACATAAATATCCTGATTTTATATTTTTGACGTGATTCATGAATTAAAGAAACTGCTTGATGAAACATCCAGTTTTATTGGAGACTGAACCTAATGTGACCACCCTGCGCTATAAGCTTAATAATGAAATATTAATTATTGGAAATTTTACAGTACACACAAATGTTTCCTAACTGTCCAGTCATTTTAACCCAAGGGAGCTGATCAGTTTGGACCTTTAGTGTTTTGATACTCCATAGACATGAGACTAAGGTGTTATGCGCCTAGGGCTAGAGAGCTGAAACAATTTTCCTGTATTTCGCTACCTTGATCTCTAGTGCTGCTCCCTGGCCTTATGTTTGGCAAGGTTTACAGATTGGGTCTACTAATCCTTTAGTAGTTTATAGTGGATAGATTTCTAATTGAAGATATAACTTGGCATCCAAGTTGAAGAGGCCGACCTAAGGGAGGAGGTGGCGGCAGCTGCCCTAGGGCTGTTGGCCGCCAATCCCTGGTTGGGTGGCTTGCTGCTGCTTTGGGCCGATAACATAACCCCAATGTTTTAGCTGTGAAATTCATTCCGCAATTGTTGTAAAAACTAATACCCGACAATTGTACTCAGTTGCCTGCTTGCATGACCATGATATGTTTAGTCAGTTGAAACCATTAGTGCACTATAAAGTAGTAACAAGAACCATTGTTATTTCAGAATTCGATAAATATCTGAACTTTAAATTTGGAAAACTTGTGCCAGGTCCATGAGCGAAAGAAATCAGTTGCTTGGAAATATGATGTAGGATGGAGAAGGAACTTGGAGCAGGTTTCCATTACTCCGTTTTACATTTTTTGGATCTCAATTTTCTAGCCTGTCCTGTCAGTAACACGGATTATTGCAGGTCTTTGGCAGAAAAAAGTTGCTCTGGTTCTTCCCTTTGTACTCTACGGAGGATCTGCACAACATTCCTGCCCTCCGTGGCCTTGAATTCCCTACTCGCTCTGATGCAATTGTGTGATGACAGCTGATGCATTGCATTCACTTAGGTTTATGTCACATGTACGAGGTTTCTGTACAGAAATCTTTCTCATTATTTTCATAGTGAGGTAGTGAGTTAGAATACCTATTCTTTTTGTACATTATCTGTATCAATCAAACGGAGTAACAACAATCAGTTAATTCTTTGGTTTATTTAAACGATGATGCTCACCTTTTTTTTTCCGATTGAACAACTGGGTAAGACGACAATTCAGATTCGTGTTTGGAGAGATGCAGAATGAAATCTTTTTACTTGTCATATGCGTGGCAAGCTCGTGTTTGATATTTCTGATGTATAATGGATGGTTTCCAAGCTTTTCTTTATGAGTCTTTTACCTGTATGCCATTAAGAAAGTTGATGGTTACCTGTGTGCCATTAAAAAGTTCTCAGACACCTGTGTGCCATCATGCGAATTTTCTTTTACCTGTGTGCCATTCCGTCCATCTGCTGTTAGAACTTTAACGGTTTGCCCTGACAGGTGGGACCCACGTAAGAAAAAGTCCACATTGTGCCCCTCTCCATGACTCCATCTGTGCTTGCCCATCTACATCAGATCCCTTGAAACCTATCTCCGCCGGCGCCCAGGACTCGAGCCGCCGGCGCCCAGGACCACGAGCTCCCCCGTCGCTCGGCCTTCCTCCGCCCCCGTCTCACTTGTCGTTTTGCGCGCGGATCTGCCAGGCCGCCGCGCGCTCCAGGGCGCCGGGAGGGCGGCTCCAGGCCGCCGAGCCGCTGCTGGTGAAGCGCAACGTCGACCGCCCCAACGACTTCGCCGCCGTTGCGGCCTCGGCTATGGCCAGCTCACCTGGGCGGCGTACGCCGGCTGTGGTTCGCTCGGTCTCCGAGCTGCACAGAAAGTGCATCAGCAACCCCTCTTGCCATGATCACCGAATCTTGGACCATTCGATCTTGGAGATGCCTCAAACGGGTTGCTTTTACATAGAGGAAGCAGACCATGGTTGTTCTTGGTAAGATTATTCACCGCCGGCAGCTAATTTCATGGAATTTGGTTGACCGGAGGGGAAGGAAGAGAGAGAAAGGGGAAATCAGAAGAGGGAGGAGAGGATAACGTTTTGCCTGAGGAAGAGGATGTGGTGGGGCCCTGAACTGATATGCATGCGCGGATGGCCTTGACCTATGTTCAGACTCCGTGCAACGCAAAAAACACATCACGTGCAACGCAAAAACAAGCTGCAGTGCAAAACATTGAAAATATATTTTTAAATTTATTTTACATTCCTGACTTTTTACGGTTTTTAGAATTTGTTTTCATTTTTCCTATTTTTATGCTTTTTATAAATTATTTTTGATTTTCCTGATTTTCTGTGTTTTTTAAAAATTATTTTCAATTTTCTGATTTTTTAATGTTTTTCTCAATTATTTTCATTTTTTGTGAATTTTAAATCCCTAATAGTTAAACCAAGGGCAAAAGTGTCTTTTTACATCTCTGATTAACACCGTTAGCTCTCAATCCGTCCAAAATGGCATACAGGTAAAAGAAAGTTTACGCGATGACACACAGGTGTCTAAGAATTTTTTAATGACACACAGGTAACCATCAACTTTTTTAATGGCATACAGGTAAAAAACTCTTTCTTTATTCGGTTGGTGACAGACAAGGGCAAATAGTCAAATCGCCCCATAAAGAAATTGTACATTTCCCGCTCTTGAGAAAAAGGAAAACCAGTTTCCCGCTCACGAGCACTTCGTCAGATAAACGCCCCAAAACTGAAACCTAGAGAAGCCGCGGTCGAAAGAAATCGAAGCCCCGAATCCCGGATCGAGTCGAAGGCAAGCAATGGCGGGGCACGACCCCAAGGACGACGTCGACCGCCTCTTCGCCTGCTTCAAATGCGGCGTCTCCCCTCCCCGTAAGCTCCTCCCGATCCTCCCCAAAATGGCGATTTGTTGCTTTTCGCTGTCGCGATTCTCACCGGCGGCGATTCGGTCCGGTTCGATGGCTTTCAGAGTCGGCGTTCAGGGAGAGGCCGCTTCGGCGGGACAAAAGGCCGCGGGTCTCCCCTGTCGCACAGAGACGAGGCAGCGGCGGCGGCAGTGGGAGCTCCACACCTGCACCCACGCCGGATGCGGCGGAAGCGGCGGAGAAGGCGAGTGAGGCATTTTTCCTTGTCCTTTTGGTTTGGGGTTCTTGTGAGGTCTTAATGGAATGAACAAACCAGGACTTGACTTTCTGCCGATTATTGCGGTTTCCAGCATAGCGCGCCATCCTCCGCAGCGATCAAATTTACAGGCCGGAAGCAGATGACCCCAATCGTGTTCTACGGTTCCCCGCAAGGCGTTCCGGTGAAGAAGCCACTGAGCCTTTTGAGGCTGCTGCGTGAGATTCGCATTGATCTGACGAAGCAAACTGAATCTATCCCCAGGTGTCTAATCTGTCCATAACTCCATATGTGTTGCCAGGTTCAGAGTGCACGATGCTTATTTTGTTCTGATTTGCTGTTTATTGCTGGTATGTAGGGATGTTTGGGCTACATTTCCTAGGCAAGAGGAGGCGGTCAGGTTCTCGAAAGCACACGAATATACCAATGTCTTCAGTTATCAAGATCATTTGACTGGGACAAGAAGGTTCCTTGTGTCGACATATGATGAGTTCTGGAGAAGGTTAAGTCTTCAGTGAAATACATTTCTTGTATGCCATATCGTTTCTTCATTTTCATGTGCATGTCAAATATCCTGTTATTAAGCATGGGTCTACTACTTCGTAGCTAGAAGTTTGGTTTGTTCTCTCTCTTTTTTTTTTTGGAGAAATAATTTGGTTTCTTTTTCCTAATGGCAAATCATTTGTACGACCTGCACTTAATCCACTATCTTTTGTTGCATTCTTGCAGGTACAATGATATGGATCCAAAAATTCGCCATCACTATGAAGTTATCCAGGAGGTAATCTGCCATTTATTGATGCTGTACTGAAATTTTTGTTCATTATATGTGGTGCCTTGCAAGCTATGTTGCTAGCAGGTCTTCACAGCACATTTGTTTGATGTTCTATTCCTGGATCTGATTTGGAGACCAGCTCAAAATAGTTAAAAAACACATGATTGTCATTTAGCTTCCTTAAAAGGGCATATACTCATTGACTTGGTACATATTATGAAAGACTTCTTGCTTCATGATATCCTAGTGTTGGCTGCCTTGTAATCTGCTTCACCAGGGAATGAAACATTTCTGTAAAAGTACATTGTTATCTTTCAGATTCAGAATATATTATTACAAATAGAATGACCAAATTACTGAACTATCACAACACTGTGGGTAAAAGTGATTTATCAGAGAATATTAGCGAGAGTATATTGAAAACTATAAATATTTAGGGACTTCATCCTAAAACTGCAGTTTTGTCAATAGTATAGTACCATAGAACTAAGAGTTATCTGTTTTGACAAATGTACAACTTGGGACATGTTCCTTGATTCACCTTTTCATCAACGTGGCATGCCCTGGGTGATTGGGCCAAGCCATAAAAGTGGAAGCAGTCTGTCGGTGGGCCCTTCTACAAAATGGGGCCCTGTGGTAAACGGGGAGTCCTCATGTTTGTAGTTTTGCAAAATGTGTTTATCTTTTGAATGGATGATCATTTTACATGTATACTCATGCCATTGAATGTTTCCGCGAATGGCAAGTTGGTCACACTGCTGAGTCTAACCTAACGTAACGTCTTGATTTCTGCTGCAGGGTTCTCCTTGCCACGCTTACTTTGATCTTGAGTTTGATACAAGATTGAACATTAAGAGAGATGCAGACGAAATGGTTGATGTATTGGTTTCCGTCATATTCAGTGCATTGCGTGACAAATATGCCATTGAAGCACACGAAGAGTGGATCACAGAGTTAGATTCGTCTACCGAAGGTTGCTCCATTCTCTTTTGCTTGGTTCAACCCTAACAAATTGATTTTAATAATATAAGCAGAATCCAATTTGTGGCCATATATTTCGTCAATCGTAACTTCGTGAAGTGATTTATTGTTGTAATTACTGACTAAACGTGTCCTGCGAGCATTTCATGAAACCATACAAGTTAATAGGGATGCAACCACCTATCACTTTGAGGAAACATAAATTGAATATACTGTGTTTGTGTTCTATACTGCTTAACGTCAGTCGCATGACAACTTTTGTCTTTTTTCTCTTTTTAGTGAAGTTTTCCCGCCATCTAATCATTCGTATACCCAGGACTGCATTCAAAGACAACTCCCATGTTGGTGCATTTATATCTGAGGTATTATTAACTCTTGATCTTCATTTTTTAGTGTCATCACTAAATTTGTTAGTTTCAACTGCAACTACTGTTGTTTTCTTAATCATCTTCAAGCAATCAGCATTTTTTTAAGTTCATTTCTTTGATCAGTGTTTAGCGTGTAGTTTCACTGCACTTCTGGACTGAATATGATTCGATATCTTGAAATAGAAATGAATAAAAAATCTGAAATTGTAGATTTGCATGTGTCAATCTTCAATGATTCAAATAGACATTTTCTGCCTATATGTTTGTTAGCATGATTTGTGGTTTAAGTTTGCAACTGATCCCCTCTCTCCTTTTTTGCTTCCTGCTGTGGTGCAAGCTTCAGAAGTTATGTCGTTGCATATTAACCAGAATTTCCTTAATGAAAAGTTATATTCTTTCCCACAGGTCTGTTCACAAATTGCGGCTGAACGTGCAGCCAATCCTAATCTTGATAAACTGTACATTAAAAAAGATAGCAGCTCTTCATGCCCTGTTGATCAGCTCTTTATGGATACTGCTGTCTATTCTCGAAATCGTTGCTTCCGTTTACCTTTCTCATCAAAGTCTGGGAAGAAGTCATTTCTTGTGCCTACCAGACGTTTCAAATGCAAGGAAATGGTGAGATCTTAATCATACAATTTATATTCTATACCAGTGAATATGCTTTTTTTTAAAATTTCGGAGCTAAATTTTTACAGTTTAGACATGGTTCACTTCTGATTGGTTGGCAATTATCTTGTATAATTAGGTTGATCACGCCAATTTTTTTTGTATACCTGATTTCTTAATTATTTATATACCTCCTTAAACATGCGGAAGCCTGTAGTAATAGTGAAAGTTAAATGCTTCAAACCATATACTTGCTTGCTTTGCAGTTTCTTTTGTTATAGTTTGTCTCTTCGTCCAGAAATGACATACTTTTCGTCTTACGGTACGAAGAAAAGGAAGTATAATACTGTGTGCTGTCCTACACCGACCTAAGATATATATGATTGTATTCAGTACCCGTTGCTTATAAATTGGGCACACATAATGTTTCCAGAGAATCCTTGACAGATCCTTCATGAAATTCAGCGGACTTGTGTTAATATATTTCTCTATTATTGAAGAATGTTGTGGAATTACTTGTTTACATTGAAGTACTAGTAAAGTTGTTCAAAACAATGATCCCTGGGTACTTGGTTCAGAAACTAATCACATCTTCTGCATTTGTAACAATTCTTGTGAATTGCGATGGCGGATCGTATTACTGTATATTCAGACCATTTATTTCCTCTTCATCTTCATGATAGGAAAGTATTCACTAATGTTCTGTTTGGAAATGGTAGATTTTGATAAAATTCATGAGGACTTAGCTCAAAATGAACTCAAGCCTAAAATCATTTGCTAAGTGCTGGAATGCAGCAGACAGTTTTGTTAGAAATCGACACTGCTTTCTCTACAGGAATCTTAAAGTTATATTGTATAAAAGTATATAATCTCCGATTTACTGTTTCTGTCATGTTTGTGTTCGTCGTGTGTTTTCCTCTGTAATGCCAGCGCTCAATATTTGTCTGTGTATATCACTGTTGCACTCTGACAACATATTCTAATTCTTACAGAATGATAAAGATGTCTTTATGGAGTCACTTATTTGCAGATTAGACGATAACTGTGATAAACTTTTGATATGCAAGCTGGACTTGGAATGCAAGAAAACATTGCATTTTGACTCTGAAATCAGCATACCACGAGTAAGTATTTACAATCTGAATCATATCACCGCCATTTTTCTATGTTCTGAAAATAATCTGAAGTGTATTTTCGTGCTTTCATATTACAAGTAGCGCCAGCTATTGGCACAAAAAAATATGCTGTGTTAAAATGCCTATAGTTTTTTTCTCTCTCGAAAATGCAGGAGAACACTGCTTTATTATATTAAGAGAAGAAATAAGGGACAAGAGCCCAACTAAAACATGCCACACACCCTTATGTGAACTGATTAAATTCGTGCCTTTTAAAAAACTAAGTAACTGACGTATCCAACCACTACTCTAATTGCCAGTCATATGGGCAGTCAAGAAGGATAACCCTCCAGCTCCTGCCATAATCCACAGCCTGCGTTCTTATCCAGCCAAGATCAGCGTTTCCGCAAGGCTCGAGTAACTCCATCAAAGACACACCGATTACGGTGTTTCCATATTGTCCAGGCTCCAAGAATTATAAGGGAACTAATCCCATCCCTTAACAGACCACTTGCTGCTCCACTTGCTTTCTTCCAAGTCCCACCATGCATCAAAAGAAGCATCTGTAGGCTGTGGTGAGAGAGTGAATACCAACCTGCCGAAGCAAATGACACCAGAATTATCTTGCAAACACGCAAGAGACTAGGACATGGTCAATAGTTTCACTCTCCTGATCACAAACTGGGTGTTTCTCAGGTCGAGGCAGTCCACGACGCTCAAGACGGTCCGCAGTCCAGCAACGTCTGTGAGCATCTAACCATAGAAAAAAATTGACACTTTGCCGGCGCCCTCGTCTTCCAGATCCTTTCCCATGGCCCAAATCGTGTCGCCCCCAAGAAAAGATTTGGCCGAGTATTGACCACTAGAAGAAAACTGCCAAATATGAGAGTCCGCCACCTCAGTTTGGAGCTCAAAGTCTGAGAGGAGATCCCATAGGTGGAGGTAATCAACAATGACGCATACTGTGAGAGCTCCTTGTATATCTGAAAACCAAGTACGGTTGGTGAGAGCTTCTTGAACAGTGCGTTGATCTTTCTCTTTGGTATTATTGCATATAGGCGAGGAACAAGATCAGCTACTCACTGCCCAAGTATCCCCCGATCAGTCCAAAATAATGTGCGTGTACCATCACCAACTTCTGACCTTATAGCCACTGAAAAGAAAGCTTGGACTTGAACCGGCACTTGAATAGACAGCAGACCAAGGACGATGTGGTTCTATTTTTTGTAACCAGACCCATCTCATCTTTAGTTCCCAGATTAGATTTTTGAGATTAGATATGCCAAGCTATCCAAGCTCTAGAGGGCGGCACCCGTGCCCCAGGCCACAAGACAATGGCCGCCTCTCACCTCCTTGCGACCTCTCCATAAGAATCCTTGTTGTATTTTTTCCAATGCCTTGAGAGCCCATTGTGGAAAATCCATGGCCATCACTAGAAAAATCAGCATTGCGGTGTGGACAAACTGTTAAAATGAATATAGTTATCGCTACTTAAGTGACCTTGGCAGTTGGCATGAAAAATTAAAATAATGTTTTATATCTTTTTTCAGTGCAACTAAGATAATCCAGAGCGTAGATCTTCAAGTAGCAATAATGATATATTTTATTAATGTTTTATACTTCTAGACTACCGCCATTTCTTGATAGAAGTGCTTGGAGACTTGCAATCAACGTGCCGGAATCGTGATCCTTTTTTCTTCTTCTGTTTACCTCTTACTCTACCTTTTGCCCTGTGTCCCTTTTGTGTTACCTTTGTCTTTGTTTCTTGTGGGTTTAATCTCTAGCCTACCCCAACTTGCTTGGGACAAAAGGCTATGTTGTTCTTATGTTGTTGTTGTTGTACACTACCGCCATTTCTTAAAAAAATGGTACTTTTCTACGTTTTTCTCCTGCATCTATGTCTTCTTCCAGGCCAGAAATTTCCCTATCTTTTAATGAATAATAGTTAATAATAAATATTCTCAATAATCTAGAGAGAAAATGGACTCACGTCCCTTATTTTGATGAGGGCCACACCACAGCAGTGAAGATTCAGATGTTAAGAGAAACAAATCTAGACATTTTTCTCATTAGCTGAGGGAAACCAAGGATGTAGGATTACAACATTACTAATGTATAATACAATTATTATTATATTGAAGACTAGACCTGTACAGAAAATAAAGTTGCAGTCATAACACAGAGTTGTACGTCAAATTTATTCATACATCCGGTCGACAAAATCACTTTCAAACATAGAAACCATTGTCTAGCTAAACAGCCCTGGTTAAGCATAGTGTACGATCAACAACACAAAGCAGTAACACAGTTGTTTTGGATTCATACAAGAGTAACTTCGAAAAGTTTGAGATCTACGCCGATTAAATTTATAGTTTAATTCTTTAAGAGTTTTATAATGAATAACTACTCCGATTAAAAGATCCACTAATCTTGAACAGTATGTTTGAAACTCGTGAAACTCTAGACTGGGAGTTTTGGAACTGTGTTCATGCCATGATATTATGGAGTATATGTATCTTGCCTTTTTCTTATAGCAAATGAATGGAATCTTCACATATGCTGATTTTGTGTATATATTTTCTGTATACTGCCATGACCAGAGTCAGGAAAACAACTGCAAGAATCCCATTATTACTTACCGAAGCGATTTTCCTCATGAATACACATATGGAAGATCTCCTTTTCCAGCTTTGGATGGCTTTATTGAATCTATTGCCTCTTTTGGAAATGTTTCAGGTTATTCTTCCTCATAGTGATCTTTTCATTTATCTTAGAATAATTTTTTATGTTTCTAAATATGTGGTAATGTGCATTCTTTGTGTTGCAGGAAAAATTCGATCCTGGTACTGGTTTTCGCAGTATGGTTTGATGATATATAGCATGTCAAGGAGCAGATACTGTGAGCATATTGGACGTGAGCATAAGAGCAATCACGGTAATACCAAATAATAATGTGGAGTTCAGACACTAATATTTTCTGTCGCTAATGATCTTATTGCTTCTACTCTTATGTCAAATGCACCAGTGATGTACATTGTTGATTTCCAAAGAGCAGCATATTACCAAAAGTGTTATGACCCTGATTGTCAAGGTAAGCAAATGAGCATTATGTCATGATTCTCATGCACGCATTTTCCTTCTTAACTTCAATGCTTGGGGTTAGGTTATCGTTCTCCACTGCGTGCTGTACCCTGGGACGTGATGCCTGAACTCAGCTCCGTAATAGAATCAGCTCAGACGGAATATCAGGGGGAAGTTGTGGAAGTCAATATCGAAGACAGCAGCAAGAATGAGTATGTGGCTGATGATAATACCATTATTGAGAACGGTGAGGATCCTGAATGGTGGGAAGAAGCGGTAAAATACGCTGACAGCGTGGAGAACATCAATAATGTTCCAGGCTTGTGCAACTTTGTTAGTAGTCTACTTTGCTTCTTCTAATCATATAGTTTGTGAAATTGTACTAGCATACCAATCCACGTTTCTGCAGGAAGATAACATTTATGATGATGACGATGCTGAATGGTGGATGCATGCGGAAAGGATTCTGGAGCAGGTTGAGGGACAAATAGGATCACAGAACAATCAAAAGGGTTGTTGAACACGTTCATCTTGCAGGCTGATTCCCTGGTGCTAGCTTAATATTTTCAACCTATGTACACAGCAGCTGACTAGAGTGACAAATTTGTGGGGTTTCTTCATGCCAATCTTCCTCCTTTCCCCCTCTTCTTCCTCGTCATCCTCCAAGACATATCTCCAATGACATGACATCAAAGTAGAGGGGCTCAAGCCTGACCCATCCGCTGGATCCATGTTAGATGTACATACAGTTAACCATGATGTTACAATTTCACTATTGTAGACAGCCGTCAGACTCTCCGCACTGGGTTCCTCTACGAGTTCCTTCAGGAAACGGATAGCGGAAAATCTGCTGCACCGGCACCCTGTAAAGGTTACGTTAAGAAAGCGGAAGGCTCCCGTTCCTCTATTCCCAGCGGCGTAGCGGCCTCCTGCTACGCCGCGACCGTGGCGCCGGTCCCAAGCGACCCAACCGCTTGCAAGGAGAGAAAGAGGGGGAGGAAGCCTCGAGCGCGGCAGCCTCGAGGTCGCCGGCGGGGAGACAGCCCGCACGCCGCCGCACCACCACGACCACCGGCCGGTGTTGGCGTTTAGTAACCGGCCGACGAGTAAATTTGTACGCGGCTCGACGGTGATCAATAAGCTTGCGAATCACACGACGGATTATACTGGTTCAGGCCTGAAGTGTCCTACGTCCAGTTCGTGGTTTTTCTCGTGTTGCTCGTAGTAGGGGTTACAAGCTGCGGGTGAGATAGGGATTTGCTCCCAAGTCTCTGCCTTAGCGTGTGCGTGAGGGTTCGAGAGTGGGAAAGGTTCTCTCTGTGAGTGAAAACGGGGTCTCCCCTTCCCCCCGGGCCCAATCCTCCCTTTTATATGCCAAGGGAAGACGATTACAGATGGAGGAAAGAAGAAAAAGAAAAGAAAGTAAAGATAAAAGAAAGGCGATGGAGATGGAGTCGGGCCGTCATTGTTGGACTCGATGGCTCCCGCCACAATCTTCTCGTCTGACCGTGTGATGATGTCATCCGGGTCTTGTCCGGGCGCTGTGGATCACCCATTCCCTGATCGACACTGTTGGTTGCTGTAGATGGCGCTGTGGACCGCTGTTGAGTTAGGCAACGGTCACTCCGTGCGCTGTTGGTGACTGTGTGGTGTTCTTGGTGCACGCATCCGCTGTTCCACGTCCGGTCTTGACGCGACGCCCCCCATTCCGCCGTATGTCAGGCACAGTGTACTTTCCCGCCGTCCAGGAACTGACGCGGAGTGAATCCTTATCTTGGACCGGCAGGTTGTACGTCCGAGGAGGACCAGGGTGTCCAGGCTATTGTTAACCATGACCTCCGCTCCCTCCCCTCCCGACGCCTGCCCTCCCTCCAGCCCCACGCCGGTGCCAGCCCATGGCCCGGCGGCCACCCCAATCGCCGCCTCGCCGGCGGCCTCCCCCTCCCTACCCTTGAAGGCGTCGGTTCCCTCTTCTCTTTCACCCCACGCTAAACCCTTCTTCCCCAAGGGCCGCACGAAGGAGCAGCGGTGGAGCGACGCCAGCCCTTCCTCCTCCTCGGGTGACCCCGCGGCCTCCACGGCTCCCTCGTTCCGCGACGTGCTGCTGGCCTCTATCGGTTCGCCGCCTCCTTCTGCTGGCTCACGGTCCTCGCCGCCGCCGCCGCTGCCGCCGCGGGCGGTGACGTCAGACCAACCTCCATTCAAGGTCATCCTAGCGACTCAGCCTCGTCTGGTTACTGCGACTAGTGGCCGCGACCCACAAGGCTGGCAGCAGGTGGAGGGTCGCCGCACCCGAAGGAAGCGTCTGCGTGCGTTGCGCGGCTCGCGGCGGCCGGTGCCCGGTGATCTACGGGGGAGTGTTTCAACTGTCTCTCCCCGGGTCATCGTGCCGGCGACTGTCGCTCTGGCCCGCGCTACTTCAAGTGCCTGGCGGTTGGCCATCGTTCCTACTCCTGCCCTGGTCGCCGTCCTGCCGCTCGTCTGGTCTGGCGCCGTGTCTCGCCTTTGCCGGCAATGGCCTCCGACGCGGAGCATGCTCGGACTGCGACTTGCGGCGGCGATGCTGCTGGTGGTGGTGACTAGGAGGTTCAGCGTAGGAGGCACCGGCGTCGCGTTCGTGGGCGACGTGGCGTCGGGGGTGCTGGTCAGAACCCGGGTGACCGTCCTCCTGACGAGGATGACATCGCTCCGCCTCCTGCCGACCAGGAACGTGGCTGTGTTGAGCACCTGGCCCCCGCCGGGGAGCTCCGCAGGCCTCGTCGCATTATTGATCGTTCTGAGAAGATTGCAAGGTCGGAGGAGGGGCTTGGCAGGGCGCTCTTTTTGTCGGTCGTGGGCGGGGTGGCGGTGCCATCGGTCGATGTTCTGGCGGCTGAGATTGCTCGCCGCTACGAGCTCCCGATGGAATCGCTGGAGTTTCACTGCCTCAGCCCTGATAACCTCCTTCTCGTGCTTCCCGATGAGGCAGCTTCATCCCGTGTCTACAACAATGGGCGGCCTCTCCAAATTCCGCCTCTAACTCTGGTTCCTCGGCGATGGTCTCGGTTCAAGGATGCGGAGGGGTTCGTGCTGCCCTCTCTCGTCAATATCGTGCTCCGTGGCGTTCCGGCTCATGCATGGGAGCTTGAGACGGCCGAGCACCTGCTCGACGAATGGTGTTGGGTCCGTCAGCTGCACCTAGACACGATCAATCGGCGAGATTATTCTTCATTCAGGCTTTCGGCGTGGTGTCACCGGCCGGAGCTCATCCCGCCGGTCATTGACCTCATTATTGTGGAACCGCCGGTGTCTATGGAGGAGCGGCCCCCTCGGAAGCGTGCCCTCCTCTATCCTATCGACGTCCAGGTGGAGCTGGCTGATGCTCCGCCTCCTGAGGAGTTCCTTCCGCTGCCGACAAACAACTCGGGCCACGGCGGCCGGAGGCGGCGGAGGGCGTCCAGTTCGCCGGAGCCGGGCCCATCCGGGTCGGGCAGCTCCTGTTCCCGAGGCGGCGCGTCCCGCGTCCCAATGCGCACGCGGCTGGGTGCGGGCCCAGGCGGCGAGGCCCGCGCTGTTGTTGCCGGGAGGGCTGTTGATGCACGTTCGTCTCCCGCTGGGTTCGAGGCGACGTGCGCGGAACGTTCGTCTCCCGCTGGGTTCGAGGCGACGTGCGCGGCCGCGTCTCGGCTCCCCAACCGCTCGTCTGCCTCGGGGATGGCGGACCAAATTGAAGACGCTGCAGCCCTCGTCATCAAGCCTTCGTGTTGGAATCATGAAGCGATCCCGGAGATGCCGGTGGATGTGATGCGGATGTTATGTGATGTTCCCCATCCGGGGTCCATGCTCCTAACGGCTGCGACGGCTGTTAATGCTGGCTCCACCCCTGTGTTTCAGGATGTTGGGCCGGCCAGCGCGGAGGCCCATTCTGGTTCTCTCTTCAACATTCACAACGGTGGCCCAGATGTCTCGGTGTTGGGCCAGGAGCAGCTTGAGCCGAACGCTGGCGCCGTGGCTGGCGGGCCGGCTACCTCCCCTCTCCTGGAGTGCATCTCGCTTGATGATCCGGTCATCACGGCGCTGCATGTCTCGCCGGCGCCCGTTGCTGGTTTAGCCCCGACGCATTCTTCTCCGGCCCTGCCCCAACTCCCGCCGGAGGCCGACAGTGTCGCTACTTCCCCGCGCGCTGCAGGGGCGCAGCTTGTCTCACCGGCGCCCGATGTCGGGTCCGCCCCGGCGTTTTGTTCTCCGGCCCTGCCCCAACTCCTGCCGGAGACCGATGCTGTCGCTACTCCCCCGCGCGCTGCAGGCTGTGCGCTTCCTGAGGCTGCGGATGCTTCACCGGCTGTGCAGAATGCCATTCCGCGGCCGGCTGCACCGTCACCGCCAACCCTCCTCGTCTACTCGCGTCGTCGCTCGAGGGGCCGTTGCCGTGGCGGCGTGGCTGCTTCGCCGCGAACGCCTAGCGCCCCGGCTGACGACGATGTGTTTATCAGCAAGATGACAAAGAAGATCGGAGGCATTGTTGCGGCACCAAAGGTGGCCAAGAGGCGGGGTAAAACGCTGCCTCCTGGAGTCACTCCACGATGGAGCAGAAGGATTGCTGGGGTAGGAGTGGAACCACACCCTCCTCTCCCGTCTCCTAAGCGCAGCAAGAAGAAAGTCATGCGGACACTCGAGTTAATCCAAGAGGAGGAAAAAATTGGAGAGGAGGCTCTTGATGCTTATGCTCGTGCTTTCGGCAAGCCTCTTTCAGCAGTGCAAATCAGAGCATTGGCAGCCCTTTTTGGCTGGACTCCCCCTGACGAGGATTTAGGGGTTGAGCCGCCGGTATTGTGTTGAGTTCTTGTTGCTTGGGGTCGTAACTCTTCATTGGTTGCTTTTATGGATCCGTCAAATATTTTGATATGGAATGTACGGGGGTTAAATTCCACTGCTCGCCAAGATGCAGTTCGAACCATGGTTGAGTCGGCCAGAGCTGATATTGTCTGTTTACAGGAAACAAAAATGGAGCATATCTCTCGGCTTCTTGTTCTAACTACACTGGGTCCTGATTTTAGCAACTTTGCTCTGCTTCCTTCGGTTGGAGCAAGTGGAGGAGTGCTTGTGGCCTGGCGTGACAGACTTGGTTCTCATGGGGCTACCAGATGTGATGACCATAGTGTATCGGTTCAGTTCTGCCCGGCGGAGGGGACTCCTTGGTGGCTGACTTGTGTGTATGGGCCACAAGGCAATGACGCAAAGATCCAATTCTTACAGGGACTAAAGGAACTTAGAGCTCAATGCACTGGTCCGTGGCTGATAGCTGGCGATTTTAATCTTATTTACAGAGAAGTGGACAAGAACAACACCAATCTGGATCGTGCTATGATGGGACGATTTCGGCGATGGATAAATGACTTGGCTCTCAAGGAAGTGCCATTGCATGGTCGTAAATTCACCTGGACTAATGGGCAAGAGGATCCCACGTTGGTTAGGTTGGACAGAGTCTTTTGCTCGATTGAATGGGAGGCCCTCTTCCCGGATTGTCTGCTACAGAGTTCAGCGACCCAGGATTCTGATCATTGTCCATTGGTTTTGGGACTCCGGGATTTAAAAAATGGTAAAAGGAGGTTTCATTTTGAATCTTTTTGGCCTACCTTAGAGGGTTTCCATGAAGCGGTGGCTGATGCCTGGTTGTCTGTACCTCCTAAACGCTGTCCTTTGGAGACGTTGTCGCTGAAACTCAAAGCCACAGCAAGGAAGCTACAGAGCTGGAGCGACAAAAAGGTCGGCCATGTGCGATCTCAACTGGAGCTCGCCAAAGAGGTGCTGCATCAGCTTGAGATTGCACAAGACAGCAGGAGTTTGTCGCCTATTGAGGTATGGTTGCGCAATTGTCTGAAGAAGCACTGTCTGGCCCTTGCCTCTCTCATGCGTACCATTGCTCGGCTGCGATCAAGAATTGGATGGCTCAAGGAGGGCGATGCGAACACAGCCCTCTTCCATGCCCATGCAAGATATCGGAAGAATAAAAACTTCATTGCAAAAATAACTTCCACTGACCAGCGGGTGCTCACTGCCCATGATGATAAAGCAGAGGCATTTTTTGATTTCTATAATGGTCTGCTTGGAACTTGTGAGGACAGGGAAAGCACCATCGATCTCGAAGCCTTGGGGGTTACTACACATGATCTTGCTGCTCTCGATGCGCCGATATCTGAGGAGGAAGTCTGGAACACAATTAAAAACCTACCCTCTGATAAAGCGCCAGGGCCGGATGGCTTTACAGGCCGGTTTTATAAATCTTGCTGGCCTATTATTAAAGTGGATGTGATGGCAGCGATCTCCTGTATTTGGGCCCGCAAATTCAGAAACATGAACCTTCTAAACTCTGCATATATTACCCTCTTGCCCAAAAAGGATGGGGCGCATCATGTTAAGGACTTCAGGCCTATCAGCTTAGTACACAGCTTCGCTAAGCTTATTACTAAAGTGCTGGCTAATAGGTTGTCAGGGCATCTACCTCAGATGGTTTCTCCTAATCAAACTGCTTTCATCAAGAAGCGCTTTATCCAGGACAATTTTATGTTGGTACAGCAAACTGCACGTTTCTTGCAGCAGCAAAACCAACCCCGGATATTGCTCAAGCTGGATATCTCTAAAGCTTTTGATTCTGTTTCTTGGGCTTTCTTGGTCGAGGTCATGAAGAAACTTGGGTTTGGTCCTATCTGGTGCGACATGATCAGTGGCTTACTCGCTTCCTCTTCAACCCAGATTATGTTGAATGGTGTCCCAGGGGAACATATATATCACCAGCGGGGGCTTAGGCAGGGCGATCCTCTTTCGCCGATGCTATTTATTCTAGTCATGGATATTTTAAACCTTCTGGTACAGCGGGCGGAGGAGGAAGGTTTCTTGCAACCCCTCTCCTCAAGGCGGTTGCAGCACAGAATTTCATTGTATGCTGATGATGTTGTGTTGTTTCTCAGGCCGGTTCAGTCGGACATTAACATGACGCTGAATATTCTTCATTTGTTTGGTGTGGCGTCGGGGCTCAAGACCAATATGGAGAAAAGCAGTGTGTTCCCGATCAGGTGTGATGAAAGGGAAGTCGAAATTGTGCAGGATTTGCTCCCGTGTGTTATGCAGGATTTTCCTTGTAAGTATCTAGGGCTGCCTCTCGCAGTAAAGAAACTAACAAAGGCCCAGATTCAATCCATCATTGATCAGATGGCAGATTATCTACCAGGATGGAAGGCTGAATTAATGTCGAGAGCTGGCCGGGCTGTTCATGTTCAGTTTGTCATGACTGCTAGGGTTATTTATTTAGCAATGGCCATGGACCTTCCTCCGTGGGCTGTCAAAGCCATGGAAAAATTGCAAAAAGGTTTCTTGTGGAGGGGCAGGAAAGAGGCAAAGGGGGGTCACTGCCTGCTGGCATGGCCAAAAGTCACTCGACCCAAGGAGCTTGGTGGTCTGGGCATTCCTAATATCAAGACTCTTGGTTGGGCCCTAAGAGTGAGATGGTTATGGCTCCAAAAAACTGAACCGGATAGGCCATGGGCTATGTTCCCTATTAAGACATGCAGCATGGTCGAATCCCTGTTCTCAGTAGCTGTGATTTCAGAAGTTGGTGATGGAACTCGAACTCTTTTCTGGAAAGATAGATGGCTGCATGGTAAGAGCATAAAGGAGATAGCTCCACTGGTATATGCCAAGGTGCCCAAGAGGAAGGTCAACTCTCGACTGGTGAGTGATGCACTTGCAGGGTTGAGGTGGACAGCTGATATAGAAGGAGCCCTCTCCTTCAGGGCCCGAATTGAATATTATGCCCTTTTCGAGATGGTTGAAGCAGTGGTGCTGCAGCCGGATAGCCCTGATATACATATTTGGAAATTTTCTTCGTCAGGCCAATATACGGCGCAATCTGCCTATGCTGCATTGTTCCAAGGTGCAACCTTGTTCGAGCCGGCTGAAAGGGTGTGGAAAACTTGGGCACCTGGGAAATGCCGTTTTTTCATGTGGTTGGTTCAGCCACTACGGGAAACCCGGCGTTTGCCGAGTGTTTTTTTCTTTGCCGAGTGTATTTATTCAGGCACTCGGCAAAGTTTTTAATCTTTGCCGAGTGTTTTTTTCCGACACTCGGCAAAGAGGCCTCTTTGCCGAGTGTCAACCTCTACACTCGGCAAAGACCACTCTTTGCCGAGTGTTTTCTCAATTACACTAGGCAAAGAATATTTCAATTAATTTTTTGAAGCACTAAATTAATTCAAATTAAAAAGTTTTGAACTACAAAGTTGTATAACTTCTCAACATCTACACTTCTTATTTTGGTAATTTTTCATTTGACAAAGCGTAAGTAAATTTGTTCACAAAATCTACGGCTTCCGTATAGTTTCCCAAAACATAAAGAGAGATATTTGAATTTGTGAACAATGTTACTATCATTATTTTGGATAAAAAAAATACCAAAATAAAAGTTGTAGATCTTCATAAGTTATACAACTTTGCTGTTGAACACTTTTTAATTTGAATTAATTTTGCTAACGAAAAGTGTGTTTGAATTTCTCAAATTTTGAAATTTGAATTTTTCAAACGACCTCGGATGGACAAACAACCAAACTTAAAGTGGTAGATATCAAAAAGTTATGTAACTTTGTAGTTGACAACTTTTTTATTTGAAATCATCTTGTCAACGAAAATTTAATTTGAAAAATTTCAAATTTGAAATTCAAATTTTATAAACGACCTAAGATGAAAAATAGACCAAAATGAAAGTTGTAGATCTCGAAAAGTTATGAAACTTTGTAGTTGACAACTTTTTAATTTGAATTCATTTCGGGCCTCAAACAATTCGTTGAAACTTGGTTTAGTATAATATGAGTAGAATCAAAACGGAATATGAGCACATGTGATGCTGTGGTGTAGTGGTAGAGGGGCTCCACGCGCAAGGGAGAGGTCGCGGGTTCGAATCCCACCGGCCGCGTAGCGCGCGAATATTATGCGAAAAATGCCGCGACTTACGGGGACGGGGGGGGGGGGGGGGGCTGGCTGGTGGGGGCCTCCCCTCATTAAAAAAAATATTTTTGCTATTTTTTTGGGTGTTTTTTCGATTAACATTTTGCCGAGTGTATATTTTTGCCGAGTGTCACCTGGGCTCTTTGCCGAGTGCCCGACATTTGGCACTCGGCAAAGAGCTCTTTGCCGGCACCTGTTTGCCGTGTGCCCTTTACCGAGTGTAACACTCGGCAAACCCTTTGCCGAGTGTATATAGGCCTTTGCCGAGTGCCCTAGGCACTCGGCAAACTAGGGCTCTCCCGTAGTGAGCACGATAGATGCTGGACTGCTGACCGACTCGCCAAGAAAGGTCTTTCGCATCCGGAGCAGTGCCCCTTATGTGATCAGTGTGAGGAGACGATCAACCACTTGCTTATTTCTTGTGTCTTCTCCAGACAATTCTGGTTTTTGACTTTGAGCAAGGTAGGCCTCCAGGAGTTGGCGCCACAACCGGAGGACCTTCACTTCGAGGATTGGTGGAGAGTGAGGTCTATGCAGGTGCTTGAGCAGCACAGGAAAGGTTTTAACTCGTTGGTGATCCTGGGGGCATGGACTTTATGGAAACATCGAAACCGTTGTGTGTTTGATGGTGCCTCGCCCAGCTTGGCTGCAGCTCTGTTGGCGGCCAAAGACGAGGCTACCTGGTGGTGCTTAGCGGGGGCCAAAGGTCTCTCAAGCCTTCAGGCCCTAGGTCCAGCTGAGTAGAGAATGTGTTGGGTCGTTTTCTTCCATGTAACGGGTGATTAATCAGTAATAAACAAAGTGGGGTGTCTGTGCGTGGGTGTTGTACCGGGGTATTTGCCCCCCTTTTCTTCTTCTTAATGCAATGATACGCAGCTCTCCTGCGTGTTCGAGAAAAAAAAAGGGTGTCCAGGCTGCTCCCGTGCTCGTTCCCCGGCCGCCGTGGTCGGGTTTGGTTCGGGTCGGGGTCCTCCGTCGATCCCGACCACTATCAGGGCGAGCGGTCAACGGGCGACGGTTGGCCGGAGTTTGATCGGAGTTGCGTCGTTCGACCCTTGCGGCGCCCGACTCCCTTCGGGGGAGCCGGGTGGACGTTCCGTCCGAGTCGGGCTCCTTTAATGCGGGCCGGCCGTGGCCCCGCGCGGAGCTGCGACCACGTGGCTTCGTACGGTTGGGCCCTTAATGGGCCGTGTGGAGCGGAGGCTCTTTCTTGGCTAAGGGCAGTAATTGCGCCTTTCGCCTGGCTGGGCCCCTTCGCGGGTCCAGTTCTCCGCTGCTCTTTCCCGCGTAGAATCTTCGAGCCTGTGGTCGGTATTTGTACCAAGGGTATACGCAGTATCGGGTACCTAGAAAATGGGTACCTGACAGTAGCCTCCGAGTCCCGACAAGAGCGCCGTGCTGTCGCCGGGACTGGTTCAGCTGCTTGTCTCGGCCATTAACCACGCCGGTGGGTGCGCGCGAGCGCACCCGCTGGGTGTAGCCCCCGAGGCTGGGAGCTAGTAGAAGACTAGCTTCCAGGCTTTATTCGGCTTTCCCCGCGCGTTGCCGCAGCGGTTCGCATCGTCTAGCGGCTGCTGTGATGACCGAGCCCCCGGGCACCCTCTTGTGACCGAGGACGGAGTGCGCTTGTCCCGCGGGCAGACTGGTGCCTGGACTTCATCGCAGCACAAAAAACAGCTCAAGTTCTTCATTGCTGCTCATTTGCTAGCTGCCGCACTGCTATCATTAGCTGCTGAGCTATCTATAGTTGTTTCGTATCTAATCGTAATAGCTTACCGAAATGCGGTGGTCCAATGGTGTTTGGGGCTCCCTAACATGGCTGGATGTGGAGTTGTAGATGGGATTGCGAAGGGGCAGCACAACAAGGGCATGAAGGTGGAAATGAAGACAATGGACAAGAAGATTCATAGGAGTATTGTCTTGGCTGGGTTTCATGGGTGAAACTGAAACTGTAAATGTCGATTGATTTTCCCTAAAAAAATGTGATTGATTTCTTACCATCGATGAGATAGATAGGTTTCAAAATAAATTAGTACCCTGTGCCCTGGACAGGTTATAAGTGTCGGAAAGTCATTTTTTGTTGCCTACAAAATTTTCTTCCTCTTTGCCACTCTAATACATGAACGCCTACGTTTTACATCATGAAAATGAAGCAGTGTAACTGGACGTCTATCTGATTTATCAATTTAATCTAGAAGACTCACATGTGTCTTCTCCCGTTGTGTTGTTCTTTTGCATGTGATTTATGGATTTCTCGTGATCTTGGACTGGACGCATATTTGTTTCGGCATAATGCGCTTGTACCCGTGATCCATCCGTGTTCACCCCTGCACTCTCTGTTGACACTATCCGTAGAGCGATTTCCGTCCCTACAACGTGTGGTGCAAATCCCCGCAGAAATCCATCGCCCCGTCGCTCATCCACACCACCAATCCTCCGGTCGCCGTCGCACTCTCTCCGCCTCACCTTCCTCCGCCGCGCACAAAGCAGCCGCGCCCGCGCGATCGAGTCACGAACCCACCTCAGCCACCACGCGACGCGCGCGAGCACCCATGGCCATCACCGCCTGCCGCATCGCCGCGCCGCTCGGCCTTGCCCCGCCGCCCCGCGGCCGCGGCGGCGCTCCAGCTGTCGCTTTCGCCGTCGCCCAATGCGGTGAGCACACCTTTGCGCCGCCGTCTCCCTTTCTGCAGCTGGTGCAGTGGTAACCAGTAAAAAACATGTTTTTCTTCGTCAGGCTCCAAGGTTTCGAGAGGCGTCGTCGCCGTCAGAGCCACGTCCAGCAGCGAGAGCTCGGTGGAGACGCCGGAGATCGTCAAGGCCGCGCAGGACGCGGTCAGCACCCTCCCTCCATACTTCATCTTCTTGTCACCTGCTCTTTAGTTTCCTTTGCTGTTCCCCAATTTGCTGCTTGCTGCGCAATGTGCGTTACCGTGAGCGTTGTCTCTAGGCAGTGGGACAAAGTTGAGGACAAGTACGCCGTGGCCACCCTTGGGGTCGCGGCCATCGTCGCGCTCTGGACGGCCGTAGGGGCGCTCAAGGTACAAAGACTTGTTAGTTGTTGGCTCTTCTTTCAGTTTTCAGTCTAGTTCAGATATGTTAACCATCCTGTCCTGGGCATCTATATATTCAGGCCATCGACAAGCTCCCAATTTTGCCTGGTGTCTTGGAGATCGTTGGAATTGGATACACAGGGGTAAGTTTCGAAGCATTTCGACATATATGGATTTATTTTGTTCCTTGTTGCTGTTGTAATTCTCCAATAATTATCTCCTGTAACTGCTACTTTGTGTTAATGCAGTGGTTCACATACCGTAACCTCGTCTTCCAGCCTGACAGGTGAGAAACCCTGTTCTTGCAATTCTTTTTTATGTTAGAACTTGCTCCAGTTATCCTTATGTCTTGTTCTACCATGATCATATAGTTTCTTTTTTATTTTATTTTTGGAGAAATAGAAAGAATAGTAAACAACCTCATGGTGATTGGATTTTCTACGTCACTTATGAAACTAACTATTTTAAATGGGATTTGTGCCACCTTACCGTCCTTGCATAAGAGACCTTGGAAGGGAATAAGAGAACTTAAGATATGTTTTTTGAGTAAAATGTCTATTATAAGAATAAATGTCGTCTTTGAGAACTCAGTTGATATAGTCATATGGATATGACAAAGGTTATGTCATTATGGAGTTTGTAAAGTACATCCTTCAGAACCTTATTGTGAAGTGACAATTGTTTGTTCGAATCGCTTTGACTCAAGCTTGTAGCAACTCATTACTATCCTTTTGATGCAAACATACACATATTTGTAGATAATAGACATTATGCATTAGGAAGAAAAAAACACTTGTTTTTATACTTGTAAAAATAGGAGCATTAGCTACGTCGATAGCTTGTCAGGTTCTTATAATGTTTTGTCTGTTGACGCATTACAGGGAGGCTCTGTTCAGTAAAATCAAGAGCACCTACAAAGAAATCACCGGAAGCAGCAGCTAATCAAACATTATTAACGAGATGTGAGAGCAGAGGGTAGAATCGCATCTGTGAACAGTGATCAGCTATGCAAGCTAAGTGCTAACCCATGAGACTGGTGCCTCTATTGTTACGGTTCCTCTTGGCTTGATTGTGACACAGAAAAACTCTGCCGATGAGTCGGTCATTTTACCCTTTCTTTGTGCTGAGTGTGATCTGGAAAGTTTGATCTTTGTGTCGAGCTATGTGCTTATTGTTCGTCTCACGCTACTACTGTGACGCTTGATGTATAGTGGCTCTTTGTTTTTTTTAATCAATCACACTTTACGATTACTCGATTCCCTTATATATAAACGTTAATTAGCTACCGAATAGTAATGCAGAAATGGTATTGTTTATCGATTCGTACTATTTTTTTTTCTTGGGAGAAACTAGAACTAGCACGAGCTGAATTAATATGCTGAAGACTGCTATCGGATATGCTTCTTTGGTTAATTCAACCCTCAACAAATTAACAAGTGATTATGAATTATTAATTTACTATCACAATGCGGTGGCATTCATGCCCACGTCAGCACCATGGATTGCAGCCGTCGGAGCGAATCTGCACTGAGCAACATGCCGGAAAATTTGTCAAACTACTCTACGAAGTAGCAATGTAGTTGCCTCCTGGGCGACAGGCGTTGATTGGCCGGCGAATCTGCACAATGAAACCCTTGCATCCAAGCCACCCCCCACCACCATTCCGGGGTCTTCCTTCACTCGTTAGCTTGTACTCCCTCTGTTCGCGTATTGTTGTCAGTACCGATCGGCAACTGAACTGAACAACTGGCTTGAGCTGTAGGAAGAGGGAGTATTAGACTGACTTCAACAAGGGTAGCTATTTTTAGAAGGCAAATTGGGGATTGCCTTCTCTGTACAGTGTTTGCTTGAAGAACACAGAGTGGACGCCTGGTAACACGCCGCTATCAAATGAGTGTGTGCTTGAAGAAATTGAACGACTGTAGGCGAACTCGTCCATTCCGTATCACTATTTTCCTTCATCACTTTTATCTATCGCTAGCTTCTCTTTCTGTCGCTGTTGCTTTCCCTGAGATGACCGGAACGGTCCATAGATTAATAAGATTAGACTAATAGTAGAGAGGCATGACGGCTGCCGCGTGCTGAAGATATTTGGAAGCACGTTGCTTTTGCGTTCGTCACTCTGCTTTTATGAAGTTCGAAAACGACAAGCAGAGACACATCACTCGTAAATATACCTCGTAAATATCTCTCCGTGCCTTACAAAGTCGCACGCTAGATCAATGCCCGCATGTTCTCGTATAAAAGGAACTTACCAGGGATTAAATACATGCATACCTATAAAATCAAATAAATCCGTAGTATGCAACACTTCTCACATACTTTAAACCAAGCACATCAACGCTTCTAAGCTAATTAGTGATGTACTCCCTCCTGTTCTTTTATTCACGCCGTTAGGACAAGCAAAATTAATGACATGTAGTTCATTTTTTTTGTCCCACGTTATGATTAAATGAATGGAGGCAGTATTAGCTTATGCTGCATTCAACACAAAAATGCACCATATAGGAGGACCCTTAATTTGTGTGCACAAACACATGCATTTGGTTCTATGCAATCAATTATTTAGTTCATCACATTTTTATACATTTGTAAGGAATCGTATTCCTACGTGTCTTGGATATGTTCGTATATTTTACTATCTTTATTTGTTCTAGTAGGTAAATGCAGAATATTGATGATTGGTCTTATAAGGGAGGATATATAAAGAAGTTATTCTTTGCTGGCTACTCGCCTCGTCATTGCCACGCGATTTATCCAACCCGCTCCCAGAGCTTTGCATCAAAATAACCGACGGAGATGGATGAGCCGTCGAGCAATGAACGAACTATGAGCTAACCAAAAACCGCATGAAGAAATAGGCCATGAATATGTCATCAATGTTTGCTGCGATGAGCTCGGGGTCTCATCAAGCTACTACACAGAGCTTGTCATTCGTAAATCTTTTGCGCCGATGGGTAAGAAAAAAAAGGCAGAGCAACAAACAACATTAGTACAGTTATATTAGCACCGTCGGCACTCCATGCTTGGGTCGTCAAACAAAAATGATCGAATCGGAAAGCACCACGTACATGGGAACTCGCATATAAACAGTCTGCGAGATATAGAGAAACCCCATTTTGTTCTAGCTCAAACAAGATCATAATGATGTTCTTAAATACACAACTACGTACTCATGCAGGTTTCCTTGACGCTAAATGTCAGATTTACTGAACAATTATGAAAATACGGCAAACAATTTTAGAATTTTAAAAACGAAAAACATTTCTTGCTTGCTCACCCGTGTTTGCATCATTTATCCCAGTCCATAATAATTTCCATAATTTTATGATTATCCTAACTTGCTACTCGATAGAGACCTGAAATTAATATGGAGCAGAACTTTTTCAGGAGATTAAAGGGTTGGCCTTCTTACACATTGTTCATGTGCAACTCACGCCATACTTTGTTTGTTGATTATCACTTAAAAAGAAGGTATGAGTGTCAACATGCATTTCCTTTCTGCTGATTTTAGTCACAAGCGCTAATCTTCATTCACCTGTTGACAACATAATACATTTTCTTTTTATGAATTTGCCACCGGTAAACCTGATATCTTATTTATGCCACTTAGCTTTGAGTCTATATAACCCTTAGATGATGCACCTTGAAGGGAATAATAAATGGGTAACTGAAATGACGTTGCGGGCACATCATGTTTAAAGCAAAAGTTAGTCATGCTATCTTGCTTTGAATAAAGCACGGGGATTTTTTTATTTTTGTAAAAAAGTTAATCCTATCTGGGAATTTGCTTAGCTTATCTTGAAGCATTGGATTATGCATGCGGAACGGGTGTAGCGCTAGCTACACTGATGACAAAAGATCTGTCCCCTATCCGTGCGGCCGGCCTCCAGGCTGCGGCACCACACCGGATAAGATCGCCGTTGTTTTTTACAACCTGGCACTAGTCTCTCTAGAAAGTGTAGAAAGGAAAGGCATCAACGATCCGGCCGTCGCGAGAGGAGCAAAGACTCTTGGCTTTTCTCCTCCGGAGAGGAGAGGGTGTCGAAGCGACCGACGAGAGAAACCCACCAAAACCTCCCGCCTCCGCAACTACCGCCGGAGACGGAGTCAGATCGAGCCAGTAGAGGGAGAGGAAGCCAAGATGATCCTGGTGGCGATCATGACGGAGGTGCTGGAGGAGTACACGGCGGCGGTGGCGCGCGCCGTGGAGCGCATGCTGTCCGCGGCGCCGCTGCGCATGCTGCCGCGCCGGGTCCGGCTCATCGTCCTCCGCAGCCTCCCCTTCGTGCCGCCGCCCCACGCCGTCGCTCGCTGACTCATTCTATAGATGATTGGTGTGCGCACATCTCGGTGTTGGCCCAGGCTGCTCTGCTTCGGTTCAGTTCGATCCCTTTCTTTTGTTTTCTGCCGCCGTAGAGTGGAATAGATTCATCCGTAGTCTAGTATTTGGCTGTCTCTTCTTGTTTCTTATTATTGGTTTGCAGATGTAAAAAATATCGAGAGAAATGAACATATCATATTTTTGTCTAAGTTTAAGAACGCGAATATAGTACTTCTCAGTTTCGTTCAGTACCGGTCCTCAGTTGTCAATAACAGAGGGCACGGAGCTTCTCGCCACGCGCCTGGAGCTCCCGTTCTGCTGGCGCCTGCGGGAAATTTTTCATTTCCCCATTGTGCAAGCCTGCCTGTCACGGGCTGCGAATTTTACACGCTCGCGGGCTCTTTGGGCTTTCGTGCGCCTGGATCTGGAAGAATGGAAAAATATGCCGATGAACTGGCTACATGAACGCAATCCGTGCGTCGTCCTTGCGTAGAATCGCGCGTACTGCCACGCCGAAGTGGAGTAGTGCGCTCGTGCTCCTCCCGCCAGCTCGGTGGTAGCTCCTTACTCGGGCAGCGCGACCAGGGCGCAGAAGGATCTTTCATTATCAACACGCGGGTGCGAGAGCTAATCTGCTCGCAGACGACGCACGGCACGTGATGCCAAGCGGGCGCTTACGGGATCTTTTGCCAAGACTGCAACAGACAAGGACTCGCCCAAATTCGACTTAGAGCTTCTCGATATTGATGACATGAACCCATTTCATATTGACTCGAAACTTCTATGCATTGACTTGATGATCGTTTTTAAGGTTGACTTTGATTTTTTTTGTAAATAGCGTTGGAACCTTTCGTATTGATTTGAACTGTATCAAATAACCTGAAGCTCTCTGTGTTGTACGGATGATGTGTTTGGGGGGGGAGGGGGGGGGGGGGGGGCGCACATGCACATTTTATAAATGGAAATTTGTACTGTCAGGGTAATTAGGCGCCCTTGTACTTGTGTTTTTATGTCATATGTTTACGGTATATTGTACCTATTCGACGGAATGGCACAAAAATTCATGCCAGAAATAGTGTTTATACATATCTACCACAACATTTATGGGCACTGGTCAAATGATGGTGTGCTCATTACTATGGTGGGCACTGTCTCGCTCTTATGGGCAGACATAAAGATCAGATTTGAAAACTACCTCATCAAGTGAAGTGCCCTCGGGGGCTAGAACACACCTTGGGGCCTAAACCAAGTGGTTAATCGATCTTAGCGTGCTAACGCCTGCTTCATTTCGTATAGCGATGGAAATTAAGATTTCTGCTACTACGAAAAAGGGGTCCTCGACTAAGGGTGTGTTTGGAACTAGCGCTATATATCCGTTTAATGGCCATCGCGCTTCTCGTGATCATCCTAGCTGCAGTCGTCGGCTATTGCTGCTACAAGAGCGGCCATTGCTTGTAGCAGAGGGCGCAGAGGAGGAGGACGGGGTGGAGGAGCTCAATGCCCAGGGGCGGAATCATGATTTGGACATAGGGTGAGGGGGGGGGGGGGGGGGGGGGGGGGGGGGGCAAGCTGTCGATTGCTGGCACCGCGGGAATTTTTTTCGCATGGTAACATAAATATAAATATGTGCAGTCAATTGTTCTAAAATTTGATAGATTTATCTGGATCCCTCTCAAATAGAGTAGTTCTCAGAAATATTCCCATTTGGCGTTTGTAAATCTTTCGGCTCTATAGTTTGATCATTGATTGCACTTTGATTGATCACTGGAATTTTCAGCTTTACCACCGGAGGTTGTATCATCATAAATGGCTTATAAAATCTATGGATAGCCCTTATTCTACTCATGTTGAGACTCGAATAAATGGAACAAATATTACATATAGTATCGCCAATAAATTAATCCTTCCCTGCTGGATTAACCTAAATTCTAATGCTAATACAAATTGAAGATTAGGATGGCAGCTTGCAGGAAGAAAACATGATGCATACCTTTCAATATCAGGAGCTTGTAATCGCAGCTTGCTAATTTGGCGTCCATGACCCGGGATCACGGGCGTTTTTGCGACGGCGGCGGCTACGCGAGTAACAGAAGGCAAATCTAGATGCGGTGCCGAACGTGGAAGGGTGGAAGGAGCTGGCATCGGAATTTTCTTTATGGGCCAACTGGTCTTGAACTACAAAACGTCTTGGGCTCATGGTGGTGGGGGGGTTGGGGGGGGGGGGGGTCGGGCATCAACCAGGTCGGCATTGACCGGCTCCAAAATTGATGATTTCTTATATGTCATGAGAATAAGCTTTTTGTCCCTGATCTGCCACCGCTAAACACAGTATATTTTGGTTCTACAATAACCCCTAAAAAGCAAGGTGAAGGGAATCAAAGATGTAACTAAATGACATTGGACGGGTCATCATGTTTAACACTTGTCAGGAATTCGAAATACAAGTTCGTTCACTGACAGGTGCAAAATAAATCATTCGTTCGCAGAAGGATCGCATGTTGTAGCCGGTCACGAACCATGTTTGGTTGTGCACGTATGGATGTATAGCGCTAGCTGAATGGACAAAGATACGTCTCCTTCAACGCCAAATCGAATAAGAGATGGTAACTTTGTATCAACAAGTGTAGAAAGAAAGTGGCATTTGCAAAACCAGATCTGTTTTGGATTCCAATTCTTAAAATTGGATTAGTTTTTTTGAATCTCAAGCAGTTGCATTAGGAGGTCTCAACGGTGTTAAATCCACTGGCAAAAGACAATATTGCCCTTTGCAAAATTGTCCCCTTTTTTTACTTGCAAATTTGCCTCTATTTTGATCCGAGCCTATCATATACATATTAAAAAAAAATGAAACTTTGATGTATTTGAATCAATGTGTAACATAATTAGATGGAAATTGAATCGCTGTTTTTATATTAATTCAAATTTGAAAATAAATTTGAAGAAATTTGGTAGAATTTTGCTAAAATTTGGTACATTTCGACCACTGTCGAATAGAAATTCGGCAACAATATGCACATTTGGCAACATTTCAACATGAATGAGGTTCATGCTCAATCTGGAGAACCAGGATCCGTCGCCATCTCTTGGTACTTTTCCAATGAAAAAAATTTCAAATCATTTACTTGGAACTACATATCGCGTCAGCCATCAAGGCTCCTCCCATCACCAGTTAAACATCAGCACACACAGGCAGCGCTAAACCTCATTCATGCTAATCTGGTGGCAAACAGATTATAGCTGTGATAAATCAGTGAGTCAATTGAAAATTAATGACACTTTTGAATTGAAATTCTTAAAAGCCTCTCTCAGTTCTAGTTTTCCTTTCTTCAATTGTTCTCATGCAATCTAACTTTATAGTAGTTCTTGATACCATTTTAAACATTATAACTTGCACTAATGGAGTTCTTGTTGAAGGAGAATCAGTAGGGAACCAATCATTTCTATGATGACTATTATCATTTTCTACCGCAGTAGCCAAAGGTGAAGGTGTGCGAAGCCTACAGGTTCTACAAATTAAGTGTCAACTAGCAAGAAAATGTGATGATTGATAGCAGGACATAATACAATATTCACCTTGTACTATGTTCGAATCCTTCTGTTACTAAGAAGAAAAGAAATCTATTTGATTTCAAACATGGACACACGCCTTGAATGGCAGCTGTAACCAGACCTACGGGCCACCTTCCGATACGGCAAAAGGCCGCAATCAACAAGCAAGAAATGAGCGCTCTGCCTCAGTTCGTCGTTCCTCGGTCGAACGGCATGGCGTTCTGCTTCAGTTCGTGGCGGGTGGCAGCACTGAAGAACCGCCATCCCCCTCACATAATCGGAGTGCTAAAGATTGGACAACGGGGAAAGGGAGACCACCTCGGAACCAGCTCTGCTTGCCCTCGGCGATTGGGGGCTCCTGCAACCTCGGTGGACGGGGAGGAACGAGCAAGCACGGGAGGCCGTGGTAGGGAGCGTCCAGGACAAGTCGTTGGCTGTGCGACCGACGAGGAATCGCGTTGGAGGGACGCCGCCATGGTGATGGAAGAGATCGACGAGGGACGGCGCCGCCGCCACCGTGGTGCGAGACGATGAGTGCGTTGGTGCCCATTGGGTCACCTGGTGACCCACTGGGTCGACCCAACGGAACCCATAATTTTGGTGGGCCGACCCATTAGGGTAATTACACTGCGATTTCAATTTTGGGTCGTGGGTCACTGGGTCGACCCGTCCAAACCTGCATCCCTAGCGCTATGACTGACTGGCTGTCAAACCGTCTGTCAAACCGTCGGGGACACCGCAAAGCTACGGGTTACTTCCTGTTCATCGCCCACCAGAATTTGGACTTGTGATCGGCGATGACGGCACGGCCTGACTGCGCTCGACAAATGCATTTTGTGCGACCAAGATGAAGAGACGGCGGATCACTTGCTCGTCTCATGTGTCTTCGCCAAAGAAATCTGGTGGGCCGTCCTTTCTTGGGCAAGGTGTGCATGTCACTTTGGCAGCAACCTATCTCTCCAAGACTGGTGGGAAACAGTGGAGAAGTCGCAACGAGGAGTCAAGATGAAGGGACTACACAGTCTCTTCATGCTCACAGCCTGGTTTTTCTGGAAGGAGAGGAACAATCGGACGTTCCAGAAAAAACCGGAGACGGCAAGCCAAGTAATAGAAAAGATCAAAGCAGAGGCGGCCAACTCGATCACTGCTGGCGCCAAGGATTTAGGTTGTCTAGCTCGTGAGTAGTCCGATAAGAGCTTTTTGGAGTTGTAATTCGCGGGACCAACCGCTGTGTTGCGTAGGGTTTGTAAACCTATGCGTTGTAATCTACCGCTTGGCAACTACTTCTTCTTAATACAAAAGAAGCGCAGCTCTCCTGCGTTTTCGAGAAAAAAAACAAGTACTGTTCATTTACAGGCCTGGAACGGTAACCGGTTTCATAGCCGGTTTGGCCCAACCGGCACGAATGCAGTGGAATGAGCACGAGTGCACCACTTGTAATAATTAATAGTGTGGCAGTACACGCTGCGATTCACGCAAGGACGACGCATGGATTGTGTTCCACCGCGTAGAAGGATCGTACCAGCGTATTTGATAATTAATACCTCGTACTTATCGCGTTGCACATGATGCCCGTAGCAAGCGGGCACTCCGGGTATCTTTTGCCAAGACCGATAACATGAACCTTTTTCAATACTGATGACATGAACCCTTTTCAAAATGAATTGGAAACATTTTACAAAGTGACTCGAAACCTCTATTGATTTGAAACTGTGCTAGAGATCAACTTGAAAATATTGGAAACATATATAAAGTTATCAAATTGAATTGAAAGTTTCCCTATTGATTTGAACTATGCGAGAGATCAACTTGAAAAATATTTGTGTTGTTGCGGATCATGAGTACGCTGCACAATTGGAGTGCACTTCTAGGGGTGGGAGCACATGCACCTCTTATAAAAGAAAGTTTGTCCTGTCAAGTAATTAAATGCCCCTTGTATTGTACAAGTGTTATCTTGTCATTTGTTTGTGATCCACATGGCATGTGACGATCTCTCAATCTTGTGTCATAACAAACAACTTAAATTTGTAGAAACCTGCGAGTTTCCAACATGTTTTGCCACTTCAACACAGCCTGATGTCTAATGGAACATAGAGTTGTTATGAATGATTGATCTTGGTTCTGGAGAAGCAACGACAAGTTGTGAAACTGCAGCCGGTTGAAGTGTATTACCGTTTGCTTTACTTGTTTTGCTATTTTTATTATTTCAAAATTAATTATATTTGCACTCATAACGATATGATGGGTACATAACTTAGAAATAGGAATTTAGAGTATTTTTTGCTGTTTTTATTATTTTGAATTTACTTATTTTTGCACTCATAATAGCATGGTGGGTAGTTTATAAATAAAAGATACTTTAGACTATTAACTTTTTTATAATGACAGAGATGTGTAATTTAAATCATGTTGGATCTTTGCGTGTGTATGTTTATATATATAAGTGAGTACTCATGCGTGTTTATTTGTAGATGTAAAAAGTCTTGAGAGAATTTATCATATTTTTTGTCAAAATTATGAAACGCGAGTACTATATTTGTGCGTATCCTGCCTACATCTCGTTATCATTTGATTCAGTACCGGCCGGGTTCTCAGTTGTTGATAACAGATGGCACCACCGAGCATCTCGCCACGCACTCGATCCGCCGGAGCTCCATTCCGCTGGCGCCTGCGGAGAAATCTCCTTTCCGCGTCTATGCCAGCCTCCTGCCTGTCACAAGCTAAGCTTGCCCTCATTGGGCTTTCGTGAACAGGCCATAGGAAAACGATCCATGCGTCGTCCCTGCGTAGCTAAATCGCAGCGTGTACCGCCACGCCCTCGTGCTTCTTCCATCAGCACGGGAGCCCCCGATTAGGCCGGGCAGCGCGTCCAGGGCGTATCAGTGCAGCCTGACAACCAGCGCAGAATGATCGTTAATTGTCAACACGCGGGTACGAGCTAATCTTCTTCATTTATTCTGCAAGGTATCTTTTGCCAAGACCGTAGCAAGCGGGCACTCCCGGGATCTCTTGCCAAGACCGCAACAGACAAGGACTTGGCCAAACTGATGCTTAATTAGAGCTTCTGGAGTCACTTTACAAATTGACTCGAAACAAAAGCATCGAGTTGGAAAACATTCTTTTATATGAAAGGGAGGCTCCCTAGTTCATTAATCCGAAACGAAGTTTACAGTGGCATCCAATTCAGTAACATCACTCGGGGGAACAACTGAGATGAAACCTTGGGTATTGATTTGAACACATTTTTAACCTGAAATTTTCAAATTAACTTGATAATTTTTTTTAAAAGTTGACTTCAAATGTTTTCAAATTGAGATGAAACCTTTTGCATTGATTTGAACCGCATCAAATTGAGATGATTTGTATGGATGACGAGTACACTAAAAGATTGGATCATTTTTGTGTGTGTGTGTGTGTGTGTGTGTGTGGGGGGGGGGGGGGGGGGGGGGGGCATGAACCTCTTATAAATGGAAATTTGTCCTATCAGGTAATTTGATATCTCTTGAACTAGTGTTATCTTGTCATATGTTTGTGACCCACGTGAAGTGGAGAAAACAATCAAGTATTTTAAATTAATTATAGTTGACCTTTGCTAATTGTCTTGGCATATGGTTCACGCATATGGGCTCGATTTTACTTGTGCTGGTGATGAGTATATTTTGAGCCTTCCGTCACACGAATTTCTATTCAATTTACAATATGGTTTAAATTAGAGCTAAACTTGTGTTGCTGAGGTTATATTGACTTTGGTGTAATTTATTTATGAATAATGATTTGTAGGGTTAGAGCCCACATTAAATCTGAGTACAAATGCCCTAAAACACTTAACTGATGTATAGATGGCCTCACTGAAATACAAGGTTTGCCCTGATATATTTGCACGATATGCTATCTTCTTTTATGCAGAACATAACTTTCCCACTACAGAACAATGTGGTTGGAAAACAAAATCCCTTCTAACAATTTTGTAAAAAAGGGATGAGTCTAACTCAAAGAAGAAGCCCTCTTAACTTTCCAGTAAAGATTACAAAGACTGTGTATTCTATACGTTTGTGTTTGAACGCAAGTAAGTCCGGGGCTCCTTCCCTTCAGCGATTCTTAGCAACAACCCATTTGTGCTACTTTTAGGGGCTTCCTGGTCTGTGTCAGGTTCTCGCAGCCAGATTCACAACTGGACACCGCCACCATGCTAGAGTGTACACTAATAGGCTGTCATGTTGATCATTTCTGATAACAGGTCTGTTACTAGATGTATAGCAGTAGTTTCAGACTAAAATTTCCAATAGTGAAGTGAAGCGAGAATAACCCACATGTCATCAAAAAGTGAAGTGACAGCGCGCGCCATCTATTGATGCATCACGTGGTGTCGAACGGCCCATGAGACTGGGGTTCCTGCGCTTGGTCCCAACTCCCAAGAGAAGAGACTGCGAAACGACTCTTTCACGCGCGTACGCGCGTTCCTCTCCGCGCGCTGGCGCGCGTGCGTTGAGCCAGCGCGTGAGAAACCAGGCGGGGGCGGGTCAGCATGTCGCGTGGGTCCCGCATAGAGGCTTAATCCACTGCGCGCACACTGTTTCCTACATTCTCACAATTTTTTTTCCTGAAAGTTTCATTCCCATCAAATTCCTGTTTTGCGAAAGTTTCGGTGCAACTATTCTGAAAACTTTTGTCTCAAAAAGTTTTGATGCAACTTTTCTAGTCATAAAAAGTTTCGATGCAACTTTTCTGGTCTCAAAAGTTTCACTGCAACTTTTTTGAAACCTTTTGTATTAAAAAGTTTCGGTGCAACTTTTCTGAAAACTTTTTGTCTGATCAAAAGTTTGAACACAACTAATAGCAAAAAGTCTATCTATAATGATTGGAATAGGAACATGAGACAGTGTGTGGGTCCTACTGCAAACCAGGCAGAATGCACTGCCCACCGCGCGCATAGAAAGCGGAGAAATTGAGCATGGGGACCACAGGCCGTGTGCATGCTCATAAAGAAAAAGCCGAGCCCACCATAGCACACGAACCGGAGCAAAGGAAGGCTGCTGGTGATGTGACGTGTTTGTCCGTTTCCTGTCCGAATTGGTGCGTGCGCAGGGCTCCACACGCGCGCGCGCCCGTTAGTGGCGCCCAAGAGACTGTGCTATTTGGTGCCGGGAATAGTCAACAACATTCGTCCGGCGTTGATAAAGACACATGCATGTGCATCGTAACTTGGCGGGAGACAAGCTCAAGTTTTTCTACTTGACTCGATATGGGTTATCTGGTAACCGTAATAGTGGTAAACCTATCTCATCATATTCTAGAACAGAATTAAAGTATATAGTCCTGAAAAGCAGAGCTGTAAATCTCCACAGAGAAGATACGTTAAAGCTTGATGTTTTTTAAAAAATCATCCATGTTGGGCGGGCGGACACCTTGGCGCGTCATATCGTTTGTGACGATAAAGCACTGCAAGAGTCTGCACCATGTAAAACCAAACAAAACAGAATGTCCTGTCCAGTTACACCAGCATTTGAACTTTTCAATCTCAAGACCAACCGCGCTATATATATCGATCGCCTGGCCACACAGATTTGCATCCAGAGACCGAGGTCACCAAACCCACCTGCGAAGAGAGCGATGGCGCCGTCCAAGAGCATCGTCGCCCTGTTCCTCGCCTTCGCGCTGGTGGCCAGCGCGGCGCAGCCATCGGAAGCCATCCGGGTCCAGGCGGCCTCGAAGCCGGAAGCTCCCGCCGCCGCCGCAGATCAAGAAGCGCCGGATAACGCGGCGGCCACGAACCCGCCGGCCGGGCAGCTGCCCGGCTTCCCCTTCCCGTTCTTCCCACTGCCCGGCGCTCCGGCCGCCGGCGGGCAGGCTCCAGGTTTCCCCTTCCCCCTGTTCCCGTTGCCCGGTTTCCCCTTCCCGCTACTCCCGTTCCCGCTTTTCCCGTTGCCGGGCGGCGGCGGCGGCGCTCCGCCGGCAGGAGGACAAGTCCCCAGTCTGCCCTTCCCACTGATCCCGCCGCTCTTCCCTCTGCCCGGCGCGCCGCCGGCCGGCGGCGGGCAGTTCCCCGGCTTTCCCTTCCCGCTGTTCCCGTTCCCGTTTCCTAGCATCCCTGGCTTTCCGCCAGTCAATCATCCGAGCCCCCCTGCCTCGCCAGTTACACCACCGCCACCACCTACACCGACTTCCACTCCACCGCAATTGCCACCGCCGGCCTCACCGTCACCGGTAGTGACTCCCCCGCCATCGTCGCCGCCACCGCAAGTTACAGATTGTCTGCCGCCGTTGATGGGGCTGATGCCATGCATGGACTACCTCAGCAACACCGGCGGCGTCAGCGCGCCTCCGAGCGCTTGCTGCGACAGTTTCAGGACCCTCGTCAGCGACGCGCCGATCTGCCTCTGCCACGGCCTCAACGGCGACATCAACAAGCTCATGCCGGCGCCCATGGACTTCACGCGCATGATGTCGCTCCCGGCCACGTGCGGCGTGCCGCTGCCGATGCAGACTCTCGCCAAGTGCTCCAGTACGTACGTTACTCCTGCTTACTAGTGTACATGCCTTGGAATTACGATGTTCGTTTTCCACAGTTTCTTTCGTTGTTTTTTTTTTAGATCTTCTTTCGTTGTTGTTTGTGCGGATGCTAATATATGTTGTTGATTTTACAGCTGAACCAGTGCCACCACTGAATCCTGCTTCCGCTCCATCTCCAGGTATGTTTCTGGAATCAGTAGCCTCTTGCATTGATTTGATATATGTTTCTGTGAATCTATATGTCTTCCAGTGAATGACGTTCAGTTGTTTGGCTTTCTTACACAGATTCAACCCCGTAACGGCAGCATGACGGGAGCCCTGAAGATCAACAAAAATCTTCCCAGCGTTGCCACTATTCATATACCTGGCCCGCGTAGATATTCTTATGAAGAAACAACTAGTAGCCTTAGGGTGTCATGCGAAGTCGTCAATTCATATATTCATTTTTGTTGCTTCATTTTTTTTTTGCGATATCTCACTTCATATCATTGTGAAGTTCTTTTCAATCTCTCAAGATTAAATCAGATTCAATTCGTCAGCTTATATAATTGCTGGTGCCCTTTCATTCGTATGACATCTAACAATTGTCTTTATGTCAAACTCACTCAGCTACTCTGATCAAAAAATTAATTAAATGGTAAGTAGATCTCATATGTCAAACTCAAAACCGTAGTAAATTTAATATGGTTAAACTACACGCCATTTTTCTATAATTTGTTTCTATTGCCTCTGAATTGGCATCAGCACAATCCAACTTCAATCATTTTAATCAATGTTTGGCTTATCAAATCTATTATATTGATATCCTAAATATGTGTTATATACATATTTATACTTAGTGAAGGTAAAAAGCCACCACATCAGGTTTTAATGGCTAGAAATTTCCAATTTATTGGGGGGGGGGGGGTGGGGGGGGGGGGGGGGGGAGGTAACCCAAAGTATCCAACCACACATTTTTTTTTTCTAAATTACATACCGTTACCAATACAAACACAATATAAATTACCTCGTACATGTTTTATAAATTATCCATTATTTTTATGAAAATGATTAATTAAAATAATAGTTGTAGAAAAATAACGATGATAACATAGACAAGGATAAATTAATGAACTGTTAAATATAATATGATAGGGCTCATACATGTGTAATAAAGCAAACATGTACGTAGCGCACGCGTGAGTTGTCCAGAAATAGCCCAGATTTGGCTAGGCAACCCAATTGTTTATGTCCTTCGATTGCAAGCAATGGCCGAAGGGTTTGAACGCCCCGACGCTTTGGCAAGACTGTGTGAGATTCTCCACAATTATGCAAAATGTCTAAAGGGTTGACACCAAAATATAGACACACACACACACACACACACAGAGAGAGAGAGAGAGAGAGAGAGAGAGAGAGAGAGAGTCATATGCACTCCCTCCGTTTTAAAATATAGACAGTTCTGGGTTGTGGACATGGTTACTAAGAAGATGTGATGGACATAGGGAACAATGTGGAATGAGGGAGCAAGATGGAGATAGGCACATGAAACAATGTATTAAGAAGCGGGAAATATTAATGTCTATATTTTGACAAAAGTTTTGAATGCAAGGAATGTCTATATTTTGAAACGGAAGGAGTACTTAGTATAGTACTACCTTTAGCGGTATAGTTTTATACAGTATTATTTTATAAGCCATAGTTTCTTTAGCAGTTTAGTTTATGTAGTTTCTAAGTAATTAAAAGTATTATATAGTAGTAGTCTTATACAGTTGTATTATTTCTAATTAGTAGTATTATATAGTAGTACTCACAAGTAATTGAAATAAGAATTAATATAACAATATAAAGTAGTATACGACTGTAGCATGATTTGAACAGGTGATCCTAAATGTTTGATTGTTGCATATTTAAAATGAACATCCTGCATGTATTAATTTTTCTGTCTATTTGAGGTCATGAAGTACAAATCACCGACGGGTGTAATAATTACAAATGCATAAGTCATAGAAGAGAGCTATATCAAGAAACCATAAGCTCGTTACAATTCTGCTATTTGATGTAACAATGAGACAAAAAAAAACCATTGTCATAGCAAAAAGAAATTATTGTCTGCTTAGCCTTCTTGCTTGTTCATAAAACAAATATTTTTATGATTTCGTTGGGCCTGCAAAGATTTGACATATTGTGATCTGGCCGAACCTTAGTGCTGGTTGACTCCGTGTTGCAGACTAACCAATCCAAAGTATGTTCCAGAAGGACCCTTGGCCATGAGAGATGCATGTGTACCCGTTTCCACAATACTACCACTATCAAGCACAGCGATCAGGTCACAGTTCTGGATTGTGCTGAGCCTATGTGCCACCACTACACTTGTCCTACCGAGCATCACTCGGTCCAATGCCTCTTGTACCATCTTCTCAGAATGGTTATCAAGTGCACTTGTAGCCTCATCCAATAACAAGATAGAGGGGTTCTTGAGGATGGCACGAGCAATTGCAATCCGTTGTTTCTGACCTCCTGACAGCTGAACACCCCGCTCGCCGCACCATGTATCATATCCATCCTCAAGGTTGCTAATGAAATCATGTGCATTGGCAGACCTCGCTGCATCCTCAATTTCTGCCTCACTTGCTGTTTCTGTGCCATAAATGATATTTTCTCTTATTGTACCTGCAAATAATGTTGGTTCCTGGCTGACCAATCCAATGTGACGTCGTAAGGCTCGAAGATTGTATGTTTTGATATCTCTACCATCGATCTTCACGATCCCCCGAACTGGATCATAGAACCTTTCTATAAGCCCAACGATGGTCGATTTTCCAGAGCCACTTTGCCCAACAAGAGCTGTTGACTTGCCCGGTTGGATGCTCAAAGAGAATCCTTTGAATATGATCACATCTGGCCTTGATGGATACGCAAAATCAATTCCATTGATGTCCACCTCACCTTTCAGCTTCTCTGGCTTGTACCCCTGAGGGTCGTCGGGGTCAATTTTTGTTTCACTGTCAAGAATAGCAAATACTGAAGCAACTGCATCGGCACCCTTAGCGAGGTCTGTTGTCATGCTACCTGCATCTGCAATCACACGCCCTGTGCTTACTAGAATCAAGAATGTTTGGAAAAGTGCCTTTGAAGTAATGTGCTGCTCATCCATAAGCTTGCCACCATACCAGAAGTCGAGGGCCCATGTGCATCTCATAAGGCACATGGAGGTGGCCAGTCCAAGGCCTGCAAACCATGATTGCCGGATGCTTTCCTTGCGTGGTATGTCTTGTGCTTGGTGAAAGAGGCTTAATATGCGGTACTGTGATGAGAAAGCAGTTATGGTGCGGAGATTGGTGACAGCCTCAGCAGCTAGCTTGCTGCTTTCAGATTGTGACTGTATTGATTTCTTTGACATGCTCTTTAGTAAGACCCGACGAGCATAAAAGCAGACAATAATAAGGGGCTGCACTGCTATCATGACAAGAGCTAAACGCCAAGCAATTACAAGGCCCAAGATGCAGGCTATGAGCACCGCAGAAACTGTTTGGATAACTAGAGACATACGGTCGCCCACAAGTGACCTTACCTACAATACAAGTATTATGTTTGGTTAGGTATATTTTCTAAAGTTTAATATGTTGAGCTTTGTTCAAGAACTTACAACGTTAGCGTCCTTCGCAAGTTGGGAGCATATGGAACCACTAGAATTCTCATCACGGTCAAACCAACCAATCTCAAAGGTGAGGATTTTTTCAAGCATTTGTTCTCTAACCCTCTTGGTGAGGTATTCTCCCATGACACCAAAGTTGTAATGTTGTCCAATGTTGATTAAGAATGTGAGGACTGCAAGAGCAACAAAGATGAGTGCATAGGTCCTTGTTCTATCCTTGATCTCACTATGATCTGTCAAGGAGTATCCTGAGATTGTGCTCCCCATGACATATGCATACGCTGGTTGTATGCCTCCAAATACAATTGCACTAAAGCTTCCTATAAGCGCATGCTTCCATTCTGGTGCATTAAGCATAAGTAGCCTTGCGAAGGATGGAACGGGAAGCTTTGTCTTCTGGTTGTTCTCATTATCTCCTGCATCCTCCATTGATCGTGTTGAGCTTGACCTACTAGCCAAAGAGAACCTTCTGCTCATACTGTGGCTACCGGAGTGCCCCGTACCAGATATACTTCTAGTTCCATTAACCTCATCAGCCTCCCCTGAATCCCTGGTCTGTTGAAGGCGGACAAGAGATGAGTAGAGGCCATTCACATTGGCTATGAGCTCATCATGGGAACCCAGCTCCTTGACCTCACCAGACTGCATGACAACAATAATGTCAGCATTTCGGATAGTGGAGAGGCGATGTGCGACAACAATGGTAGTCCTCCCCACAGAGGCCAGGTCAAGCGCCTTTTGCACAACACGTTCTGACTCAGAGTCCAGTGCACTAGTGGCTTCATCAAGGAGGAGAATCTTCGGTGACTTCAGGATTGCCCTAGCAATTGCAATCCTTTGCTTTTGTCCTCCAGACATTTGGACACCGCGCTCACCCACCTATTTTTTCATACATGGTTAGTATTAGAGCAAAAAACCAACTTGCACTTTATTGAAGAAGGAAGAATTGTAGTTCCTAGGCTATTTTAGACAATGTCAACAATTTAAAATAAACTTTTAACTATTTGCTAGAAGAAAGATAATTGAATGTAAATTACTCCTGCAAAATTTTAGTTTTTGTGGGTCTGCTTTTACCATTCAAAATTTAACAGTTACCGTGTTCACTGCGTAGCTGATGAGTGATGACTGTTCAAGAGTTTTTTTTAGATAATGGGAAGATTGCATTAATCCCGGCCTTGGCTCTCAAAGAAGTTACGACCTCATTGGCCGTGGCTTCTAAGAAAGTTACAGCCAAATACAACCATCGACATGAGTCGGCCCCGATCAGAAGTGCTCACGTGCACACTGATACACACATGACTAACAAAAGAAAAAAGAAGAAGACATCTCCATAGCGTAATTTTTATTGTTTCGATGCGGTTCTTCGAGTACGGTCGCTCTGCAAGCTCCATCATTAAGCTCAGACAATGCCAATCCAAGACGAACAACATCTGCTGATTAAGGCCAGACCACCCAACTGCATCATCTTCTGTCTATAGATGTCGGAGATGTCGAAGTAGACTCCAAAGGATGACCCAACAACGAATCCATGCCTCGCATGAAAGATCTCCAAGACGACGCCTTCAAGAAGGTCACGACATCAAAAATGCCGCCGTCATCCATCTCAAGAGATTAGGATTTCACCTGGAGATCTTCCATCCTTATAACACCTCGACGACGCCTTCAAGAAGGATGTAGTACCCAAGAGCATTACCATCGTCGGCACTGGCACATAAGCCAGGCGAGCTTTCACCCGGTGTTGCCTGGAATCCCATCGCCATCAACAATGCTAGCATCATCATCGTCCACGCAAAGAAAAACCCAGCCGCCATGCCAATGAGAGGCCTCGATGACCCGGTTCCCGCCGTCGCAGTACGCTGCACGGCAGAAGGCACAGCCTCCATCACCACAAGCCGCGCCCTCGCGAGAGATACGAAAGCCGTCAACGACGACCCGGATCCCCGCTATGGCGCGAGCAAGATGGATCCCAGTCGCCGCCTTCCGGCGATCAGATCCACCACTTAAGTCGCCGCCGTCCGGCGACACAAATCCGCGGCGAAGTCGCCGCCAATTGCCGCTGCCACGCACCGCATCAAACAACTGCAGAAAAGAAACTTGCCGCCGCCGCTGCGATGCGCGCCTCTCACGCGCGCGGAGGAAGGCTTCCGCCCCGCCACACACAGAGGATGGACGTCGACGATGGCAGCCGGAGTCCAGGAAGGTGCGCATGCATGGATAATACGTCGTGAAGCCAAACTGCTCGAGTCTGCCACACGAGATGAGGAAGAAAGAAAACGACCCCGCCGCCGCCGTCCTCGCCGGCGCACGGGTTGTTCCGGCGTTGGGCTCTGGCGGCGGCCGGGGGAGATGGATCGTCGCTGGTGGTTAGGGGCGGCGGCGCTGGGCTCCGCCCGAGTCGCCCTGCAGGGCGACGCGGGGGCGATCCGTTTTTTCGGGGGAGCAAGATAGTCTGAGGGAGATATCATGACTGTTCAAGAGTAATCAGGCCATAGTGTTCATTATGTCTTACAGATTATAAGATTATGCTTCGAGTAATCTCATCATTTTTTTAGTATTTCCACATAAGTGGCCTGTTTATTGAGCCAAACACTATTCCCACTAGTGCACTGGACTCTGAGTCAAACAAACTGACGTGATAAGTTAGAAGCTTTGAAGTAGATGCCACGATTTTTCTTTGATATCTGTCCTATTGTCAACAATCAGAAATTGATATTTATCTGGCAAGCTATATTAAAACTGCAGTTCTATACGGTCTGTATTTGTGTTCACCATCTTATCTTTTCATGTCATGTACTATTTATTCGCCTCAATCAAGTCACTGTCGAGCTGAGGACCGTCAGCAGCCATAAACGAAATACGGTGTTTCGGAGCTTTTGAGTTGGGGTTCTGTTTGTTTTGTAACTTTTGAGTTGATTGCTTTACTATTTCACTCAATTTTAAGTTATTGCTTTCAAGATTTATGATTTACATTAGCTTTGTTTTTTGGAACCTACCTTTACTCGTAGCTTAGTCTTTCGTGTTCGGTTCTTGCTTTCAAAAGTTAAAAGTTTCTTAAAAAAACAGTTAAAAGTTTATTAAACAACAGTATTCAAGCTAGGAGGAGGTAGATGGCTTTTCATTAATAAGATCACAAGTTTCTTAGAATCAGCTGGAAAAACAAGTCGTCATAACACTTATAGAAGAGTTTATTAACCAAAACTTCCTTCGAGTTGACAATTGAGAAAAGTTTATTTGGAACTGGAATGCAGCAGTCTGGTCCTCGTTTTTTCCTTTTCTACTTCTTCAGATGTAATAGGAGTAATCGTATTTGGTTTTGGAGCTTTTGAGTTGGGGTTGTGTTTGTTTTTGTAACTTTTGAGTTGATTGATTTACTATTTCACTAAATTGTATGACGCCGTGCTATGATGTGGGCCAATTAAAGCACACTGGTAAACCATGAAAACTTTAAAATTACGAGGGAAGGGAATCAATTCGTTGCCCCACCCATAATTACTGTTAAATATGCAAGAACAACATAATGTTTTCGTAAAAAAGAGTTGACAGTAACTTGTAAAGATAAGAAACGCGTACTGAATCATACAATTGCAAGCACTGCAAGTGCATATGCCAATTGACAACAGCTGGTGGAGGGCGAACAAATTACCTGTGTGTCGTAGCCGTTCGGCAGCTCAGAGATGAAGGTGTGGGCATTGGCCGCCTTTGCCGCGGCGACGACCTCCTCTGCCGTGGCGTCCTCCTTGCCGAAAAGTATGTTCTCCCTAATCGACGTTGTGAACAGGGCCGGCTCCTGGCTGACGAGCCCCATCTGCGCTCGCAGCCACTTGAGCCGAAGCCGCCTGATGTCCACACCGTCGAGGGTCACCTCACCGCCGGCCGGGTCATAGAACCGCTGGAGGAGAGCAATCACAGTTGACTTCCCGGACCCGCTGTCTCCGATGAGCGCCACCGTGCGCCCAGCCGGCACGCGAAGGTTAAAGCTCACGAAGACGGGGCTCTCTGGCCGAGACGGGTAGCAGAAGTCCACGTTCCTGAACTCCACCTCGCCTGCGACATTGGCCAGCTCCTCGCCGGCGCGACTCTCCGAGTCGATCTTGGGTACTCGCTGGATCACCTCCTGGATCCTCTCGGCTGCCGCGATCGCCTCTGAGAAGAACTTGGCGTTGGATAGCGCCGATCCCAGACCTCTGTTTGGTTGGTCAAATATTTTGAGTACATTTTTTGATGTGTAATTTTTCAAATATTGAGAGGACATTTAGGTCTAATTTTTTATAACAACAGTGCTGGGTAATTATTAACACAAGTTAAAAGTATTTTAGACTAATTTTTCATAATGTTAGTTGTAACAATTTATAAAATATGTTCCCTATGACTAATGATTAGAGAACATGACATTGTAAAAATTACCTACCACTGTCATTATGAAAAATAGTCTCAAAATTATAGTAGCGCTGGGCATTTTTCAAAACGTATAGAAGACATTTTTGATTAATTTTCTTTTTTGTGGTGTGTATTTTTCTTTTTGTTTCTTTAATTAATGTTGTACTTTTGTGGAAAAAAGGAGATGGCCGGTGGCTCTATTTATTGGCTAAATATTAAATTAATAGATATCTAAGTTCCGGCACGGAGTTAATGTTACGTACACCCCACCGAGGACGATGCAGCTGGAGACAGCGTAGACGGTGCCGCCACGGGCACCGTGGTACATGAGGAGGCGGCTGCCGTACCAGACGTCGAATCCGTGAATGGCAAAGCTGATGCCGCTGCTGCCGACGGCGATCCCCCTGGCGAGCCCCTGCTTGATCCCGAGCCTTACCGACTCCCCGAGCGCGGCGGAGAAGCGCGCCATGGTGCTCCGCTCCGCCGCGAACGAGTACACGGTGCGCGGCGACGAGGCGGCCTCCTCGGCGACGGCGGCGGCGCGCGCGTACCGCTCCCTGACCCGGCGCGCGAGGACCACCAGGGCGCGGCCGCACGCGAGGCCCGGGACGACGAGCAGCAGCACGAAGGGCAGCGCCGCCAGCGTGAGCCGCCACAGCAGCGCGAAGCCGACGGCGTAGCAGCCGAGGAAGGTGGAGAGGCTCGCCACGAGGCTGGGCACCTTCTCGCCCACCACGTCCTGCACCACCAGGCTGTCGTCGGACACGCCGGCGACCACCTCCGACATGGCGCCGGCGGTAAGGAGGTCGAAGTACGCCACGTCCTGCCGGAGCACCGCCCGGAGGTACCGCGCCCGCAGCCGCGATGCCTGCCGCTCCGCCGTCCGCGCCCATCCCTCTGCGCGTTATGTCCGATGATGATTAAACACAGAACGTAATTTTGCCATATTAGCATTGCGAATCGATCATTATTGTTGGCGACAGAGGAAATTATGGTTGTTACAGGTGATTGCTCAGCTGCAGTAGAGAGTTTTCCTAACCTACATGCAATTTGGAATGAAGCATGTTTTTGTTTGTAATAATTATTGCTCAGCTCCCTCACCTAGGAACCCCATGACCAAGTTTGCCGCCGCCAAATAGAGGATGTGCGTCGCGTTCTGACCAAGATCGAGTTCACTCAACGTCAGTCCAGTCATTGGCTGGGATAAATGGCGGAGGTGATCGGGGATCGATGGACCCAGGGTACCTCGTTGATCCTGGAGCTGAACCGGTCGTGGACGTCGGGGCCGCCACCGACGTCATTGAACACGCGGCTGATGATGAACATGATCACCGGCGTCGACAGGCCGTCGCCGATGGCGCCGAGCAGGCCCAGCACCATGAGCACAACGTCCGCCGCGTCCGCGTGCGTGAACACCGACGCGATCGACCGCATCACCGGTGTGTTCTTTGCCTTCGCCGCCGCCGACGGCTCGTCCTTACCCATTTCCGGCCAGCAGCCGGCGATCTAGGTGCTAGCTAGCAGCTGGTTCACCGCTCTAATTAAATGAGAGCCTTCTTTTCAGGCCGTTTAGGTGGTAGCCTCTGATTCTCTCAGGAGCAGAGGAGAACCCATATAGGGTGGCAGCAGGTACGTGCGTCAAGCAAATAATTGCTGCAATCTAGCCATTAGTGTGGGCAAGATTTTCTTGCGTGGTGTCATTCTTTTTCCGTCCGTCTCTTTGACCTCTCGGGATCATTTGCTCGATCGGGATAGACAGAAAAATCACTTCATTTTCACATGTGCATTTTCGTTTCTTTTGCGAATGAACATGTGCATATATAGCGTCTATCACAACTGCTTTGTTCACTTTGTGATTCATGCTTATCGCCCGCACTTATTCTCCAGGCCGGACTAACGGTGCGTTTGACCACAGGGACGTAGAGGGAGGGGACACTGTCATCCAACAAATCTCACTTTTGGGTAAGGACAAGGATATCCCTCATATTCCCACAATATACTAAACTAATTCTTCCCTCAACACTGATGGAATGAAGCTGTCCACATATGCTAATTACAATCATTATTAAATGATTAATGATATTTAGTATGTTCTATTGCTACTAATTGTATATTAACATAAGGTTATATAAGTATTAATTTGCTAATTCGCGGCACTTTTCGAACAAATTTCCATATGATTATTGTTAGACATTGTATTTTTCTATTGATCAGTAATGATTATTACACGGTAGTGTTAAATAAGTGTCAGCACTTGTGTTGTCCTTGTCTCTCTACAAGCAAACCAAAAACAGGGATGACCCTCCCTGTTCATCCAACGGGCAAACGCTACGGTGGATGAGCTGATCCCTGTAATATCCTGAATGACCCTATGTGGTCCCAACTTATCGTTCAATCAAACGAACCTTACGAGGGCTCAAAGGAATTAAAATTTATTACTGCCAAGGGCTACAAACGCCTCTGCATACGGTCGTGCTGATCTCAACAAATTGCACCCACAAACCATAGGCAAACATGTTGCTACTATTGTTTGCATGAAGGAACCCATATTCCAAAATTAATACTGCACTCTAGTAATAAACTTTGTGTTTCTTTCTCCTCAGATGGTACAAGCATTAATGTGGCGTTTGGCAAATAGGAAATGAGAGGTGTGATAGGGATTAGGAAATAGTTCTAGAGAGAATGAATGGTTGAGATTTAATATGACGGACAAATGAATGGCATAAATTTACCACTCTATTTCCATTTCCCTATCGCACCCTCGATTTCCCAATATGGGACTGTGGGCCCCTTTGGAGGGCAGGATTAGGAAAAACATGGGGACCCCTTTGGTATAAGCATTAAGCTGCAGTTCTTTTGCGAGCCGAGGTTCTTTGTTCCTGTTCTTGCCAATTTTGTCGTCGCCCAGTTCTTCGCTTCTTTTCAGTCATTAGCACAAGCAAAGCATTGTCTTGCCTCCATATTATGCGACGGGAAGGCAAAAAAGAGCTCCGACCCAATTTTGAACCAGTGCACCCTGTCACGTTTGCCTCTTGGAAGCATTGTATTGGCAACATTTTTTGAACCAGTGCACCCTGTCACGGATCAGGAGCTAAGTGCAGGATGTAACTATTCACCTTACCAAAAGAGAGGCACACCGCACACAGAGCGTTGAGATGAAAAGAGGTGATGGAACGATGGAATATTGATCCCACCCAAATGCAGAAAAAAGCGCATGTTCTTCCATGCAGATTCTCCCCAAGTTGGGAGATCTTAAAGCGAGTCATAATAGTACCACACATGTATACTATTACTTCCTGAAGCATGGAAGCACAAAAGTATGGGGAGACGAATACTGTGTAATTGGATGGATTTGTTTTGAGCCACATGGGCTGTTTATATCATGTACACATGTTGGTTTGGATTTCAAGCAATCCTAAATATGGAAAGAAAAAGTAAAATAGGCACGGAATGGAGATGATTCAGCGATTGATGTAACCTACCACCTCTGATGAGCTTTGGTCATGTGTCTCATATTCACATCACGAGTTGGTGGTCAACAAGACAATAACTTATGAGTTATGGTTTGATCAAAATTTCAGCAACTTCGGGCATACATATGGTACAGGTCTGAAAAAAATATGTATATAACATTTGAAACACCCTTCTCACTATAAAGTTAGACCACATCGTAACCATTGTCCTTTAAGAGCATTCAATTTGCTATTTATTATATGTATTATTTTATCACAGGTGACGGGTCAATGAATTGTTAGCGACTGCTCTAAAATTATATCCGAGTTTTTTTTGCATAATGTGTTTATTGAAAAGTTTATGGCCTCGCAAAAAAAAATTGAAAAGTTTATGGATGTATAACGTAGAAAAAGACCATCTTTGATAATGAATCTCCTTTAGAACGAGCAAGGAAAATATTTCACATACGACCTATTTGTTCACCGTTATTCCGATCAGCTTGTTTGGGCCACGTCCAATTTGTTTCAGCCATTTTAGGCCCAATCTTTTTAGAAAATAGACCAACAATTTCATTATTTTTTGGGCCTATAAATTTATATTCATTTGGCCCAATACAAATCCGACCACCTTTTTGGGCCCAATATTTTTACTGTTTAAAATAAATTTTTGAGTGGGCTTGTATAAAAGAAAAACAACGTTGGCTGGACCATTTGAAATCAGGGCCCAACATACGAGCATACCACAATTACACTAATATTTGGAGCTCAAAAAAAATCACACTAATATTTTCTCAAGAATAATTTGCACTAATATTCATATATACAGAACCCATTCATACAGAGATTTCACAAGTCACATTCATCAGGCCACCAATAGCAACAACACAGCCCATACAGATCTAACATCCATCAACATATATAGCCATTCAGGTTCAAGTCGAATTCATCCACACAACACAAACAGATTCATGACCCCAAGTCAACACATCTAAGGTCCACATGAACCAAAGTCTCAAGTCCATAGGAATAGAAGTCTGAGGTCCAATATATCCAGCCAGCCTGCCAAGTTAAATATGTCACCGATCTCCTAGAATGGCAAAAGTAACCTACTCCTTGTTGATGCCAGCAAAAAACCGAAGAATGGTATCCATCTTCTCCTGCTGCTTCTTTAACTCCGTATTTAACTCCTCTTCTTTAAATACATGAAGTCAGTCATATAGTGGATCTTTCAAGAATATTTCAGTTGCCATTATCTGAAGAGGCCTATGTCCAATTTCAACAGCTTCAAGACATCCTACAGCAAATTGCTTTTTCAGAAAATAAGGATCAATGGAGCTACATTTGGGGCTCCAATCTCTTTTCCTCATCCAAAGTTTATAAATGAATGATTGGTCAGATGCCAGTACATCCTTCTATTCGTCGGATTTGGAACTCATGTTGCCAAATGAAGCAAAAATTTTCTTCTGGTTAATAATGAAAGATCGCTTGAACACAAAGGGTCCTCAGGAGAAGAAACATGCATTTGGATGATTATACTTGTGAAATCTGCATTTTACAAAGAGAACAAAGCATCTATCATTTATTCCTGAGATGCTCATTTGCCAGAAATTGTTGGGCTTCAATTGGACTTCATGCACCGATGACATCAAGCCCTGAAAGAGCAGTAACGAGAGACAACTTCCGGTTCCTTTTTTCATGGAGATCATATTCCTTATGTCATGGAGTATATGAACTACTCGTAATGACTGGATTTTCAATGGTAAAGACCCAACAATACAAGTTTGGAAAGACAACTTCAGAATCGAATTCGCAATGGTTATCCATCGAATGAAACCAAGATATCTACCACACATCAAAGAATGGCTAGAAACCTTAGCATAGCTTTTTTCTTGTACTTTTGGTTTGTTTTTGAATACTCTTAAATTTGTATGGTTACTTCTGTTATTTATTAATATAAAATATAATCAGTAGGAGATTCTCCCCTCCTGTTGCATCAAAAAGAAAAATTTACACTAACGGGTTTGTGAGGCGAGGGGTAGTAGAGAATTGAAATATAATAAATTATGAGATATACTTTTTGTTTTTTCATGTAATACTACGAAGCACTAAGTTTTAGACCCTATCCAAAGATACATTTCATGACATGACAGAGACGTTACCTTCCAACTAGAGCCCTGTTTGTTTCTGTTTATAATTAGAGGATCTGCTTCTGCAAAATGAGAAGCTGAAACAAACAGTCTACAGCTGAGAGTGACTATTAAAAAGCACAAACCTGAAAGCTGTATTTATATTAGAAGCCAGAAGAAAGTTTGAAGGAACTTTTGCTGGCTTTGTGATATATTGTTTCAAGTGTTGTTAGCTGTAATATTGATTTTATTCATTGCAAGCAACTCACATTGACATCTTTTCAGGAAGGTGGCTTATACAACAAGCTCTTAAAGGCAGCCTTTTAAAGCCCTCCAGCCCAAACAGAGAGACCCTAATTCTCCTTTTCCGGACGTCTTGGCGGCAGCGTGCACGGGTTGAAGCCGGCGACGTACCTCTCCATGGAATCTATCATGCAGTTCCGTTCCCGGGCGTCGGCAGCGCAGATCATGGACTCGGTGCAGATCTCGACCGCGTCCTTTGGTACCGTGGGCTTATAGCGGAGCAGCTTGGCGTACTCAGTGAAAAGGTGCAGCATGTAGTCGTAGATGCGGTCCATGCTCATCTCCTCCCTCACGAACCTGCTGCCCTGCTCCCCGATGAGCTGTGCCTGCTCCGGATGCTGGTTGCCCCAGTCGACGGCAGCCTTGATGGATCTGCACATGTCGTCCCGGTTGATGCGCCAGTAGTGCTTGTCAGCGACGAGCGCCCTGGACAAGATGTCCTGGAAAGGCGTTTCGACGTACAGCACCGGCGAATTACACGCCAGGATGTACTTCTGGCTCGCAGACCATGAATTTCCTTCTATGTAAATCTTATACCTGCGTGTATATATCCGTTGACAAGTTGTCAGAAGCATAATATATACCAGGCATTGAGCACGAGAGAGAATCTCGCCAAATTTCACTAAGGACAGTGTATATATCCGTGACCTGTATAAGCATTGCTTAGGTATGCTGGAATCTTTGAAGCCATATCGGAAGGCGTAGTTCCAGTCCTGCATTTGTTTTATCTCGCCAAATTTCACTAAGGACAGTGTATATATCCGTGACCTGTATAAGCATTGCTTAGGTATGCTGGAATCTTTGAAGCCATATCGGAAGGCGTAGTTCCAGTCCTGCATTTGTTTTGTTATATAAGATGCATGCATGGTTACAATTAGGGTAAGTTCACCCCATATATATATCAGCTAGCTAGCTTTAGGGGGGCAAAAAAAAAAAAAAAGAAAAGAAAAAGCGGTACGGTACGGCACCTGGCTGAAGAGGCGAGCGTTCCATTCGTGGCCATTTGAGATGTTGCAGCTCATGAGTTGGTGGCGTATGCGGTAGACGTGGGGCTTGCCCCTCCAGTACGCGTAGGGCTGTCTCTCCGGCCACCGCACCCGGTCGTTCTCCCGCGCCACCTCCTCAAGCACCTGCGGCCACGGCCGGATGTTCTTCCCCGGCCAGCCCCAGAAGGACCAGTCCGGGAACACGATGTCGAGCGCGAACCTGGTCTCCTTGCAGTACCGGAACACGGGCGGCGGCGTCCGGTAGTCGGTGGCGCGCAGCACCTGGCCGCGGTCGCCGCAGTCGAACATGATGTCCAGGTCCGGGACGCGGCCGGCGTAGCGGCGCAGCAGCTGCAGGACGCCCCACTGCGTGAACATGTCCCTCCTCTGGATCGCCGGCCGGTAGGTCTTCACGTACGCGCGCCCGGCCAGCACCACCAGCCGGAAGGAGGCGTGCGGTCGCCCGCGCTCCACCGCCTCTCGCGTGATCCCCGCGTCGCGCCACAGCCCCAGGTCGTCGTGGATGAAGCGGAAGTAGTCCGGGCACCACGCCGCCGTTGAGTTTCTTCTATGGTGTGGACGCCCTTGTCCCGTGGCGTTGCTTCTCATGCTGGTTTGTAGAAACTACTGCATGGATGCTACTTAATTTGTTGCATGGAAGTAGCTAATTCGACAATTAATATAATCTCAGAAACAGTGACTTCAAATCAATCAAAGTAGCTAGTCCACATCCAAAACAAAAGAAAAATTCTGTTCGTTGCTTACAGCGGCGAGGTCACTCGATCGGCGTGAGCCTACCAGCAAGGCAACAACGAGAAGGCCGACCACGACAAATCCAACGCCCCTCGCCGCCGAGATGGTCGTCCACGACCGCGCCGGTGCCCCTGAAGCAGCACCATCATCGGTCCTGCGCGGCGTCGCACTCGCATCATGGGTATTCTCCGCCGTGTGTCGCTTGCCTGACATTGCCGACCCTAGCTGGAACAGAACAGAGCGCCGATCGAGTCAATGGACAAGTGCACAGTGCTTTAGTTGGTTGGCGGCTCAATCGATCCCACAACATGTGCTTTGGTGGTGGGAGAGCCGAACAAACAAAAAGGACTTTACCACAGCTGCCGCGGGCCTGGCACATGGAGCCCAGCCTGGTGTATGGCAACGGATCGGACAGCCCGGCGAGCATCCTGTGGTTGGCGATCGAGAGATCAGGGCGGAACAGTCTGTCAGTTCAGATTCTCTTCTCCCATGACTAGAGAGCATTTGTTCTGCATCAGTAATTTAATGGGAGCTCCTTTTGGATCAACATCGTGTGGCTCAGATTGAAGTTTCCATAGTTTGCACGAAGAGGTTGGTTTCTACCTGATACGTTCCAACCGTTCTAGAATGCATGTGATCCATCTCGCCCTAGCTAGAGTCTAAATCCAAACTATACTAAATGTCGTGATTTGGTACGTAGCAACCACAGGCCAGATCAATGTCTCGCACGCGCCCAAATGTGTCTTAAATAAGGGATCATTTCTACTACTACAATAAGACTAATTAGACGAGCGGATTAATAACTACACTCGATTACAAATAGACGCACCGGATAAACAATTTAGTTGACGTATGTTGATGTAAGACATTTTTTTGAGCTCCAGTAAGAGACTTTGACACCTCATCTGTTCTTATCACATAATATCTTTCTGCATCATTTTTTTTAGAACGTGCGGAGCACAAATTTCATCAAGAACAAGAAGAGTAACAGATTAAAAATACAAGAGACACAAAGAACGGAATGAAGCACATGAAAATAAGAAAAGGCTAGCGACCTGTGCTACAAACTATGACTACACGACTTAAACTTCCTTGTAGACGCGCGAGTTGGCGAAACCGCCCGTTCTACTTCATTCAGAACCCCACCTTTAGTATTGAGTTACTTGTTTAATTATCTTGTTCTTGCTTGTTCTTCGATTGCTTGCAGGAATTACCCTAGTGGTTTGGTTGATCGTGCTCCACAAGATCGCGAACAACCGTTGGAGTTGGTGTATCGGTTGCTAAGACACATCCTTTGGGGTTATCCCCCCGTCTCTCACCGGAAGATGAGCAGCAAACCCACTCGGGTTCTCATCATCTAGGACGTAAAGTGCCTTAATGATTAATCGTCGACGACGCTGGCTTCTTTGAAACAGTCCTCCATCCACCATGGGATGGCCTCCTCGATGAACCGTGCCTCGCACAAAAGCATTTTACATGGCCGTGCGTTTCATGTTGTTGTGAGGGCGGGTACTGTATGCATGAAGTTATAAGGTAAATCATTTTAATGAAATTGAATCGTGGAAACAGATTTTTGTTTCCTGTAGTAGCCCTCCGTCATATGACTTTTATCAACTAGCTAGACCCTCGAACAATTTGCAATTGAAGCGGCACTGAAAATACAAAGCTTATATGTACAACATATGTAATTAGCAATTTGTATATATGATTGTGAAGAAAAAATTCTTCACACTAAATTTTTGATCTTGGTGAATTAGCATAGTATGGACTGCCAGAAATGGATAACCATCTTAGCCAACACTAATAAAACTATATATGCCCTCAAAAAAAAATAAAACTATATATTAGAAACCTTGAAAATAAAAATTAAAAAAATACCAAGCGGATAAATAATTACTTTCACTTAGGATTGCGCTCATTATATACGGCAATGATAAGAGACTAGGCGTGCATAGGAAAATTGAGGTGTGCTTTACTTTTCCGCTAACGACACAATACACGTCATTGTGTTGTGGCGCCTATATCGTCTGCTAGCCCCCGACTATATAAATAGCGCCAGTCCAATCGATCCCTCGGTCGAATTGCTTGTGTTGATTTCAGTGATACAAAAGTGCTCCAAAGTAAATGTCATCTTATCCTCTCCATCCTCGCCTGTGTGCTTTGTCCAATTCCAACATATCACACATCTCCCCGTGTTATTGCTGCACTATGGTGGAGATATCCTATTCAGAGTTCCAAGCTTCAAACATGTAATTATTTGATCTTACTCAACTTATTTATTCCTTTCTTGAGCATATTCTCAAAGCCCATGAACTCGTCCCTGATCTACTTACTCTTGACATATATGCTAGAACTATCTTTTTCCCATCAATAATTAGTGTCTTGTTTACCTTAGAAACATGGGCTTTTATAGATCAATTTGTTTACTTATCATTTATGATATGTTTTCGCTCCACATGAGAATTAAAATATGCTTATTGTGAGGAGATCCTCCTTTTTGTTGCGAATATGTTTAGACAAAAAGAATACAATAAGTTTTCTAAGTGGAATCAATGCTTATTGCTTGTTTGTTACCAAAAGGAGACGCTTTCTTCTGCCAATCTGATAGGGATCAGGCATACTCATGTTGTGAGTAGTTGTTCAAGATGAACATGCCTTGTCATAAAGGCTCTCCTACACCATGAGCATGCCTGATGCCTATCACATTGGCACAAGACAAGCCTCTTCTACGTGGCAACAACTCAAGAATGGCATGGCTTTGTACAATCCCTCACTCAAAGTATCTTTTAGAGGAAGAGTGTCTAGGTGTGGATGTACTTATGTGTCACTAAACATATCCTCAACGAAAAAGTCACTTAAAGTATATACAAGACAAAATATCCCACCTCGCATCCTGTTGAGCACTCCACCCTACAAATACATGCATCGCGGTACCCGGAAATTCACATCCGCAGACACACAAATCACAACAAAACATAGAAAAGAATAACTGCCTGTCTCTTGCAAGAAATTATAAGTATAGGAGCCAAATAAAATCCCAAGTAGTGAACGATCACTACTCACAAGTCAGGGATTAGTAGTGACCCAACCGTGGATTAGTTAATCTAGTCTACAGTGATCCAACCTGCCACTGCGAACACGACGTCTTCGAGGTGTGGGTGCACAAAGATCGTTTCGGCACCAGCATGTGTGCCGGTGGCCTCTGGTGGGGCGCAATATCTGTTTCTTTGTCCACTTCTGGCAGCACCGGCGTTCAGGCGACATGGTTCCCGTCGTCAACATTCAGCTTCATGCCATTGTGGCCGCTCCGCGCGCCGCAGCACCCCCCGTCGACACAGCTCCATCCGGCGCCACCGCCTGTCATCACTCTCCCTTCTCCTCCTTAACGCGACATCGGTAACATGATGTTGATTGTTGCAGACAAGGCTGGGATTGCGTAGGATTCCCTTAATTGATGACGCCAGTGCTTCTTCTTTTTCGTGGTCCTCGTCTTCCACAGGTTCTTCGTCATCGTCTTCCTCTGGTGCTTCGTCGTCACCTTTCTCCCCCGGGCGGCGTCGTCGCTGCCACGGCTACCACGCCACCGGCGCTAGCTACGTGGCGGACAATGACATGAGCGACAATGAAGACTAGGAACTCGGCTAGTTCCCGTACTTTGACATCATCAGGGACATTGTGTTGGGCTAGCTTGCTTTGATTCGGAAGAGAACTTTGACATTAGAACTCTATAATAGAGATGCAATTTTGATTCGGAAGGGAATCATTCGAGGAGCTAAGCATAGTGCAGCTTTGTGTTGGATTCCAAAGGAGCTGATTGATTCTATTTATAGGTGTCACGAAAAATACTGCCAATTTCTCGGACGTGTAAAGCAGTTAACAGCTTATTTGTCGGTGTTGCTTTAAATTTTGTCCGAACCAAACGGATTTTGTCTTAGGTCCAACAAATAGTTTGGTTTCATTTGGGAAATGGTGATGGCTTTTATGATCTTTGTGAGCTCTGAAGATTCCTCTGTTGGGGAAGTTTGTTCCACTCTTTTCGTCTTATTTCTAGCATGATGGTTCTCATATTGGGCGAAGCATGATGTGTGACACCACATAAGTGATCTCAAGGGTGTACGTCGCATGGTCCTCGAAGGCACGGACCTCTTGGTACAAGTGAATGCCAAAAAGGTAACTGGAAGTGTCAATAAAAAAGGTAATTTGTTCGTAAAGGATACACTTAACTTTTGAGTTTACGGAATTTCTATGTCCCACATACACACCGACTAATTGATCGTGTGTGATTTGTGGTGACTGTTCGAAATGAGCAATAGAGTTATAACCAGCCCTGAGCAACATCGACAAGCAGGCAAGCTTTCTATGGTGGCATGCGTGGAGCTTGTATGATCTGTGGGTGTTAGGGTTCGTGGGCAATGAGCAAGGAAAAACAAGAACACATGATCAATGAATCTGCCTTACATAGGTGGTGTTCACATTGTATTGGGATGATGCTGCGTGCAGAATGTCAAGTGCCTACAAGAACCCCAAAATATACGAGAGCAGAAATCAGAAGCCATTTAGGCACACATCATTATAACATTCTGCCGGGTGAGAGTGACAGTTAGCTATTACTCCCTCCGTTTTAAATTGTTGACGTTTAACCATTTTTGAATTACGTTTGACCATTCGTCTTATTCAAAATATTTTAAAAATTATCATAAATCTTGTTATGATTAGTTGCATCATTAAAGAAAATTAAAATATAACTTATAATCTTGCATATTTAAGCTAATATTTTGAATAAGACGATCAGTCAAACAAAACTCAAAATTAGTCAAATGTCTCGAAGCCTTAGAAGCAGAGCCGACATGACTTGTTGACGCGGAGCGGGACGTGTTGGTTTGCAGGGTGCTGCAGTCGCCATCGTCATTGCAATGCAGGCCAGCCGCAACAGCCATGATGATATAGGTGCTATTGTGGATGATCTTGTGGGTGGAGGTACGACAAGCAGGCATGAACATATGCTTCAAAATCGCATACTTATTATGGAGTTCCCATGCCGCCGACAAGCAATAATACTCAAAGTGTATTCCTTGTCGTCGACATCGGAACTCTATAATAGAGATGTGATTTTGATTCGGAAGAGAACTTATTCGAGGAGCTAAGCGTAGTGCGGCTTTGCGTTGGATTCCGAAGGAGTCAAATGTTTCTATTTATAGGCTTCACGAAGAATACTGCCAATTTCTCATACGTGTAAAGCAGCTAACAGCTTATTTGTCGGCTTTGCTTTAAATTTTGTCCGAACAGAACGGATTTTGTCTTAGGTCCAACAAATAGTTTTGTTTCATCTGGGAAATGGTGATGGCTTTTATGATCTTTGTGAGCCGTGAAGATTCCTGTGAGTGAACGTGAGCTGCAAAGAACAAAAGTAGTGCACGGTGCTGTGCACACAACTCCAAGCGCAGCTAGCATTTGGGGAAGTGTGTTCCGCTCTACTTGTCTCTTTTCTAGCATGATAGTGCTCATCTAGCGCGAAGCATGATGTGTGACACCACATAAGTGATCTGAGGGTGTACACTGCAGAGGCACGGACCTCTTAGTACATGTGAATGATGGAATAGGTACTTGGAAGTATCAACAATAAAAAGTAATTTGTTCATAAAGGATACACGTTACCTCTGAGTTTTTGGAATTTCTACGTCCCACATACATACCGACTAATTGACGATGCGTGATTTGTGGTGACAGTTGAAAAGGATAGTAGAGTTATATCAAGCCCCGAGCAACATCGACACGCAGGCAACCTTCCTATGGTGGGATGCGTGGAGCTTGTTATGATTTTTTGGAAGGAAAGTGGAGCTTGTTATGATATGTGGGTGTCAACACAAGCATGCAGGATCGAAGAGCAAGGCAACACAAGCATGCAGGGTCGAAGAGCAAGGCATCAGAAGCACGCATATGACAGTGTTCCGATGTACTATTGTTCAAGCCATCGTGCAAGGATGGCTCCAGCATCGAAATTCCTGTACCACGCGCGTGCGTGAGTTCGCGCTCGCGCGGGCTGCGGAGCAGCCGAGCAGGAGAAGCAGCTACCCCTTCCGATCGCTGTCGTATGTGAAATCACGTGCTTGGGACCCGCATCTATTTCTTATTATCTAGTGGTGCCTGTGGAGCGTTCGAGCAGGAGAGCTAGCGCATGGCATGGTCAGGAGCCCGAGCCCATACTGCATGCACTTGATGGTTAGCCAAACTGTTTTGTTTTATGAGTGTACGTATAAGTTCCAACAGAATACGGCGCCTCTAATCTACGCGCGCGCGGACTCCTCCCCCAGGCTCACAACTTTTATTTTTTGAAAGTTTCATTTCCACCAACTTTCTGTTTTGGAAAAGTTTTGGTGCAACTTTTTTGGAAACTTTTGTCTCGAAAAGTTTCGGTGTAACTTTTCTGAAAACTTTTTTCTTAAAAAGTTTCGATGCAACTTTTCTAAAAACTTTTATCTTAAAAAATTGCAATAGAGCTTTTGAAGAGAAAAAAGGACATGTGAGAGAGATCATTGCACATGTGCGCGAGGCCCGTGAACACGAAGCATGCATCCACATGCGAGGGCTCTGCATGCATGCATCTCGCTCGTGATGAAGGCCGGAAGCGGACAGGCGGTGGTGGGACTCAAACCCCATGCATGTGTGTCATGGATGCACTACGGGAACGCGATAGGAAGCGGGTGCGCTGTCCGTTTGCAGTGGGAATTGATGCGCGCGGACGCGTCCTCGCGGGCGCGCGTGGAATAGCCGCGCCCCTTCAGCATCCAGCCCACAAACTCGGACCAATACAAATGGGCTCAAGCTTCGGGCTCACATACTGCACAGACCACCAAGGCCCACTACAATCCTGAGCAAAGGTTCCGCTCCGCGAGACCGCCACCAGTGTTTTTTTTGTCACACTCGCCTAGATTCTTTGACTTTTTTCATCACGGCGGTGCAATAAAATGGATTATCACTGTGATTTCCCTAGCATGTGTAGCGTGACTTGTAGATGTTAGATCTCCAGGTCGAAAAACTTCTGAAAAATGAGTTGTATCTATAGCAGTACTCATCGAATAAAATCCTCTATTGTTTCTCTTTTGTGTTCTGTTGCTGCTCGCTGGTCTCCCTTCCTCACTCTATCAACATGAGCAAGGAATAAGAGAGGGCTAGGGTTTCTTCTCAAAACATCTACATCATCTATTGAGGTGGCTATCAAAAGCTCACACAAAGTGGTTAAAAAAAGTGACCGATGAGGGTAAGACCGCCCCCACGGCTTTCTTGGTACAGAAGCTCTCCAATCGAAAAAAACCCTCGAACCCCGCGCAATAGGGCTGCTGACAATTAGGCCGACTACGTTCACCGTTGACCGTGTTGAGAACTACTGCAACTATCCCAGATAGGAGAGCTCAAAGCAGCCCATGTACTGGATATGACACCCAAGTCTATGTGATCGTCACTATATTTTAGGCTATCGGTGAGAGTATTCGTTTTTTTAATTCAACAAATTTGTGCACATCATGATTTGAACCCTTGTGGGATGCATCACCACTTGAGGCACTAGCAAGCTGAGATCCAGTTTGTCATAGCAAATTATCTAAACTATTAGGCTGATACTTTCTTCGTATGGAGCGACATTGGCTAAATACATTTCAGCACATGGGAGTTTTGCGGGTGATCCAATTTTTTTTTGTTCCAAACATCACCCAAAGCATGGACGCACTGACGCTTTGGCAAGATTAGGTCCCTTTAGGAATGCAAGAGAATTTCCTAAATCCTACATTTTCAGCGAAATTGGACTGATTTTTGTGAAATTCCTGCGTTCCAAAGGGGACCATAGTGTGTGAGATTGTATGAGTAAAAGAATTATGTTACGATGCATCATTAACAGATTTGAGGTCAAAAAATATTAAATAGAGAAAAGTGAAATTTCAGTGATTCAATAGATATAGAGATGGTTTTCATATATATATGTTTTCTCGTGATTTGATTGCACATGGTTTTGTCTGAGTTAAAACTTTGTAGGATGGTACTAGATAGATAGCGTGCTTCTGCAGTCCCATAACCTAGCTTTGCTTTGGTTGCTTGTTTCCATAACGGTTACGCGGGAGATTTTTTTCATACCGTGGGCACACAATCTGCTCCAATTAATTCAGGTCACGCCGTGACGTAGGTACCTTTGCAGTTTGCACCACTTCGGCGCACTACCCACTACGGAGCCTGTTCGGCTGGCTGCGTTGCAGCCTGCTGCGATGCAGCAGCTACAATGTTCCAGTTATTTCTTCAGCAGCCGCTACAGTGTTCGTAGTTATTTCTTCAGCAGCTGCTACAGTAAAACAGCTGCAAAACAGCCTGCCGAACAGGCCGACGGTCTCTCTCGACTTAGTGACAAGACGTGCTGTTGCAGCTACTCTTACGAAACCAAACGACCATGATAGATTTGGAGGCGAGCCCCAAACCAGCACACCCGTCAGTTTCAATTCTGCTTTGAGCAGAGACTAGCAATCAGTTAGGCCAGTGTTTCTCTCCTATGTCCGGTATATTTCTGTAACGAGATAATTTTTGAAATATATGTGGATCATATGCATGTCTAATTATTTTCTAGACACGCAGACGTCACCTTAGATGGTCCACAAATACTGTGCAGACACGTTGGTTGGCTTTGGGTGCCAAACTAATGGAACCTGCTATGGGATACATACAACACCTGTCAAAAAAGGTTCCTATTTTCGCAAAAGAGAGGAGTTTTACGGTGCCCTCTACCACTAGTATAATACTACTGGTATTGGGTACCGTAAAACTCCTCAAAGAAGAAGCCCATGATTTCGTAGTACGAGATTGGCAAGTCACCTTAGTTGTCTCGTTGTAGACATGAACGTCACTTTACCACAGAAAAATAATTAGCTGTAAATACAATACTAGCATGTCTTTATAACAAGTTGAACTATTGAATAAAGAGTGGTGCTCATCGATCACCTACCTCTGTGTTTTGTCCACTTGTTGATTGATGTGTTTGAGAGAGATGTAAGAGAGAGTTTCTAACCGGGGATGCCATTGCATAACACATAAAACAAGATCAGAAAGATGCACGTGATGCAGGAGATTACAAGTCTTTGCAAATATTCGTAGTAACCTGGATCTTGTGGGGTGGTCGCTTATCACTTGGGTCCTTTCATTATCTGCAGTTGGAAAGATCTGAAGTAGAGTACGGATTCGTCATTCGCCTCTGGTTTACCGCTCACTTGGGTCCTTTAATTTCATTATAACAAGTAGATGTGTCGAATAGTACTGTGTGGTATTGCCGTGTGGGCAACCGCCAGTTCAACAAAGTCTATAAATTCCACCGGGCAGTTACATACCCACACGGCAACACCACATTTTTGGCGCGAGGCAAACTCCAAAGGATCAAGAAACTAAGCCAAGATGAACACTCCCATGTTACGATCTCGGCATGTTGCTGCTGCTCCTACACTTGGGCCAGCACGATCCCGCCGTGCGCGCCTCCTGCCTCCACGCGCGCGGGCCGCCGACATGGCCGCCGCCGCCGATGCGCTTCGCCGGAGCGGGCTGCGGCCGGAGTCGCTGCCGCGGCACGTGGCGGTGGTGATGGACGGCAACACGCGGTGGGCGCGCGCCAGGGGGCTGCCGGCGGCGAACGGCCACGCCGCCGGCGGGCGCAACCTGGAGCGGATCGTCGGGCTGTCGCGCGCCTGGGGCATTCGCGCGCTCACCGTCTTCGTCTGCTCCCAGGAGAACCTGAACCGACCCAAGGCATGGCGTTCGCAGCTCGATCTCCCTCTATTCCGATAGTTAACCTGCCTTTAATTATGCGCGCATGTCGATCGTGACCTGGTTCTTGTTTTTTTCTTGGAACCTGTAGGCCGAGGTCGACAGCATGATGGGCTTGTCCGAGTGGTTGATCGGCGACAACATCGACAAGTTGTCCAGGTACGTACAATATTAGCAAGATCCATTTCAGTATATTAATTGGCACACAGTCACACTCACACAGCAGTGCCAGTAGCACATCACGGCACGGCACAAACCGCACTACAATTTTATCTTCGGTTTTTGATCTGTACGTACACAACACACAGGCAGGGGATCCGGCTGCAGGTCATCGGCGACTGCTCCAAGCAGCCAGCGTCTCTGCAGATGGCCGCAAAGCAAGCCGCGGACGCGACGAGGAACAACTCGCAGCTGCACGTGATGCTGGCCATCTGCTACAGCGGGCGGTGGGACGTGCTGCAAGCGTGCCGGGCGCTGGCACGGGAGGCGCGGGCGAACGAGCTCAGCCCGGACGACATCGACGAGTCCGTGCTTGCCGGCAAGCTCGCGACCAGCGTCGCCGGCGGCGAGCTCGCCTGCCCCGACCTGGTCATCAGGACCAGCGGCGAGCTCAGGCTCAGCAACTTCCTGCTGTGGCAGTCCGCCTACTCGGAGCTCTACTTCACCGACACCATGTGGCCGGATTTTGGCGCGGACGAGTACCTGCAGGCCCTGCGCTCCTACCAGAGCAGAGACCGCCGATTCGGGCAACAGAGACTCTAGCTGGTCACAAATAGATGTCGAATGTACTCTTTAATTAACCGGTAATTAATTACTAATATGAAACATATGTAAAGTGTAGAAACTTGCAATAAAACTAGTACGTACGTAAAAGTTCAATTGAAATATTTCAAGGGAGGATATTGATGCCAAGCTTTTTGAAAAACGTCTCTATATTCCAATAAGTAACGACGTATATGTAACACACAAACAAAGCATATCTACAGGCCTAGCAAAAAAAAAAGCATATCAACAGGGGTGTTTTTTTATTACTGAATTGACTTGCGGGGTAGAGGGATCGCCAGTCAGCCGGTGCCAATATAGTTGCGTTCATGCGACTCTCCGCCACCGCGATCACGTAAATTGACGATGACGTACGGGCCTGTTTGTTTGGGCTGTTGCTTTTGAGCTTTTGGAAAGCTGGCTGTTTGAGTAGCTGAAAAGCTGGCTATTAGAATTTTAATGTTGACTTTTGTTATATATATTAAGCTTCTCAGCATGTCAAAAGTCAGAAAAACAGCTCTTAGCAAGCTTTTCAGCTTTTAGGGTGTGTTTGGTTTCCTGGTCTAGCTTAGCCCTGCATATGATCTTATCCAGGCTAGGATAAAACAGGCTAGCCTAATGCAAAGACCAAAAACAAGCACATGTTTGGTTGGCTGGGTAGAAAACTTTTGTCTAATGTAAGTTTGTGTTTGGTTGGTTGCATTGTCTGAGTGAGATCACCTTGCATGTGAGGTGGTGAGTGGTAAACGAATTGGATTGAACAAATATTTGGATTGAACTTTTTTTCCCTTTCTTGCCCAGCATTCATTATTTTCCGACATCATATGCAAGCTCAAAAAAAAAAAAAAAAAGTGCAAGTAAGAATGCACACGGCCAACTGAGAACCATCGCCCTCTCTCTCTCCCCTTGGTTCTTGTTCGCACAGCTAGAAAGCTTTCCTCCTCTCATTCCTCATTTCTCTCTTTCAAAATTCCCCTTGCCCCTTCCAAATCCAATCACGATTTCAATGAATCTGCGTTGGAAGTGAGCAAATCTGGTTCTCCAAGCACAGTAGCAGTCCGGATCTCCTCATCTCCCTCATTTTCTCCTCCTTAAGCTTTTGCATCTTGCCACCATTGAAGCCCATGGAGCTTGAGCTCCCAGCCAACTGAAGCAATGGAACTCAGTTCGCAGCTAGCTCCAATCCAGTCCTTGTTAGCCACCGCCGGTCCCTGCCCGTCCTCTTCAGGGGTACTCGCGTCGAGCGCTCGGCCGCGGGTGAGTTCACTCGTCTTGCTACCCCGACGCCTCCCTCGCTGCAGTCAAGACATTCAGGTCCGCCTGGAGCTCCACCTCAGCCTCTCGCTCGCTGACTCACCGCGCCTCGTCTCACTCCTCGGCGACTGCTCGGTCTTCGGCGGCAGCGGCAGCGTCGCCAAGAGTCCGCTCTTGCTCGTCTGACCCAAGCAGCTTGCCGTCGTCCGCGATGCGACCTCGCCGCCAAGCTTGCTGAGATGGTGAGGCACGGCGGGCCACAGGGGAGGTGAGGGGAACGCATGACATTGGCTTGTGCAAGCCTGGCTTAGCTAAAATGGCCAATTCGTTTCCGGGAGGCAAGGCTAGAAGGCTACTTTTGCACAATTAGAGCCAGGTTGCTTTTACAACCAGGCAACCAAACAAGCAAAAAGCAAAGATTCTGCATAATTCAAGCCTGGCTAGACCCATATACGTGAACCAAACACACCGTTAGTTCATTTCATCAGAAGTCAGCTTTTCAGCACTCTAAAAGCCAGGTCAAAAGTTTGCTGTTTGTTTCAGCTTTTCAGCTAGCCAGCTTTTCAACTGGAAAAGCTAGCTGAAAAGCTGAATCAAACAGGCCCATATATGGTCACGTCATGACAAGCCCCACTGCCGAAGCAGATTGATCCACCCATTACAGCAAAAGGCGGAGAAGGTCATCAGATATCAGCCAAAGTGACGCCCGTGGGAAGCAACATGCTCATGCCTGGCATCGAACCCAAGCGTCTATCATCTATACAAATGTATAAAAAGAAGACCTCCGTCCTCGACGGTGCACAGCTCCTGCTGGTGTGTGAGGAGAACTTCCCCTCGAATGCAGGCGGGGGTGTTACATGCCCAGAACAAAAAAAAAAGAATTTTGGCACTTTAGTCTTTTTTTTCATCATTTCACTTTAAATTTTCGTTGCTGATATTTGAGGTTTACAACCTTGACTCTTGATGCACTTAAGCATCTTGGCATCCTCGGGGCAATCTTTATTAGTGTGGCCAAATTCTCCACACTCTTTACATGTAGAGCGGGATTCCGCTAACTTGATCGTCTCCTCTCTAGGGATATGATCGTTCTTGTCCAACCTTCTTTGGATGGCGTCGAGCTTGTCTATAAGTAACTCGTCATAAGCTTTTTTCACTACGCTCTTCATCTTTCCCGTAGAAGGTGAGAGGCTTTTCTCCTCATTACCCCTCTCTGATCCAATATTGATTTTTCTCTATTTTCTTGATCAAGCTCATAGCTTCAGCGGGTGTCTTCTCCATAATTGACCTCCCGCCAAAGCGTCCAAGTATATTGGTGAGATGCTTATTGCAAACCAGTGTACAACCTCTCGATAAGCTCCATTCGGCATAACCATGATGAGGGCAAGCATCTCACCAACTATCCCCATATAGCGCTCCAACTGAAATGGATGTGTGCGTCCTTCATAGTCTGTCTTAACGACATGGGTGAGATTCGGCTGCATGAATGCTCCGATTGATGAACTTGGCACCTAGCCAGATCATTCGGGACTTTGTGTTGGGCTAGCTACCTAGCCAGATCTACCTGCGAGGTAAGGAATATATGAAGTGTATGCTGTGTAAGCATATATGTATCTATTATAAACGTAAGTATCCATAGGTACAGATTTGTGTGTTTGTAGATGTCGTTGTAACTGAAATAATGTCTATGTACAAGATGAATAAATAAGGAAGAAGTACTATTCGCCTCCCTTAACTTTCATAGGAGGTGCAACTTATACCTCGAATTACAAAACCAGGTAGGATGACTCCCTGAACTAGAGGACGTGTTGCAAGTTACCTCCCTGGGCAGTATTGAGCACTACTACAGAAAAGGGTATTAGTGACGGGGATTTAAGGCTATTAATGACGGGGATTGATGCTGTCGCTAATAATACGTCGCTAATGCTCAAACTTTGTGACGGGATTTTCCCGTCGCTAACACTGCTACCGACGCGGCGGTAAACCCGTCGCTAATACTGCTACAGACGCGCCTGAGAAACCCGTCGCTAATACTTCTACAGATGCGTCGGGGTAACCCGTCGTTATTACTGATTCAGACGCGTCGGGGAAACCCGTCGCTATTACTGATTCAGACGCGTCGGGGAAACCCATCGCTATTACTGCCACAGACGTGTCAGGAAACCCCGTCGCTAAAGATGAATATAAAAATAAAAAAATAATCGCATGAGAACTGTCCCTTTCTTCTCCATTTAGTGTTCCAAAGCTGTTGCTACATTTGAATCCTAGACATCCCAGATTCCAAATCTAGTTGCAACTGACAGTGCAGAATTGAATTAGAAACACAAGAATACCACTTCACATTTCCATGTTCGGGTACAATTTATAAGAAATATCCATCCTAACAAACATGATTACAGAGTCAATATACATAAACATCCCCTTGCAAAAAAAAAAAAAAAAACATAAACATCATTCAGTATCCTGCAGGGTGGAAGTGGTAGGCACCTGGAGCCAATTCAAGTATTTGTTGTCATTTACTATAAAGAGGTAGTCTCATATTTTGCAGTAACTCAAACCAATATCTAGTATGCAGTCTCAGATTGTGACTGAAAAAAAAAGAGTTAGAACAGGATTGTGAACCCACAAAGGATAAACAAAGGGTTATGTGAACTGCAGAAAATCAGAACTCAATGTGAAATTAAGCGATCTCATATTCCAATAACAATAGATTAAGATAGTTATAATTTGACAATAGGTAGAAGTATGGCAATTTAGTGATGCATAATACAAAATCGTGCTGGAAGAACAAAAAGCAGTGTACTAACTAACAGATGCAGGCTTTGTATAACAGCTACGAACATAATTACTAAACTGTTGAACCAATTATGAAGATAATACTAGCATGGAAGATTTATAGCAGCAAAGTACTGATTCGAAGTCAGCTAGAAGAACATATGATTAATTATGAATGCAGAACGTACTAACAAAGGAGAATACTGCTGAGATGCTGGACTTGCATGAATTCACTACTACTGTGAGGGAAATGAACAGACCAGTCTGGACGATTATCACTGCAGAACTACCAAGGCGAAATCAAGTCAGGTCACCTGAAAGTGAAGATTTATATGAGTGATCTAACATGTGTATTTCTAACCACTGACAATCACATATGAACGGTTCACTGAGCAAATATATATCGGAAGAGTCTTAGAGAATTCCCTGAATGCCTAGGACAGACATGAAAATGAACAAATGCATAATGTTTGAAAATGGGAAGTAGTGACCCATACACGTCCGCTCTCGAGAGCACTTTTGTCTGATGTGGCACAGTGGGCCCTACATGTCAGTTGCCACGTTAGCTCTTCTCTCTCGTTCTAGCTCCTCTTCGCCCACCCGAACTCTTGCCACTCCACCCCCACCAACGCCTCCCGCATTGCGCGGGATGTTGCTCCGAGGTAATGGCCAACAAGTCGTGAGTCTTGAGCTCCTCCACTCCGTGCCGCCTGCATGCCCTCTCCCTCATCGAGAGCGTAGATTCAGCTCCTTTTCCTCAATCCGGGCCAATGTACCAACCACCACACCACACACCAACGAAATTCACCCAATCTGATTCACTCTTTCCATGGCAACCTCACCTAGTTGAGATCATCCCTAATCCATCTTTTATGTGAATTCGCAGCTGGACCGAGTGTCGTTTCCGATCTCCCATCCGCCATGGTCCACGATGGTGCAAGCTCCTGTCAAACTCCCAGTTCTGAGTCTCCTTCAGGCACGCCAACGCCGCACTAGGGTCGCTCATGTGTAATTGATGCTCAATGACAAAGATTGAGCAAATCCTTCACAAATCACCAAGATTTAGCTACGAATGCTAAACAAGGCAAGGACGAAGCATAAACTACAGGAAAACATGCCAACGCCGAGCTCTTGCAATGACTAGCGGGCGAGCGTCTCGTCGTCCAAGAAGCTGAGCGTGGACGACGACTCGGGCATCAGAGAACCTGTGCGCCGTCGAAGAACCCGCGCACTCTCCCATTGCGTTGTAGATTCAGGTAATTTTATTATTAGGGGGTTGTAGAGTGCATTCACTTTAGTTCCTTTGATGGAGCAGCATATGTTGGTTGAGGGAGGGCAGAGCCGAATGATATCCATGGATAGCTCATTCTCCCTCAACCATTTATCGCTCATGATTGAAGTAAGCTCCCGAACAGTCTCCACAAGATATTCTTTTTCAGTTGGTTCGGGAGGTGGCAAAGAAACAGGCGGTCTCTTTTGAAACAAATAGTTCGAGGTGTTTCCAAAATCTTCAAAAATTTCTTCCTCAAACTCAAATGGGAATTCAAGTGGTTCATCATCCTCTGTCATTGTTTGTGAATCAGATGAGGACTTGGATGTTGGGTCTACCAAGGTAGACACCTTTTGTTGTGTTTCCACAATGAGTTCCTCATCTTTTGACTCCGGCTCCTCGGGTATTTCAGCGGAAAAAGGTGTATTTTCAACAATTCTTTCTAGCAAATCTTTTGCTTCCGCTATGGTCTTATGAGAAAAAGAACCACCGGCAGCCGTGTCAAGATAAAGTGCGGTGTCTTTGCTCAACCCTGAATAAAAATGTTGCAAAAGAACGGGTTCTGGGAGCAATAACTCTGGACCGGAATCTGTTAATGAACAGAACCGTATCCATGCCGCACTAAGGGTTTCTTCCTCTCTTGGCGAAAGTTAATTATTTCCGCGCGTAGAGCAGTGATACGAGATACAGGAAAAAATGCTAGACAAAATTTGTCTCGCAATTCTTTCCAATCACCGTTCACTCTCTTAGCGGTGTAAGTGTACCATCGCTTTGCCTTCCCATTGAGAGAGAAGGAAAACAATTTCCACTTTAAAGTTTCATGCGTCATGCCATTGATCAATCGGCATGCACATAATTGCTCAAACTCTCGCAAGTGTTCAAAAGGATTTTCATTTTTAAGACCAGAGAAAGAAAGTCCTTTGATCAAAGAAATAAAACTGGGGCAGAGCTCATAGCTTGTTGAAACAACAAGTTGAGATGAACATGGTGGCTCTAAGAGCTCGCCCCGTGGAGTGGAAAAAGATTGAATTGTAGGTGATGACTCCATGTGTGTATATTTTTTTTTCTAATTTAATTGAACGGGAAATGTAAAGATAAGTTACGAGGGCAAACCTGGTCCGCTACAGAATTAGCAACCGTTCCCCGGCAACGGCGCCAGAAATGCTTGTTGGTATTTCTTACACCACGAATAAATCCGCAAGCGCACGGAATACCGTTGTAGCACTTCACCCGGGAGTATTCCAAGGTATCGTATTTGTTTTCCCCAAGAAACGGTGATAATCTGCAGCAAGGTTAGTTTTACCCAAGGACAACAAGAATGGTAGTAGTATAGGATTGAGAGGATGAATAAAGATCTACTTTTCCCGCAGGACGATCGCACTCAAGCTCTACTTGTTTACTTCAGGCACTGGTATAGACCTGGTCTGCCAAGTCACGCCAGCCTGTAGCTCTACGACGAACCCGAACGTGGAGGATTACAAGGGACGGACAGGGCTGTCACCACCTGCCGTCTACCTCTACAAACCGTGGGGCACGCTGCAAACAAAGGTAACCTCTAGCCTAGACACCACGTCTATGCCGTCGATTACTACTCTAACCCCAGTCCTGGTACCAATCTGGAAGGCTAGAGCACCCCTCGCGGAGCGATGATCCCGTAAACAAGTATAACAAGAATAACGACTAGTATGTAAAGCTCGCTAGATCAATATCACCACGAATACTAATCTTATGAATAAGAACAACGATCGTACTATGAACGAACGACGAACGATGAACGAACGATGAACGAACCAAGAATGAACGACGAACGATGAACGAACGACGAACGAACTAAGAACGAACGATGAACGATGAACGAACGACGAACGAACGAAGAACGAACGATGAACTATTAATAAGATAAATATCCGCCAAGGTACAAGATAAGGAAATAACTAAGACAAAGCTATCCCTCTCTTGATCCTTGCCCTCTCCCCTATTCTACTACTGTACAAGAGGCTCTAGGCCTGAGATGTGGGAGTGGTGCTCTCCTCTTGGGATTCTTGTGATGTGCTTTGGAGGAGGGGGGTACCCTTTTATTTATAGCCCAATAAGGTCGGCAACTTGAGGCGGTTCCTGACTTTGGGGGCATTGATTGCAGGTGGAACCGACCTCTGGAAGGCGGTGGCGAAGACATAAAAAGATGGGCCAGGGGGGCCTCTACCACAGGTCTGGCCGCGCCGCCGGCCGCGAGCGCAACGGATCGTGGCTTGTGCGTGATCGAGTCGATGCCCATCTGGCCAGCCGCTCCTGTTAAACTCGTTGGCGGCAGCGTTGTGTCTAAGGTGTTCGATGGGATGCCACATCCACATTGGAAGGAGGAGGAAGAGAGAGAAAGAAAAAAAAAGAGAAAGAAGAGGTGACGTGTCACGTCATACAAAATCGCTCACAAAACCGCACATGAAGTTACAACTCTTATGAGAGTTGAGGGAGGCAAAAATATGACTTCTTCCAATAAACTAGGATGGCGGCCCGCGCATTTGCGCGGCTAGATTTGTTAAACTATTTAAATTATTTTTATGTTACAGGAGTTTGAACATGATTATTATTATTATTATTATTATTATTATTATTATTATTATTATTATTATTTTATAGTAATACATTTCCAACGTAGCTAAAATTGATTGGAGAAATTGCTCACCGACTCTGTCATTTTGAGTGTGTGATGAGTCCTCATTTCTCTGAATGTTATATTGAAATAACCTATTTTTAGGTACCATACATGTAAAGGTCATCATTTTGGCAACTGGCTTGGTTGAAAAATAGTGAACATGCAAGTATTGTGTAAGGGCTAGAATAAAAGATGAATCACGGGAACAATATAAAATAATAGATATGATATGAACTCAATCGTAACATATATGTATCTTTTATTAAACCAAGTAAATTGAATAAAATTGATGCTTTTCTATGCAATTTTAATAATACAGAACTCCCATTTTTTTTCATAATTTGTTTCATCGTGCTCCCTCTACTTATTCTGATCATTTGTTCTTCTATCAGCATTCTTTCATCTTGGACATGCTTCTATTTTTTTTTTTAAAAAAAGGACACATGACATGATTTCAACGAAATATAGACAGAACACTAATAAAAGTTATGCAATATACTTTTAAGAAATAGACAATACCTATTAATTTTCTTATATTAGCCTGTAATGGTGTAATTCTTAACTTTGATTCACATATCTCGTCTCTTGCACTTTTAAGCTCTTTGCAACAATGCATGTTTGCTACAGGAGACCTTGACTAAATATTTTGAGCTTTTTATAATTATTTAAATATTCAATTTGATAGTCTTGTCTTTTGGTCGATGTGAAACACATAAGTTAATAATAAACGCTTGTTCCATGCTGTATAATATGATCCATCCACCACGACATCTAACTTGTCTCCTCATATCACCATTAAGATATACTTTGTTAATTGCATTGTCATATGATGTTTCTGTGTTCAAACATCAATCACAGCGCTCAAGTGCACATATGGGTGTATAGCATATGGTGGCCATGGCTCAATAGCTCGTCTTGATCAAGCCAGCCCCATGTCACTCGCAGTTACGCATACCTAGGTTCCATTGAAGACTGAACTATATATGCTTCTCGTAGATCTATGACTTTACTCTAAATAGGTCTACTTAGCGCTGCTAACGATTATCGTGGTACTATGTAATCAGATGGATCGTGCTTACGTGCATGGTTGCTTAAGGTCATCCAAACGTTAACCATCATATATGTTTATATATTGGGATTATTTTTCAAAAGTTATGGGTGTATATCTTAAAGTTCTATAATATTGTCACCTTAAAAGTGATCTTTACACTTTGTCAAGTATTTTTCTTTGTTTCCTTTTTTTTTATAGACACGCATACACATATTTATTACCTATTTACTTACTAAAGATAAATATCGTTAGTTTTTAACCATTAAGGCACTACATATTTAGAAAATAATGCATTGGAACTCATGTTTCATCTAAATTATATCTGATGAAGCAAGACTTTGGATTCTAATGAAAGGTGCATTGCATGTAAAGTTTTAGCTAAGGATGTGGTTTAAATTATTATATTGTTTATATTTTTCATGTGGTTTCCTAAGGTGTATTTCCTAACAATTTAAAGAGAAAATATATTCGCTTTCATTTGAATTTATTGTGTTTAGAATATTAAATTTTCTCTTCTTATTTTCTCGGATTAACGTGAGAATTTTTAGCATTTTAGAGCGAACATGGTGGCTCCTTTTTCTCTTCAAATTATTTATATAATAGAAGATAATTTGGTTTTGGGCTCTTGTATCATCGTTTTGTTGGCATGATGCCAAAGCGTTATAAGGGCCCTCAGAATGAAAAAGCTTCAAATATGTTGTAAGACTAGTGATAGGTATGCCCGCCCAAGACAGATGCTTAAGAGCAAAGCTGACTGACGCGGGTGGGCGCCAGCAACACGCACGTCTCCAGCTCTCCGCGCGCGCATGATGCTGTTGGTTTTTGTCCGCTGGCGCAACGGAAAGCTGGGTGCCTCCAAAACGCGTGCCGTGGCGTCGCAGCCCCTGCCGCGCGACGAGGGGAACCTCACGTATGGGGCCTCGTCTCATCGTTCGGGGCGCAAAGGCTGACACATGGACGGACGAACCAGCCAGCTGTTGTACACGGCCTGCATCGATCCATGGTGTGGCCGCGCCGACGACGCTGCCTTTCCTAAAAAAACTCGACCTCGGAGGGTATGACGGCTCCCAAGCAGTATCTAAGGAGAACAATCTTCTCACACAGATTGAGAAAATCCCTGAACCCCTCTCCCCACCCTTACACAGGGAGCCGTTCACCGTAAGATTTGTTCGACATCTTCTTTTACCTATGCTTTGAGTGGGGAAGAGAGAGGGGATTTTTTTCCGCACCATAGCTCGCGCTACAGTGCCATGCGGCACCTAGGAATCCATCCTGGGCGGGAGCGTCACCACCCAGTGGCTTTACCACTACGCTGGGAGCCCCTTCGCTACGCTGCCTTTCCTGAGCTCGGAGATTCCGGATGGCTCAGACAAACGCTTGCAGTAGCTTTTCCTCTTTTTGTGCGATTTTTTTATAGAAAACAAAGTTTGCTTGTAGTGTTCCGATAAGCGCTGCCCACCGAATTCACGACCTTGGCGGCAGCAGTACACGAATACACGTCACACTGTTGATTGTGTGTACATGTAGCAATGCAAGACCAAGACGGTTTGTGTTGTCTAGGACGTAAAGTGCCTTTACGATTAATCGTCGACGACGCTGGCTTCTTTGAAACAGTCCTCCATCCACCGTGGGATGGCGATCCTCGATGAACCATGCCCCGCACAAAAGCAATGTATATGGCCGTGCATTTCACGTTGTTGCGAGGGCGGGTACCGTATGGTAAATCATTTTAATGAAATTGAATCGTGGAAACAAATTTTTGTTTCCTGTAGCCCTCCATCATATGTTTTTTATCAACTAGCTAGGCCCTCGAATAATTTGCAATCGAAGCAGAATTTAAAATACAAATCTTATGTACAACATATGTAATTAGCAATTTCTATATATGATTGTGAAGAAAAATATCTTGACACTAAATTTTTGATCTTGGTGAATTATCATAGTATGGACTGCCAAAAATGGATAAACATCTTAGCCAACACTAATAAAAATATATATTAGAAACCTTAAAAATAAAAATTAAAAAAACTACCAAGCGGATACTTGAATAATTACTTTCACTTAGGATTGCGCTCATTATATATGGCAATGATAAGAGACTAGGCGTGCATAGGAAATCGAGGTATGCTTTACTTTTCCGCTAACGACACAATACACGTCATTGTGTTGTGGCATGTATATCCTCTGCTAGCCCCCGACTATATAAATAGCGCCTATCCCTTGGTCGAATTGCTCGTGTTGATTTCAGCGATACCTAAGTGCTCCAAAGTAAATGTCATTTTATCCTCTCCATCCTCGCCTGTGTTATTGCTACACTATGGCGGAGATATCCTATTCAGAGTTCCAAGCTTCAAACATGTAATTATTTTATCTTATTCGACTTATTTATTCCTTTCTTGAGCATATTCTCAAAGCCCATGAACTCGTCCCAGATCTACTTAATCTTGACATATATGCTAGGAGCTATCTTTTTCCCATCAATAGTTAGTGTTACCTTAGAAACATGGGCTTTTATAGATCAATTTATTTAGTATCTTTTATGTTATGCCTTCGCTTCATATGCTTATTGTGAGGAGATCCTCCTTTTTGTTGCGAATAAGTTTGGACCATCAGAATACGGTAAGTTTTCTAAGTGGAATCCATGCTATTGCTTGTTTGTTACCATAAGGAGAAGCTTCTCTTCTGCCTTTGGGATAGGGATAAGGCATACTCATGTTGTGAGCAGTTTGTTCAAGATGAACCCGCCTCATCATAAAGGCTCTCCTACACCATAAGCATGCCTGATGCCTATCACATTGGGATAAGACAAGCCTCTTCTACATGGTGACGACCCAAGAACGACATGGTGCCCTTTGTCAACATTCAGCTGCTCATGCCGTTGTGGCGGCTCCGCGCGCCGCCGCGCCCTCTGTCCCCATCCGGTGCCACCGCCCGTCGTCGCTCTCCTGCTCCTCCTCCTCCTCCTCCTCCTCAACGTGACATCGGTAACATGATGTTGCAGACAAGGTCGGGGATGCGTCGGATCCACTTAATTGATGACGCAGCCCTTCTTCTTTTTCGTGGTCCTCGTCTTCCGCTGGTTCTTCGTCATCATCTTCCTTGGGTGCTTCGTCGTCATCTTCTCCCCCAGGAGTTGTCGTCCCTGCCGCAGCTACCACGCCACCGGCGCTACCGCCATGGCTACCGCGTCACTGGAGATAGGTTACCCGACGGACGAGAAGGACAACGGCATGAGCGACGACGAAGGCTAGGAACTCGGGAGTTCCCGTACTTTGACATCATCAGGGACTTTGTGTTGGGCTAGCTTGTTAATTAGCCAGATATACCTGCAGCTAATGAATTTACTACCACGTGCGTCATCTATACGTTTCTGCTGTAACAACAAATGATTACATGTATGCTTTCCATGTCGCTAAGTGCATGGCGCCCATGCATGCGTGCTTTTGGATGGGTCAACACCGCGACAGATGGAGGTGCCCAAAAGAGGGACGTTATATAGTGCCTCAAGGCCCGAGTCTGTATATAGATATTGCGATTTGAATTATTCAACCTATCATATACTCCCTCGGTTCATAAATAGATGTCACTGTTGACTTTTAGACATTACATTTGACCGTTCGTCTTATTCAAAAAATTTGTGCAAATATTAAAATAAATATACAACAATTAAAATATCTTCAATAATAAAAACAAGTTATAAAAAAGTAAATAAGATTTACGTAAAAAATATGAATAAGACGAGCGGTCAAACGTGATGTCGAAAAGTCAACAACGACATCTATTTATGAATGGAGGGAGTATTGTATTGTACTAGAATTATATAAAGTGTGTATTCATTATAAACCTAATTATCCATCGATCGTTATATGTATTGTGTGTCTCCTATATAAAAAATGTCTATGTACAAGATGAATAGACAATTTGTAAATGAAGTAATTCTATTATAAGTTTTGGGTTCTTCTATCAAATATTTGTTCGCAGCAATGTATTAGCTAATTCTAATTACATACAAATTAATTAACATATATTATCCCTATATATGTATATAATTAACAAGCAATGTCATGATGAAAAAAACATAAACCAAAGTATCCTGAACATGTTAATAAATTATACATTATTTTATGCATATCTATTTACAAGTTACGACGAAAAGGAGCCACCATGTTCGCTCTAAAATGCTAGTAGAAATTCTCACCTTAATCCGAGAAAAAACGAAAAAATTACCCATCACTGCCATTATGAAAAAATTAGTCACAAAACCGCCTAAAATATTTATAAAATAGCTAAATTTGAAATAACAAAAAATAGCCAAAAATACTCCTCACACCTATTTCTACCCACCATGCCATTATGAGTAAAAAATAGTTAAATTTGGAATAATAAAAATAACAAAAAATACCTTTCACACCTATTATAAGTCAAAAAATAAATTTGAATTACAAAAATAGCTAAAATATCCCTAATTCTTATTTTTTATTTAAATAGCTTAATTTTTGAATAAAAAATATCCAATAAACACTAATCCTGATTTCTAAATACATCGTGATATGTCTAGCTAGCATGGCACATTTTTTTATTTTTAGCATGACACTTTTTCTTCAAAAGATTTATTTGTAGCACGACACATTATTTTTTCCTACCATGACATATGTTAGTTGTTTAGCATGACACGTTTGAACCGACCTTACTTCTCAAATAAAATCAAATACATTGTTAGATAAGACACAATTCAAGATAAATGATGACTCATCTCACACTCAAATTGGGGGATGGTGAGAAATTCTCCAATATATTTTCTATTATTTTATAAATATAAAGTATAAAATTAAAAATAATAGTAAACTATATTAAACATCTACAATAATAAAAAATAGTATAGTAAGTCTAGCCGCGCAAATGCGCGGGCAGCCATACTATAGTTGTTGATATTATTGATACAAATGTGCGGATCACCCTCCCCATTAGTTAGTGAGTGTTCTCTCCAGTGGTTTTTATTGATGACGTTGAGCAACATTTAAAAAAGAAAACGGAGAGAGCACATATGTACGTACATCTGCTTGGTTCTCTATGTACCATGCAGTCATGCCTTAGGATCAACCGTATTCTATACACGGTCATGCACCTTGGTTGGGTGATCATATCATGCTTATGCTAATATTGCCAGACGGCGAGGCAGTGTCATCAGCCGTGCGGCTGGCGCGTACGTTGAAGTAGGCGGACTGCTTCGGTTCAGGCAAGCTCGCTGCTCAGGAGCTTGACCACATCATGATGCCCGGTGATCCTCGGCATCTTCCTGAACGCATACTTAAATAAAGGAACGAAAACATGCTTCAAAATCGCATATTTATTATGGAGTTCCCATGCCAACGATGAGCAATAATATTCAAAGTGTATTCCTTATCGTCGACATCAGAACTCTATAATAGAGATGCAATTTTGAACTCATTCGAGGAGCCAAGGATAGTGCAGCTTTGTGTTGGAATCCAAAGGACTCGAAAGCTTCTATTCATAGGCGTTGATGAGGACATCACACCACCGGATACACTCAAGCCAAATCCTACACCTAGTTTCAACTCGTCATCAACTTGGCCTTCGAGTTCGATTCGGACTCCAGGAGCATCCTTCACTATATTGGGCTCCCAGGTCACATACGGACTCCGTTTGGGACGTTCCACATATGGATGGAAAGATAAGAAGAAAACCTTTCCAACGGATCCGGTCGCACATCCAAATTCCTTCTGAGTAGACGGGAATCGACGAAACAAGGAAGCGTCCAGAAACTGTTTCGGTGCTGCGTCACCTATTTTGGCCTTTGGGCTTTGTATCGTGTCATGGCCCATTAGGGGCGCGTCCAGAGGGTTTTGCACAACCCTAAACTCTATATTATCAGTAGCCGCCGTCACATTAGGGTTGGGGGGTTTTGTTGAGTTCTAGTTTTCTTTGAGAAACAGACGTTATTCGTTGTACTTGAGGGATTACCTCGCTGCAATTGAATCAGGGCCCCTGTTCTTGTTCTACTCGTCTGTGGCTATTAGTCTTTTCGACCAAGAGCTTGAACCCTTCATCTACTTCTGTTCATCATCCATATTTGCAATTTCAGATTGCGTTCTTATCGTTCTTGCTTATGTTCTTCGATTCGCTTGCAGGAAAAGCCTTCTTGGCGAGGTCAATCGAGTTGTACTTGGTTGATAACCAACGAAGCAGCGATGTAACGGTTGCAGGGGTTCGAATCCTTTGGATTAGAAGTCCGGATCGCCAACGTCGACGCACCACCAATAGAATTTATCCTACCTTTCGGAAGATCGGGACCTCCAGTTCTCATCAAGTGGTATCAGGATTCCAGGTTGCCCCGAGGTATGCTACCATCGTTTTCCTCTCAGATTTGTTTCTGTATAAATCACCTAGAGTCCATATAAAGCACTACAAAAATATATTTTCCGCTGTCCTACAACTCCGTTTGTGCCCCACAATTTTTCTTTTCAGTTTGCTTTTCTAAATTTTAGTCCCTCGCTTTGTCATTGTGTTCTCGTGTCTAGGTTTTGTTCTTGGTCCTTAGTGCAAAGTTTGCTGGTGGCGCATAATCTCCGCCTCTGAATCCCTGTGTTGCTGTTTGCTGCCTGCTTTTGTCTGTCGCACGCAGCGTAGAAAAAAAAAAGTCATAGAACAAAAAAATTACGTGCGAGAAGAAGAGACTTGGGCATCTCAGGATTATTTTATTACTTATTTAATATTTGTGAGCGTGGTGCCAACTGAGAGCTTTTGTTAGCCACATCAGGGACTTCTCAAGTTCCTTGTGTTCAACGCACTTGTATCCTTGTACGGTATAGGTGCCAAGGTATACTCAGAAAAAAAAAACTTGTGTTTTTCAACTACCGTGTGTGCTTTGCTTTTTGTCTTAGAGTGCACCTCTATATCCCTTCTATTGTAATTTTGTGGCGCTGTCTGATAAAAAAAAACAGCAAAGGAAAAGGCAGAAGGTGCTAAGGAAAAGAAAAGAAAAGGCCGCACCAAAAAAGAAAAAGGAAAAGAAAAATAAATTCAGAAGTGCTTGCATCCTTTATGTCCCTTTACAGAGTTGTATTGTTGCTTGCTTGAACTAGGGCCCGGACGAGTTTAGGCCGGCGACATAGACTAGCTTGGGACTACTTTTCAGTTTTGCAATTCTGCATTGAATTATTGATATTCCTTCTCGTCCGGCGACATAGACTAGCTTGGGACTACTTTTCAGTTTTGCAATTCTGCATTGAATTATTGATATTCCTTGCTACCATATTTTACCTGCCCAAAGCTCCACACATATACTTCTGATCAGTACAGGGTCACCTTGCAACTGTTACACTCAAGCTCTACAACCGATTTGTACCATCCTCTTGCTGTGGTAAGAACACTTGTAAGACCGAGTTAGACGCTTGTGAAATTGTTCCAGCTCCACCTTTTCTCCACTGCCTAGTAGTTGATAGGGATAATACTTTTGTGTTGTCTTTTGTTTTCTACTAACCATGTCAGGAAAGAAAGGAGATGATGAGTCGCCTAAAGACTTCAACGAGTGTGTGTCCAAGGGGGAGCTCAACAAGTTGATTACGGACCAACACACATACATAGAGGGCAAGTTTGCTGAGCTCATGACGAGCATCACCAATCTGGTAACTTGGGTTACACATGTTGAGGAGCAGCAACAAAGCCAACCACCTCTTGATGATCATTGGGGTGACATCGACGACGAGGAGGACACCGATGCACGCCGTGCAGCACGCGACGAGCAGAACCGACGACGCCTACGACATAATCGCCAAGGTATGGGAGGTAATCGTGATTGTGGTAATAATGACCCTTTTGCTAAAGCTAAATTTACCATGATTTCTTTTGCTGGTAATGCTGACCTTGAAGCATATTTAGATTGGGAACTTGCTGTTGAACAAAAGTTTAATTCTCACTTGGTTCCTGAAGAGCATAGAGTTAGACTTGCTACTAGTGAGTTTACCAGTTTTGCTTTGTTTTGGTGGAATGGTCTTTGTACCAGTGCTCCAAATAACATACCTGCTGATTGGAATACTTTAAATGTCGTATGTTATCTAGATTTGTTCCTCCATATTACCAGCATGATTTGCGTTTGAAATTGCAATGTCTAAATCAAGGATCTAAATCTGTAGAGGATTACTATCAAGAATTGATTATTGGTTTGGCACGTTGTAACATACATGAAGATGGCCAAGATAAAAGTGCTAGATTTTTTTGTGGTTTACGCCGTGATATACAGGACATTCTTGATTATAAGGAGTGGACTCGTTTTAGCCAATTATATCATTTTGCTCTTAAAGCTGAAAGGGAAGTACAGGGAAGGCAACAAAGCTCATTCAGATCCTCCTACCCTTGGTCTTCTCCACCACCGACTCAGTAGAAGTTGAAGTCATCCGTTGCCAAGACGCATTCAGCGGCATCCGAGGTGAGCAACTTGTCTTCTGTGCAGTCCAATGAGAATTCCACAACAGGTGCTTCATCAAGCGGGTCTGCAAGTATTGTGTGCCATCGCTGCAAAGGCATGGGACATGTTATGAGGGATTGCCCAAGCCGTCGTGCTTACATTGCTACTCCCAGATGGCGGATATGTAAGTGCTAGTGATGTTGAAGATGATTTGGTTATTTCTGCTAACCTTCTTGCAGATGACCAAGGAAAAGAGAGCGAAGGTGAGGTGATTGACACACTTTCTGCATCAGCCAACTACAAGTACATTCTTGTGCAGCGTGTATTGAGTACTAAGGTTGAGCACATCCCGGAGAAGTTACAACGCCATAATTTGTTTCAGTTTTTCCTTTTGGTCAATGAGCACCGTGTTTGTGCTATCATTGATGGCAGAAGTTGCAACAATTTGGTTAGTTCAGATTTGGTCAAGAAGCTTGGCTTGACCACCCGTGCTCACCCACATCCATATCTTCTTCAATGGTTTAATGACAGCAACAAGACTAAGGTAACCAAAACAGCTAGAGTGCGTTTTTCCATAGGTTCATACCATGATTATGCTGATTTTGATGTTGTTCCTATGCAAGCATGCTCTATTTTGTTAGGCCGTCCATGGGAATATGATAATGATGCTTTACACCATGGTAGATCTAATACATACAGTTTCATTCATAAAGGAAAGAAAATTGTCTTGCTGCCTTTATCTCCTACTGCTATTGTGCAATATGAAAAAGAACTTGTTAATCATGACAAAAAGGAACCACCTACAGCAACAAAAAGTTTATTAGTGGATTCTAGTTCTGCTGTTGTTGATGTACATGCTGCACATGATACACCAGGCTATGCTTTTCTTGCACAACAAGTTTATTATTCAAAGCATTATACTTTTAGCGCTTTGCATCCTGCTGCTACTAACCTTTTGCAGATAGTTAATGATGGGTTTGAGAGGTATTTTTGGTTACTTACCTCCGTTTGGAAATACTTGTCACCCGGAAGATCACTGTAGCAACTTTGACTCTACGTTTTTTCCTACAAAATATTTAGATATATTTGAAAGTATATAATGCTAATGTAATGTGCCTCAAAACCTACCAAACAATATGAAAGTCTGAAGTAATTAGAAATATTTTAGAGAAAAAGACATGTAGTCAAAGTTGCTACAGTGATTTTTCGGGTGATAAGTATTTCCAAACGGAGGGAATTTTTTTTATTATTTTGAATTTAGCTATTTTTTGGACTCATAATGGCTGGTGAGTAATTTAAAATAGGTTTGAGGATTATTTTTTACTATTTTTAATTATTCCGAATTTAGCTAATTTTTAGACTCATAATGGTATGGTGGGTAATTTAGAGATAGGTGCAAAGTGTATTTTTGATAAATTTTTCATAATGGCATAGGTGGGTAATTTAGATCACGTTAGATCTAACCGCTACTGTTTATCTTATTTTAATTTGTACGGCCGGATGTTTTGCTTTTTTGTAAGAATTTCTAGCATTTTCTTCCGATTAACGTGGAGGCTTTAGAAGGAGCCTCCAATTAGTCTAAACCAATAAAGAACCAGTTTTGAGAAAAATCAGTTTCACCATGACATCCTATCTACCCTGCCATCTGAACCGTCATGTCATATCGTGGGCCTAAAATCCAACGCATGGAATTGTTTCACCCACCTCCCGGCGTAACGCTTCGCTCCCCTCCTGTCCCCTTAGGTTAAAAGTTGCATGACCGTAACGCTCAAATCTCGGTTTTTTCTCACCCAGCACGACAGCTCGATCCCTTGCGCTGTGATTTGTGAGTGGCGTGATCGCCTTCCTATATTACGAAAAATTCGCATGCGTCCAGATCGAGCCGCCGCTCCATGCCCTCCACCACGACCTGTCGGCCCTGCAGGATGCCAGCACCACCTCCACGTTTTGGGGCAGGGTTTATGACGGATCCGGCGGTCTCCACGGCGGCGACGCAAGCGACGGTGGTCGGTGCACGTGGGTTGATGGCGGCGGCGTGGAGCGGCGATGGCGTTGAGATGGGTTGACTGCGGCGGCGGGGAGCGACGAAGGCGGCTTGGCATAGGGTGCGATCGCGTTAGGCACGGAGTTCCTGGGCGCCCGCGCCAGAGCTGCAATGGCTAGGAGTTGCCGGATCCAATCCTTCTCATGGCCCAGGACTATTTTGAGGTATTTCTCTTCTCTTTCTCCCATTGTGATCTTGTTCAATCCGCCGTGACAACTGCCGCTGCTTTCGCCCGTGTAGGTCATGCCTCCGCCGCTATACAAGGAAGCGTCTGATACTTCTGTGAAGGAATCCAATCCGGTCATGCTTGCTTATCTCTATATTTGCTTATAAGATATTTGTTTTTAGCCCAATTTTTTATAATATCTGCAGGTGCACAACTCGATTAACAATAGTTTTATGTACATATCATCGAAGCAAACTAAATGTGCCAGTAGGTTTTTTATTGAAGTAAACTAAATGTCAATAAATTTTACTTCATTTCCCACGCAACAATGTTTTCAATGCTACACCTCTTCTCTACAACATTTCCCTGGAGAACGATCTTTTATTTATCGATCGACTTAAGAATGGTGAATCAATATGTGATTATTTTTCTACTGATATTATGTGTCAAGATTTTTTTTAATCTTTTTGCACCTTATTCTTTATGTATGTATCCAAGTATATACAATATATATACCAATGGTGAAGCAGTGCCGCAAATGATCATGTGAGAATTCAGGAGAAAGTATAAAGTGAATCAATGGTAGTTTTCAGTTGAATTGGTGTCCAGCGCAGACTCCATACCTTTCAATGAAGGCAGCAGACATTGGTATTCTTTTTGAGCTGCTAGCTTTGTTGATTAATAATCTTTTTCAGGGAGCGTGCTAACATTATACAATCCATAGAATCCGAGAAACATTCCTTGTAGGAAGTGCAGGGATCGCTAATGATGCATATTAAGTCCTATATGTCACATCCTTAGTGGTGAAATTTTTCTTTTTTAATGTTTATAGGTTGTCTGAATAAATATTTGCTTGGATGTCAAAATATGCACTGGAATTTTGTAGAGTATTTTGAAATGCCTTTATCTGCTGATAAGCATCACAATTTATGTTTTTAATAAGATATTCGTAAGATCACCTTAGAGTTGAACTGTATTTTAGTTCTCTATGGCAGATGGCACCATATATCCTTTGGATTTCATAAACAGATCTGAAGCAAGGCAACATGTTCTCGTGCCACCAATGCTGACATTGCCAGCAGTGGCGAGTCTAAGGGGTGGGCCGGGTGGGCCACGGCCCATCACCAGATTCAGCCCAGTGAAATTTTCTAGCACTGTAGCACCATTTTTCCCTTTTTTCTTTGGTTTTTTCCCTTTTCCGGCCCACCCTCGCGAGCCCAAATAGAATACGGCCCACCCCCATCCTTGGGCCTAGACTCGCCACTGATTGCTAGACTTCCCAAGGTAAAATTGTATCCCTGCACCTATTTGCAAATTTTTTTAATGTTAAGATGACGCGATGAATTATTAGGTGATTGTAAACAACAACACCTATCTGCATCAAGTCTCATCGAATTCTGCAGCTTGTCTGTGCACCGGTTAATCAACAAAAAGCTCATGTGATCTTTATCCTATGGCAGAGTTGTCTGGCAACTCGCACATGCCCATGAGTTGTAGCTAAGGTGCCATTCGTTTTCTTTATTATTTTGCCATTTATTGCATTCTCTAGCTTCCTGTGTCCAATCCAATTTTGGGGGTGTGTGGTGTGTGTTCATCTTTTTAAAAAAAAAAAAATAAACCACTTCTGGTACTAAGTAGTACTGACTGAAAATTAATCCTTTTGTTTCACATATGCTTTGATCCATTGCTCTTATGCCGAGTCCACGCATATGGATTTGATGGCCAAACTTGTGCAAACAGATTTTAGTTTTCCATATGTATTGATGCCAATGTAAAATCAGAGCAAACGTAGTATTGTTAGCCAAACATTTGAATCGGGATGTTTTACCCAAAAAGGATTCTGGGTGCCTTGTTATCTCCTGGTGTTATGTCTTTTGTTTTTTTGTTGACAATGTAAGGACTTTCAAAACTGACAAAGATGCTCCGCAGGAGATCAGAAATGCAGATGTATGCTGGTGAACAGAGGAAACCCAGGGTGCACGCATCAATCTTTGTAACTCAAGTGACTAAAATCTCACAGATATCATGCATTTTCATGTGGTAGATTTATGGTGTACTGCATGATTGACTGCAGATTTTATGCGTAGTGCTATTAGTTTGTACAACATACTTTATTTTCTTTTGGACAATATTTTACTGAGTTATGCATATTTTTGCATTGTCAGCCTTACCAAAATCAGATTCGATAACTGCAAGCTGTAACTGAGTTATGCATTTACTCCTTGTAAGACTGACTCCAACAACAAGATGTATTTTTGAGATGCAAATTATCCTTTGCATCACATGTACAGTAGTTTGCATCTCCTTCTTATTGCTCCATCTCCAACAGCAGCTGGCATTTCGGGGCGGCAAAGAGAGAATAGATGGGGAGAAGAACCGCGCGAGCGAGAGACGGCGCCGCCGCAGACCCCGCGCGTCGCCCCGCCGCAGCTCCCAGCGCGCCGTCGGTACCGCGTTCCCGCCAGCCAGCCACGCCGCCCCTCTCTCGCCCAGCTCGCCGGCGTGCTGCCACCCCCAACCCCCACCTCCCGCTCCGCCCCGCCGCGTCAGCTGCGCCACCGCGTCGGCCCCCACGGCCCAGCCCGCAGCCGCCGCTGCGACCACCATGCCGGAGTCGGGTGCGCGCCCCCCTGGCCCATCTGCTTGGCAAGCGCCACAAACTCCCCGATCGCGCAGGCATCGGGCGGGTGGAAGACGAGGCCGTGCTCCCCGAGCGACTCGTCGTTGGGCAGCCGCGCGGCCTCTGCCGCGGCAAACGCCGCCATGCGGTCGTGCAGCACGACGACGCGGTGGTGCGATGCGGAGAGCTCCCCGAGGAGCGCAGCGAGCGGGCCTCACGCGCCGCCGCAGAAGGCCTCGAAGAGGGGTAGCATGTGCGTCGGGGCAGGGAATGCACATGTGAAGATTTGGAGCGGGCGCGGGCCTCCCAGAAGTGGGGCTCCGGCGCGGTGAAGTGGACGGGGAGCCCCCGCGACGCCCGCTGCCTGCTCACCCCACGACCTCGCCGATGCCGAGTGGTGGCACTCCGAGATCCTCCGCGAGATTGGCGCCAAGGTTCCATTGGGAGCTCGGCGTCGTCGAGCTCGCACCGTCAGCTTCGTCGCCGCTCCCAACGCCCTTCAGTTCCGTGGGCTCGCCAGGTTGGGTTTTGGGGGCTTCTCCGCGGCTTGGGTTTGGGGGTTGGGTGGCTTTGGTCGTCGGCGGCGGCTGCGGCGGAGGCGAGAGGGGAGCCTCCGGTATCCGGTCGCCGAGAAGCGGTTGTGTGGAGAGGGGTGAGTACGGACAGTTGCCGGCAGAAGCGGAAGATGGGGATCCTCCCGACGAAGCTCCTGCCGTCGTGCGAGAGCATGTGCGTGTGCTGCCCGGCCTACGCCCGAGCTCGCGCCGGCGACCCCGCCGCCCCAGCCGTGCTCCTCCGCCGCGCCGCGCCCACCTCCCCGCCGCGCTCCTCTGCCACGCCGCGCCCGCTCCGCCGCATCGGGCCCACCTCCACGCCCACCTCGGGTTTGCCTTCGAGGAGAGAGGGATTACATCTTTGCGTCGCCTCTCTCCTCAAAGGCACTTTGCCTGCTTTGCTTTGCCTCATCTGTTGGAAAGAATTAGATCGACTACAGTGCTCATTCGTGACGTATATATGCTTTTGGGGCTCCTTGTTGGAGTCAGTCTTTACTATTGAGTCGAGCAAAACAGAGCTATCTTGCGAGCTGTGAGGAGCCTGCAACAATCTCTTGAAGAAACAGATTCGATCATTCATTTCTTGTACTTAAAAGGTTTTTTCAACGATTTTCATGTCAATCAAATCTTGTAATTAGTAAATGAAGGATGGCTGCATCTTTTTGAGCGTTTATTGCTCTGCAACTTATGTCCTCATTCAATTGGTTTTAATAAAGGCTTAGAAGTATTGTCTCGTCGCTGAAATCCATTAATGTCAAATATGGTTTTTATTTTAAGATGTGCATTATACATAAGTTAGATATTTTGTAAAAATGATATGCGTGTGGCTGGTGGAACTACCGGTTGGTCACACAGTGATTCTTTCACGTGAAGTTGCGCATACTTTTAGCGGTTCTACCAAGTAATCAATTTTTAGACACGTACGTGGCGCAGGTGCATTAGTACTAGTAAATATATAATATAAGATATGGCAGTGTTCGGATGTACCACAGTTCAAGCTATCGTGCAACGATGGCTCCAGCATCCAGACCACAAACTCGGGCTACCATTGGAGCAGCGGTATATGATAAATGTAATGCTATGTGGAATGGTTTCGCTTCAATTTCTATAGAACATTGTAATAGGGAAGCAAACCAGGTGGCTCATCAGTTAGCTAGAATAGCTTTTAATAAAAAACAATCATGTATCTGGGTCGATGAGCCCCCTAGTTTTATTCTTGAGCACCTTGGTAAATGATGTAACTATTTTCGAAAATCAATAAAGTGCGCCAGGTGGCTTCCCTCAAAAAAAAAAACTCGGGCCAACACAAATGGACCTCAAGCTTCTCGCCCACATATATAAGCTCCGATTTCCGCTAAAAAAACCGTAAGATCTGAATCTCTGATTAGTTTCATCCACGTTGGTAATTTGTTAGCGACCACCTATCTACCGGAGCATACATGTAGCACAGCCCACCAAGGTCCACTACAATCGTGAGCAAACGTTCCGCGAGACCGCGACCAGGGATTTTTCCGTCACACTCGCCTAGATTTTTTTAGGTAAAGGAAAATATATTTCATCAAGCAAATGAAAGTATCTCGGTATCTTCATCTCAAGATGAATTTAACCGTTCATTATTACAAAACCTCACTATGTTTAGACTCCGTCTATCTCATAGGACAAATATGAAGCAACCAAACCAAAGTTGAAAGAATAGCAAAAAGTTCATCTTAACACAACCTATTACTAAACTTCGACCCATGTTTGGCGAAAATATCCATTGTCACCGTCTCCAAAAGTCTGCTTGCTTCTAGCATGGAGGTTCTTCCCTTCTCTTTTTGGAAAAGTGACCATGTTCTTATCCAGTACGTTCCCTGTAGATTACCTGCATAGGAGTTAGTATAGGTTTTTTTTATTAAAAACAATATCATTTCTACTTAACCAAATAGCCAAGCAAAGAGAACTAATTTCTACTACATTTGGTATCTTTCCCTAGGCCGAAATGCTAGTAGGCGATTTGAGGCCAAAAGAAAGTTCAATCAACCGTCAGATCAATCTAGCAAAACTGCAATAAAAAAAAGTAGTTGTATAGTCTCTAAGTTTCTACAGAAACAACACTTGTGATTTCCATTCTAGTTTCTTCTAGCTAGATTATCTTTAGTATATAACTCCTTTGTGCAAGAACCAAATGTAACATCCTGGCCCAGGGCTTAATAGGATTGATAAGAATACTCATACCAACAGTTGCAACTTCTTTTCCGGAAGCTCATCTGGAAAGAACTCCGGGGTTAAGCGTGCTTGGCCCGGAGCAATTTCGGGATGGGTGACCGACCGGGAAGTCCTTCCCGGGTGTGCACGAGTGAGGACAAAGTGCGCAGAAAAGACGTGTGTTGGTCTGTGGGGACAGTCTTGAGATCCTAGAGAGCTGCCAGGCGTGCGGGCCCGGCCTCGTGGAGGCGGGACGTCACAAGTGGTATCAGAGCCGACTCTCGCGGTTTCACGGGCGCGTGTGGGCGCAGTTGCGCAGGCATGGTGTGCATGGCTGGTGTGGGCCCAAGTGGTCACACAGCATGGCACATGCGCTGGCACTGGACGCACGGACGTGGCCAAGAGGGGACGTTCCTGGACTGGGGTTGATCGACGAGGACGTCGATCTCCTAAGGGGGTGAGAATGTAACATCCTGGCCCAGGGCTTAATAGGATTGATAAGAATACTCATACCAACAGTTGCAACTTCTTTTCCGGAAGCTCATCTGGAAAGAACTCCGGGGTTAAGCGTGCTTGGCCCGGAGCAATTTCGGGATGGGTGACCGACCGGGAAGTCCTTCCCGGGTGTGCACGAGTGAGGACAAAGTGCGCAGAAAAGACGTGTGTTGGTCTGTGGGGACAGTCTTGAGATCCTAGAGAGCTGCCAGGCGTGCGGGCCCGGCCTCGTGGAGGCGGGACGTCACACCAAATAAAAACCTAAATCTTTAAAGGTACCTTAATTTTCCATAGGTGACTTTTTTTCATCACGCGCGGTGCAAAAAAATGGATTAGCGCTCTGATTTCACTGGCATGTGTAGCGTGACTTTTTGTTCGTGTGTGTCAGATACAGAGAACTGACAATCGAATTTTCATGCAACTCGTCAAAGTGGTCAGAGTCACGGTAGTAATATATGTAGTACATTAAAATACTTTTGTTGCATAAGAACACTTTTCACAATAATTAGTTTAACATTTTAGAAAAAACTAGTTCAACATTTTTAATAGACAACTTCAACATTTTTAATATACAGTTCCAACTTTTTTGGCAAAAAGGTTGAAATGTTAGAAAAGATGTAGAAATAGTAGAAAAAATTGTTGAAATGATACATTTTAAATGTTGGATTTCGAAATATACCAGAACAAGAAAAAATGTATTCATGTGGGATCAAACATCATGAATGAGTAGATTCATTATTTTATAATAACTAATTTAACATTTTGAGTATAATATTTCTACATTTTGCAGAAAATGTTGGAACAATACCAGAAAAATTGTTAGAACAGTACATGAAAATTGTTAAAATGATATATTCAAAAAGTTGAATTTTAAAAATTCAAAAATATATCTAGCGCGTCCAAATCCAAACTAGATATAGGAATAGTCATGTGTCTTCTTGTCCGTGGGCTTGCATCGAGCCCGTGTGGGCCATTCTCTTACACATGAGCCTTCATGATGTGTTTCTGTTGGGCTGCAATCTCGTTAGGAGCTTATATTTTCTCTTGCGGAAAGTCTAAGGCCTGTTTGGTAGGGCCCGGCTGTGCTGGCTTCGACTGTGGCTGTGGCTTTTTTGAAAAAAAATTTGTACTGGTTATGTTTGTGGCTGTGTCTGAAATAGTTTGGCAGAACGGCTTTTCGTGCGGCTTCTCCTGATTTATATGAATAAATGAATTGGCAATTTTTCATAGTGCCCCTCATATGGAATTGTGCATAGTGACATCATATGTTAAGAAAAAATAATAAAAGAGAAAGTAAAGACTAAATTAGCTGCTTCAATTTAGGCTATGGCTTATACTTTTATAATGTTTTTTCTGTCCAGCAAAATGACTCCCACCAACTCATAGATGATTCTTATCCCTACACACTAGGCCTGAGCGTGGGTTAGTTTAGACGGATTAAGATGGGTTTACAACCCACCCATGAAAGAAAATCACCCAGCAAAATGAACATTATTTATGGACTAATGGCTTTTCACAAGTTTTGGTGATATTTTGATTGCAGGAATATTTATGAAGGAAAATCACCACAAACTATAAACAAAGAGGTATTTTGTCATGAACATAAATTATTTGAATACAACATTTGATCTCTCCATGTAAAGGCCCTCCAAAAGATAGTCAAAATCCACTTTTGGTTCACCCAATTCGGAGTTCCGGAGCAGAAGTTATACCTCACAGAAAATTGCAGGAAATGCTAAAATTTCCTGGCCGGACGGCTGGCCGGCTTGCTTTTGTCTCCTTTGAGTCCGATCTTCCTCCAGTGGACTATATGCACCATAAAACACAATATAACAAAAATGGTCGCAACCCAAAAGAGAAATAACAGCGGCCATGAAGGAAAATCCGCCCCTACAGACCCGTCGAGGGGCAAAAAGAAATGATCCGTCGCTACTTGACATCTGTAGCGGTGGCCCGAATTGTGAACCGTCGCTACAACTCCTCTGTAGAGGCGGCCCACATTTTCAGCCGCCCCTACAGAGGTAGCGGGCTGTAAAGACGGCCCACATTGTGAGCCGCCCATACAGAATGGTGTTTGTAGCGACGGACCACAATATGGGCCGCCTCTACTGCTTCTGTTGCGGCGGTCCAATTGTCACCCGCCGCTGTCGCGTAACATTTCGCTGGCCCAGGCCACATCAGCCACCGCCCCGCATAAAAATGTAACCCTAACCCGCCGCCCCTTCCCATTCTCCTTCACTCCCAGCCGCCGCCTCCTCTCCGCTCTCCCTCTCCACCGAAGCGACTGACCCTCTACTCGATCATCTCTCTCTCCCTCTCCACCGAAGCTACCAGCCCTCCACTCTCCTCTCTCCCTCTCCGGCGAGGGGCGCCGCCCCCTCCACTCTCCTCTCTCCCTCTCCGGCGAGGCGCGCCGCCCCCTCCACCCTCCTCTCTCCCTCCGGCAAGGCGGCAATTGTAGCGGCGGCGGGCGGATCCGGCGGTGGGCGCAACGGATCTAGCTATGGGCGCCACAGATCCGACGGCGGGGGCGGTGCCACGTCCCGGGCGGCGGCGAGATCCGCGGCGCTGGAGGGCGGATCGATCCGCGAGGCATCTCCACCACGGCTGGCGGCGCGCGGCTCGCGGGGCCACAGGGCGCCGTGGGTGCTGCTGCTCTGTGCGGCCCCATGGGTCCCCGCCTCGCGTCGCTCTCCATCAGTCCCGTGGCGGTCGGATCCGGACGACCCCCTCTCCACGCGACGGCAGGCGGCGCGGATTGTGGATCCGGCTTCTTCATCGAGGAGGAGGCGCGGCGGCTCCTAGATGCAGCTGCGGCAAGTACGACGGTCGAGGGGTTGGGGCCATCGAGGGCGTCGCAGCGGGGCGCCCTGCCCCCTCCTCTCCCTCGCCTAACGACACGGCGGCGGCCCAGGCCCTCATCTCATTGGCTAGGATTTCGGCGTCCACGGCGACCCGGCGGTGCGGCACAGGGACCACGGCGGCGCGGTGGTGCGGCTGCGGCCGTAGCTGTTTTTTTTTATTTTCTGAATTTACTTATAACGGCGGGTGAAGTTGTGAGCCGCCCCTACAGTGTCCTTTGTAGGGGCGGTTTTTCGGAACCGCCACTATAGACCAATATCTGTAACGACACTTGCATAGCCGCGGTTCCCACAAACCGCCGCTACAAGCGTTTTTTGGCCGCCCCTACAGGTCCTTTTTGTTATAGTGACATCAAGCCCGAGTGGTCTCCGTGTGGTGAATGAACAATCGATATTGCAAAGGTGGGTTTTAATTTGGGCCTAAACTTGACAGTTACTACACTTCTACCGCCCCCAGCAAGTAGCCGACCTCCGAACCGACACTAGGAAGCGATCTCGGACGTCCACGGCGAAGGCGGTGACCATCCAACACAATGGATGGCCAGCCGGCCGGCCTGACATGGCGGACAAATCACGTCACCGACTTCCTACATGACGTGCCCGCCACTCTACCTCACTTAGGCCTATAAAATAGAGGGTAGCTCCTACGGTTCAAAGCACACCTAAGTAGAGAAAGACTTCTAGTAGCGAAACTTTGTCAAGTTATTAGTAGAAGTAGTGAGTGAGTGAGAGGCAGAGGAAGCGAAGCTCCGGAGATGTCGGGGCTCTCTTCTTCGGCGCCTCAGGTATGTACGCCGCCTGAGAGTAGTCTCCTTAGTCTTCTAGGCCGAATAACATGTAAGGTATTATTTATTGAGCAATAAAGTAAGGTGTTCTTCTTTATCTTCTATGGGATTCTGGTATGTAGTAAGAATTTTTTTACTTACTACATGTGCTAGCTCTAGGAAATTGCTAGTTGCTAGTATTAATGATAGGTGAAAAATGGATTTTATACTTTGATTTATCATGAATTGCCCTCAACCTCACGGGATGTTGTGGTAGCCGCGAGTGTAGGTGACAGCTACACCAGTCGCTGTAGTCCACCACGTTCGGGTTGAATGTGTAGGGCCTAGACTCGGTTCGTTGACCGAATACGTTGAACCTAGTTATCGGGTTTCGTGTCTTGCAGGCGGTCGTGCCCCGAAGTAGATGATATAGACAGACCCTTATCGAATTACTCAGTTATTTAGTCTTTTGCATTAGATTACCTGGCTAGAGGACTGTCACTTTTACTGCATTAATTCTCTTCTTAGTGTGTCCCTTTTTACGAATATTCTTCTTAGTGTGTCACTTTTACTGCATTAATTCTTGAGTTTAATACGCTGTTCATTTCCTATGGATTTCGATAGCTTAGAATATACTCTCAGGTGAAAGCTACATCGGTATCCGTACGCTTGCAGATTAATTTCTGTTAGGCCTTAGGACTAACAACAACATGCTTCCTCGACGTCCACAGCAATGGAACACTCCGTGCTCGCAGTCTTAAGGTTGTCGACCATCATGGGTGGTCCGACCATTGTGACTCGGATTCAAAATGTCTAGTTCTAAATGTGCTGCTAGTCAGAGCTGCTGGTTCTACCTATCATCTGCATCGTGCTTCACTGACGATACTTAGCCAAGCAGGCAACATGGCCCTTGATCAACCTACGCTAATGCAGCAAGGCCGTTTAGGCAGCTCTTCGGTAGTTAGCCCGTCGATTGCTTCTCTTGTAGTTCCTTCTTTGTTTCTGATACCGCAAAAGGGTGCTTTGTAACCTAAAAGGAGCAAATTCCTTTGCTTTGTACTTTGCTTTATCTGGATAATATATATGAGTACGCTTTTTATTAAAAAATGCGGCTACCCAAGATCGTTGCCGCCGCAATCTTCATCAAGACACCGTCGTGGATTATCTTCATCACATCATCTGCTTCACGTGGCTCAAACACTACAAGAATCAAAGCTTTCCCCGACAGTTTACGGCAAACTGGCCAACAGTTTTTTATGTATTTGCTAAGTATACATAATAACTGTGGATAATGAGTTTGTAGGGAATGTAGTTGTTGGTAAATTACAAATACTGTAGAGAAAGACACCAACTTGAACTAGAAAACTATCAGCCATTATGGGGAAAATAGAATAAGAGGACTAAAACTGTTGGCCACTCTCTAAAACTGTGGGGAAAGATCATTTATCTTGTAGCTAAATCAAAGCGAATAGATGGCAATTCGGAGCCGGGTTTTAGCTACTCGCCGGGTACCTGACCCGATGGGCCCGGGCATGGGGCTGGTTTTCCACCGCGGGTGGCACCCGTGCCCACCCCGAACCGAGTCGAGGCCGGGGCGGTTTTCTTTCTCGCCCGTGGGTGCCCTGTCGGGTGCCCGCATGTCAGCCCAACTTTGAAATGTAATTTCTCGCTCTCTCCTAAATAGGAAATCGATCCCCTCCCTGCCTGCTTCCACCTCCAATCGAGCAACGCAGCGCAAATCCTTCTTGTTTAATTTTTCTAATCGAACAACGCAGCGCAAATTCTTCCTGCTTCCTTCTCCAATCGAGCCTATAATCGAGCAACGCAGCGCAAATCGTTGGGTACGATTTGAAACTTGACGCAGCTAGATGCGGCAGGAGGCTGGCGGCTTGATGGCGGTGCAGCAGGCAGGCGCGGCGACGCAGGCTGTCAGCGCTGCTGGCAACGCAGCTGGCAGGCGCGACGACGCACAGCACTGTTGCACCCGCGGGCGATTTGAAACCCGCCCGATACTCGACAGGTGCGGGCGCGGGTGGGAATTTTTCCCACGTAGCCGGGGTCGGGTGGCAAATTTCACCCGATACATGTGTCTGGACAGGCATGAAATTGGTCTACCCGTCTCGAACCCGACTCATTGCCATCACTATCGAAGCGTCATCAGGGCCATCGTTGGGTTGCCAAAATTGCCTTATGAGCACGCGTCGCCTCTCTCGACGGGAGACTCGTTGGTCTGCTTCTCTCATACTGGACCGTGTTTTCTATTATGCCCTTTTCTTTCTTGAATCATTATCAAGCGAGTGCAATTGGGCCTTTGCACATGCTTCGCGACGCTTCCTTCCGTACCCAGCATATATACGCTGCCGCTTTCTGTTTTGGCTAGTTCGTGGGCAATCTGCTGCTAGGATTTCTTACATGTAGATTATCCTATAAGAGTCAATATTTTAGATCAGTGTTTGAGATTCGTGCAACGATTCTGATCTAAGTAGGTGAAGGAAGGGAAAGCTCAGAGTGTGCCACATGTCACAACGTGATTAGGACGGGTGGGAAGGGGAGAAAAAGAACCGGTTTCAAAATTTCAAACGCATTTTTCTCCTAAATCGTAATTCTATTTTTGAATCTGTTTAAACCATCATGTTGTTTCGAATTAATGTTACAAAATAAGATCCAATATGAATATTTTTTGAAAATTTGAAATTTAAATTTTTTGTCAATATTTTGAATGTACTGTGTCAACATTTTGTTTGTACTATATCAACATTTTTTTTAAAATGTTGACTGCATGTTCTAAAAAATATTGAAATAGGTTTATAGAAATATTGACTCTTTGGTTTCAAAATGTTGACACCTAAATTGGGTTGGGTTGTTTAGATTTGTTAGGCTATTGAGTTGATCTACATTTTGCTAACCTTAGATTAATCTGCAGATAGGAGAACCCCTCTGCTGCTAGCCTAGCATAAGATTATTGTTTTGTGGCCCTTCGATTTTCATCGAGTCTATCATCCATCCAAGTTCAATTTCATGTTTCTAGTCTGTCCAAGTCATGCGTGTCCACCAAATATTGTTAAGTCAGCCAATTTTTCTTTTTCTTTTAGTTAGTCAGGCCATTCAATCTGATTAACATCATCATCATCATCATTATATTATTCCACTACTTGTGATTTATAGTAGTGGTTTATCTATGTCTTACATTAGTTGCGATTTGTAGTAGTGGTTCATCTATCTCATCCGTTACTTAATTTTTAGTAGTGTTTTATATATATCTCTTCCGTTACTTACAACTTTTAGTAGTGTTTTATATACTCTTCGGCTACTTACAACTTTTAGTAGTGTTTTATATATCTCTTCGGTTACATACAATTTTTTGTAGTGTTTTATATATCTCTTCCGTTACTTACAATTTTCAGTAGTGTTTTATAGATCTCTTCAGTTACATACAATTTTTAGTTGTGTTTTATACATCTCTTCTGTTACTTATAATTTTTAGTAGTGTTTTATATATCTCTTCCGTTACATACGATTTTTAGTAGTGTTTTATATATCTCTTCCGTTACTTACAATTTTTAGTAGTGTTTTATAGATCCCTTCAGTTACATACAATTTTTAGCAGTGTTTTATATATCTCTTCCGTTACTTACAATTTTTAGTAGTGTTTTATATATCTCTTCGGTTACATACAATTTTTAGTAGTGTTTTATATATCTCGTCCGTTGCTTACAATTTTAGTGTTTCATACTACTATATATCTTCCGTTGCTTACAATTTTTAGTAGTGTTTTATATGTTGCTTCCGTTACTATTATTAATAAAAGTAATATTATTTATGACAATATATATCGATCGTCTGAGCGCGTACATTCGCACCCAGACCAAGCCCACGAGAGAAGCACCAAAGCGCCACTGAGATGGCGCCGTCCAAGAGCATCGTCGCCCTCTTCCTCGCCTTGGCGCTGGTCGCCAGCGCGGTGCAGCCGTCCACTGCCATCCGGACCCCAACCACCGCGTCCTCCAACTCGGCCGCCGGCGCCGCCGATCAAGAAGCGGCCGCTGCGGCATCGTCCATGAACGCCGACGACGCAGTCGCCAAGCCAACCGCGCCGCCAGCTGGACAGGTGCCGGCCGGCTTCCCCTTCCCGCATTTCCCAGTGCCCGGCGACGGCGGCAGCGCTCCGCCAGCTGGTAGTGGCCAGCGCACCTTCTTCCCCTTCCCTCCGCTCCCGCCGGTCTTCCCATTTCCCGGCTTTCCCTTCCCACGGCTCCCACCGGTCTTTCCATTTCCCGGCTCTCCCTTCCCACAGCTCCCGCCACTTTTCCCACTTCCCGGCGCGCCGCCCGGCGGGCAGTTCCCGCCACTTTTCCCGATCCCGGGCTTCCCGCATCCCGGATCACCAGGGACACCACTACCGTCATCGCCGCCGCCCATATTGATGCCTCCTCCGAGTCCTCCAGTCACCGCTCCACCTCCAGCTCCGACCAGCCCTGTCGCCGCTCCACCTCCGGGGTAAGTAATTAATCCTTCCCTGAAACAAGTCTCGTGCGTTGGTTTGAATCTGAGTTGTGCTGATTATTATGTTGGTGCTTTGTGTTCTGATTCCATCTTGCATATACTGCTCTGCAGCTCCGTCGCCGTACAAGCAGAATGAAGCTAGCTAGTTAAGGTGCCCCGGCCTGAAGAAGATCAATAAGATCCTTTGACGTCGTATGTTTTCCCTAGTAGTGTGTAATATGGCATACATATGCCATAAGTTGTGCCAGTTAATTCAATATGGCATACCTATGCCATAAGTTGTGCCAGTTAATTCAGGATGTCGTCTGTCGCGTGTGCCAGAGTCGTTTCTACGTTTTATGCGTGCAGTGAAATTCAAGTTCGTATCCAAACAGAGGCCTTCGATCTCTGAGCAAAAGATTGAGCACAACCTCCATCTTGCGCCAGAGTTGATCGATTGGTGTCATGTACCCAAAGTATCTTAACAAAATTGCCCAGCGATATGTGTAAAATTTGATCGATCACAACCTCCGCAGCTAATCATGCCGATGCAATCCTAACAACGTTTTTGTGTTTAAATAAGCGCTTTTATCTGAACACGATCGACACCACCAAACAAATCCATCAAAGGTATCTTCGGCTGCCACACGACCGATCTTACGTATCCATCCAGATCAGCGATCGATGGCCAACTCAAAGTACTTCCTGATCGCCTCGCTCGTCGCGTTCGCCGTGGTGGCGCCATCAGCCGCAGTCAGAGCCGACCAAGAAGCGGCCGGGAAGACACATGTCGCGCCTGCTCCATCACCAGCCGAAGATCCGCTGCAACTGACATGGCTCCTGTCACCGGAGTTCCCTTGCCTGCCGTTCCTTCCACAAATCGTGCTGGATCTCTGCCGAATTCTGTTCCCGCCCTCACCGCCACCGCCATCGCCGTCGTCAACGTCGTGCCGGCCGACGCTGCTGTCGCTGATGCCGTGCGCCGGCTTCCTCACCGACGCCAACGTCTCGACGCCTCCGAACGCCGCCTGCTGCGACGGCGTTGGCCTTTTCTTCAACGACACAAAACGGCCGCCATTTTGTGTCTGCCACGTCGTGAACGGCGACATCGGCCGGCTTTTCGGCGCGACCGTGAACTGACGCGCGCGGCCTCCCTCATGCGGGACTGCAAGTACAGCTTAAGTTGACCAGTGACGCAGCGTGACTCGCCCCTCCTCCTCCTCCGCCCCATCCGGGGCGCGGCGCGACTCGCCGAAGAGCGTGGATCTGCGGCGGGGCGGCACTAAGGTGGCGGCGGATCTAGCGTGCTTGGCGTGGCGGCGCGAACCTGGAGGGGCGGCGGCGGATCCGATGTGGCTTGGTGCGGACCCGAAGGGGTGGTTCATATATCTAATCCGGTACTTACGATTGTAGTAGTGTTTTATCTATCTTTCCTACTTGCAATTTGTAGTAGTGCTTTATATATCTGTTCGGCAACTTGCGATTTATAGTAGTGTTTTATATATATATCTCTTCCGCTACTTGCGATCTATAGTAGTGTTTTATATATCTCTTCCGTTACTTGCAATTTGTAGCGGTGTCTCATATATCTAATCCGGTACTTGCTATTTGTAGTAGTGGTTTATCTATCTTTTTTTCTACTTGCAATTTGTAGTAGTGTTTTATATATCTGGTCGTCAACTCACGATTTGAGTAGTGTTTTATATATCTCTTCCGTTACTTGCGATCTGTATTAGTGTTTTATATATCTCTTCCGCTATTGCGATTTATAGGAGTGGTTCACTTTAACTTCCTTTTTGATTGACTTGAATCTCCCTATATTTGTCGGTTCTACAGTGTCCAAAATGAAATTCTTTTGTGGCGGAGATTTATCTCCGTTAACATTGTTGAAAGAGTTTCTAGCTTTTGTGGCTTTGTACAATCTGCACGATGAGATTTTGGATGCAATTTCGTTTTAGATGTTTAGTTTTCAAATGCAACATTATTGCATATGATTTGCATATGAAGAGAGTGTTAAGAGTGCAATAGTAGTATAGGACTTTAATCATAGAGTCCTTATCTTATTATAGAATTGATGAGTCACGTAAAAAGCTATTATTAATAAAGTTGTATTCATATAACAATCTATTATTTTAGTATTTGAAGGTCCAAAGGAGCCACCACGTTCGCTCTCGAGGTCACGAATTACCACGTTAATCGAAAAAAAGAAAAGCTATGAGCTGTTGGATTTTATGAAGATTGAACGGCCCAGATTGAGTAAAAGAGTCCATGATACAAGCGTATTTACCATAGTTTCGGAATAAACAAATAAAATCACGTCATGTCATGGTGATTGGAGTTCAGGCAAGGAAGAGTCCACACATAAAAACATATAATCAACCCAGCTAAAAAAGTTCTTAGGGAAGGAAAAGGAGTCCTACAGGTTTGGCAGCAGCATGTGGCCGTTCACATGGTTGGCAGTCGTAGAGCGACGTGAGAGAACCAAACAACAGTATTAAGATAGAATCTGCCATCAACATGATATATGCTTGCCGGCTTAGATAGAATCACAGCAATAAACATCAACCTCCGCCAGAGTAGGCCATCGCAACAGACGGCGACCAGCAGAGGAGCATCAACTGCGAGGACTCCGTGGAAGACGCGGTGGCCGCGTACCCGTCGCATCATGCCGCGGCTGGCATGGCCATCGCGGGCAGAAACTACTCTTCACTGCTGCAGTGGCGCGGACGATCGAATCCGGCTGCCACCAAGCAGCTAGCTCCTCGCTCCCACCTCCGTCCCATCTGCTGAGCAATCACGCCGCCGCTTGCAGGTCACCAGAAGGTGCCGAACATGATAAGCCAACATGTGCCGAACAAGTGTCAGGTCCCTGCCGTTTGCGAGCCACCGGAAGCGATCTTGCCGCCGTATGCAGATCACTGGAAGCCAAAGCAATTTTGGCGCTAATCACGATACAACACTGCCTGCCGAACAGTCTCCACTACCCCTGCAGGTCTCCAGAAGCAATCTTGATGCCATTTGTTGATCATTCAGAAGTTGTCTCCCCTTGACGGTTCATTCAAATTTTATTCTATCCATGGAACACTAGACACCACCTCTTATGGAGCAATGGTGCAACCTCGACGGGCCAACGTGATCGACAGTCCATATTGAATTGTGAATCATATTTATGCTGCAACATCTCCTAACCCACCCCTTCTTCATGCTTATTATTATAGTGTGATGTACACAAATGATTAAGTTTCAGTTCACGGACGATCACTCGAACAAGCTTCATATCCTCTTCGAGGACCTGGTAGCTGGATCTGCATCTTGGGCGCGGCTGCAGTCTCGGCTTAGCCTGGTCGTCTCTCTCAATTCTTCTCTTGAAACTCGCACTGCAACATGCGTATTTCGGACATTTTTTTCCTGTAATGATTTTAGGTACTTGCTGATCTGATCTGATCGATAGTTAATAAGGGGATTTTTGGTTGATCAATAACCAATGGAGACAATAATTATCTCATTACAGGGCACATCCAAAAATTATTTGCTCGAACCTGCACTACCTCACCGATAGTTTTCTTGGCTGGATAAAGTTTTTTCTGCTCGCTGATTTTTTAGATAAAGGGAATTTTATTTCATCTAGAAAATGAAAATAAAATTTTCTGCTCGCTGATAGATGCCATTCAAGCTCTCTCCTGGGTTGATTTATTTCTGCTTGCCGACAGATTTCTCACTGAGCAACTTCTCCCCAGCCCATCTTCATGCTCACTTTTTTGTATCAACTTGCATGTAATATTCAGGTAGCATGACACGGTTAATACCTTTCTAACTTTTCAACCATATTTTGCATTTTTCGTTTTGCAAGCACATAAACAAAGCGCTAATATTTATGTTTCAGGTAGCATGCCATGGTTAATATCTTTCTAACTTCTCTTCAACCATATCTGTATTTTTTCGTTTTGCAAGAACATAAACAAAGCGTTGACATTTATGGAAACATTTTGAAATATTTTTTAGAAACTATGATTATTGATAATAGCCACAATAATAGTGTCTTAAAAAGGTTGAGTTTTATATTGCCAAAGTAGGTGTTCTGCCAAGGAATAAGGATGTCCATATTCTGGATTCATTAACAGAGACTGTTTAATGTCCAAAAGAGAACATTGCCAGAATAAAGGCATTCTAATTTATTTCCTTCCAAGTCTTTGCATAATGACGATTTCTGTTTATGGTGACCCCTTCGCACAAGTTAAGAAAACATATTGTAAGGTAACATCAATCTATTAGTAGTATGTTACTCTCTTCTTTCATAAATTGTTGTCGTCGTTGACTTTTTGAGTTACGTTTGACCCTTCGTCTTATTCAAAATATTAGCTACTAAAAATGACACAGAATCAACAATAACGGAACCTACTAAGTTCTCGAAACTAACAACATTTTCCTACAACACTCATCCAAAGAATAAATCTCTCAAAAGAGAAGTATAGGAAGAGCGGTAGGGAAGTAGCAAGGAGAACCATCGTTGGTGAAGAAGCTATACCAGTGGATGAAGAACAGGAGCAGCAGCAGGTCTTGAAGAACTGAAGGATAAAATGACGCAAGTCCTCGAGAGGAAGAGAAGGAAACATGGACTAGGAGAGAGTACTCTGTCTATGTTCAGGTAATGATGCAGGAGCTAGAGAAAACAAGGGATGTTGACAGCGGGAAGTAATCAGGTTCTCTCGGATATATGGCGGGGTAATGTTGATAATTTAAAGCCAGAGGTTGTTCAAATAGATAGACATAGTGGTCTGATCCTTTTAAAAAAAAATAATGGAATTTTTTTGGGCCATCCTTGATGCATACATCCCATGGTTACAACATTCTTACAAGGTTCAAGGATAATCGAAACCAAGTCAAATGCTCATAGAATAAAGCATGATAAAATAACCTCCTATCTTTTTAACGACAGTAAAATTTTGAACCAACCAACATCATTAGAATAAGAATAGATGGAGTATCAAATAATTTGTATGCATCATTATACATAAAAACATTCAAAACTAGCCGCGCTATCAGCGCGGGTCACCTTACTAGTATATACTGATTGCCTGGCTCTCACATTCGCACAGCTCACGAGAGAAGCACCAAAGCGCCACCAAGATGGCTCCGTCCAAGAGCATCGTCGCCCTCTTCCTCGCCTTGGCGCTGGTCGCCAGCGCGGCACAGCCGTCCACCGCCATCCGAACCCCAACCACCACGTCCTCCAACTCGGCCTCCGGCGCCGCCGATCAAGAAGCAGCCGCTGCATCGTCCACGAACGCCGACGACACAGTAGCCAAGGCAACCGCGCCTCCTGCTGGACAGGTGCCGGCCGGCTTCCCCTTCCCGCTTCTCCCACTGCCCGGCGGCTGCGGCGGCAGCACTGCGCCGGCTGGTGGCAGCCAGCTCACCGTCTTCCCCTTCCCTCTGCTCCCGCCGATCTTCCAGTTCCCGGCTTTCCCTTGCCATAGTTGCCGCCACTTCTCCCACTTCCCGGCGCGCCGCCCGGTGGGCAGTTCCCACTTTTCCCGCCAGTTTTCCCGACCCCGGGTTTCCCGCGCCCGCCTAGTTTGGACAAGTTGTCAGCACAGAGCACCTCCTCGGTGCCATCGTCATCATCGGCGCAAGTGAGAGACTGTCTGCCGCCGTTGATGGCGCTGATGCCGTGCATGGACTACCTCACCAGCACTGGCCGCGGCGGCGGCGCGCCTCCGAGCGCTTGCTGCGACAGTTTCAGGACCCTCGTCAGCGACGCGCCAATCTGCCTCTGCCACGGCCTCAACGGCGGCGACATCAACAAGCTCATGCCGGCGCCCATGGACCTCACGCGCATCATGTCCCTCCCGGCCACGTGCCGCGTCGCGCTGCCGTTGCACACGCTCGCCAAGTGCGCTGGCAAGTGACTGATAACTATAAATTTTTGTTATAGTAATACTGTATTCTTGTACATATACTTTTTTACATATCAGAGATTAGAATTATGTTGATGAAAATTGTACAGCTGGACCAGTGCCGCCTGCTCCGAGTCCTCCCGAGCGTCTCCAGCTCCGACCAGCCCTGTCGCCGCTCCATCTCCGGGTAAGTAATTAATCCTTCCCGGAACTTGGTTTGAACCTGAGTTGTGATAATTAAACCAAAGATGATTATGTTGGTGCTTTGTGTTCTGATTCCATCTTGCGTATATTTCTCTGCAGCTCCATCGCCGTAGAAGCAGATTCAAGTTAGCTAATTAAGGTGCCCGGCTTGAAGAAGATCAATAAGATCCTTTGACGTCGTATGTTTTCCCTACTTGTTTGGTAAAGCGTGCCGAGCAACATGTGTAATATGGCATACATATGCCATAAGTTGTGCCACTTAATTCAGGGTGTTGTAGCGTTTCCGCTTTTCACAGGATCGAGTCGGGAAATGCTGATGAACAGACACAACAGTACATCACATAAATAAGCACAAATGCTTACATCTTTAAGTTATTACAAGTCTCAAATGATTTAAACACATGAGTAGCACAGCGGAAGTCTGAAGATACCTAAAACAACAACTACTCTCGACGATACAAAGGCCGCACATCGAAGCCCTGCGATGTGGACCTGCTGAGAAACTCCACCAAGCAACAGCGGAAGCAAAAACGATACCTGCACAAAAACATAAAGAGCCAACCCCTGAGTACTAGTTACTCAGCAAGACTTACCCGTCAACGTGGCTAACTACAGCCGACTCCTAGAATGCAAAGGCTACAAAAAGGGCAGGCTGACTCACTTGCATCTATCCGCGCTAATTACTTGATCCTAATTTCAAGTTTTATTTCCAATTAAGTACTTAACCAATAAAACAGTGCACTTATTTCTAAAACGGTATAAAGTAACAATACATCAGGTAACAGCAGTATACAATAAGATATATAAAGGTAACAGTAATAATCTAGCATCATCATCATCATCCATAATCACACTACGACGTGACTCAGTGAACAAGCGGGGTGCTCATTTCCGAGAGCGGCGGCATCGATGTACATCCTGTAGGAGAAACCTGACCACACGACATATGCGCCCGCGAACAGACCACATATGGCAACCTTTCACAGAGCCCCCGCAAGGCCGAAATGATCTGCTGCTCCTGGCGGAAGTCTTGGGCCCACGGAACACCCAGCCCAGCCGTTGTCCATAGGTGGCTCCCCTCATTCCTCCGTAGCAGCAGGCGGCGTTTCGTCCCCACGATTGCTAAGCTACTCAGTTTACTGGGCCCATAAACACCAGCATGTGAATCAGTACGTTCAAAACTTGCTCAGCGGGGCCAACAACGAACGTTCCTTAATCGACACAGACGGGGCTACCACCGTGAAGGCCCAGCCTTCTCCAACCATCCTACACAAACAATCCCCGTCCGGTCTGCAACAACCTAAATTCTGCTAGTACAGTCCAGAGTAATTCCTATCATGCGAGTGGGACCTGCCACTCGTCTTCTACCGTCCGCTAGCCACTAAGCATAGCAAGTTCTAACGTTACCCTAGAACCAACTACTACAAAATAGGACACAAGGTAGGATCTGGAAGGGTAGTCCTAATGCAGTTCTAAGGTTTCACATCAACTCCTAATAAACCTAATGCACAATCAATTACTAGCCCCAATCAAGTGAGAAAATAAAAATCTAACAGGTAGGCATGCACCGGGGCTTGCCTGGCTCAGGTACGATACTAGCACAAGTACAATCAGCAGTGATGTCAGTGGCTCCGTCTGAGCCTGCTCCAGCAGCCGGTCTTCCACCTGCTCCTGAATCGCCTCGAGAGCTATATGCCATAACAAGGAAATGCAAGTTAGATGCAATAACATGATGCAAGTAAGGTTTAATTGTTTAACTGGACTGTCATTCAAGTTGTATTAAGAAGGGTGGATTATCATTGATTAAATTGATTAACTTTATTAACTTTCCTTTGTCTGAAGTATTTCCTTCATTGAAAACAGATACTTCAAAAATTATATTCAGTCCAGCGGCATTTTTCTAAGGATCAACACCATTGAAAGTAATTTACAGTGAAGTTTGAAGACTTACTGCTTTAAGGATTAATTATAACGATTTAATTAGGACAGCCGCTTAAATAAATCATTAGAAATTATTTAGACAGAAAATGACAGTAGAAAAATGCTCTGTAAGTGTGTTATCAGTTTAGTTATCAGCATGCAAAAGTTAAAGATTTAAAGATTAACAGAGACAATTATTAAGATTATACAAGATTTAACACTTAAGGAATTTTACAGAAAACAGAGAAATTATTTTTTTCAGTTTGACAATTTTGTTGGGTAGATCTGGTCACAAGGAACCCAACAAAATTGGATTTGCATTTTTCTGATTTTATTTCGATTTATTACGAATTATTGAAGGTTTGCTGGAATTTCTGGGATTAAAACAAAACTGAGAAATTCCTGGAAAAAGGGGACGGGCTCGGTAGGGTTTGGATCTGGGCCGCGCGCGGGTACCGGACTGGGCTGGGCTGAGTCCGACCCAGTTCCGCGGTGCTCGCGCACGTCGCGCATGGCGCGACGGCGGCGGTGGCGCGGCTGCTCCGGCGAGCTGAGAGGGAGGGGTGAGGAAAGGTGAGGGGCGCGCGGCTCACCGTGATGGCGCGGGTCGCGGCGGGGAACAAGACGTCGACGGTGGGGTCCTGGGATGGTTCTGCGGCGAGGAGTGGCGCGTCGGACGGCAACACGTCGGCGTTCCGGGCGATGGCGTGGGCGCAGGAGCGAAATGGCGCGAGCACGGCCTCCAGGGCGACGGCGCGGGTCGTGGTGGCGAACACGTAGACGCGAAAGAGGCTCGGAGAGTGGAGTTCGCCGGAGAGGGTTCGTCGGCGGCGGGGAAAAACGACACCCCGGCGAGCTCGGCTGCGGAAAAGGAAAAAGAGGGGTTTAGAAGGGTGCGCCATCTCTTGGAGCAGCTCTGGAGTCAAGAGATTTGGGAGGGGATCACCTTGTGCTCGGAATTGCTCGGTGAGGCCGGCGAAGCTTGGATTGCCGGGTTTGGGGATGACGACTCAATCTGCGCGACTCACGGTGGATTAGGGGGAATGGTGGCCCTGGGAAGCTCCAAGGCGTCTCGTTGTAGCCCTTTGCATCACAGCTCGGCAGGGAGGGTCCTCGACGCGTCAACGAGCTGCTCGGCCGGCAACAATGGCGGGGAAGCTAGGGTTGGAGGGAGAGGAGGGCGACAAAATGGCGAGAGTGAGCGGGAGAGGAATGGGAGCGGCTCCCTTCGGAGCTCGTCCGCGCAGGGATAAGGGAGAGGAGCGGCGTGGGCGGCGCGGCGGAGCCGTACGCCGTCGGCCACGCGGCGCGCGAGTGCTGGCGAGCTCAGTGAGAGATGAGAGACTGTCGAGTGGGCCCGCCAGCATCTTTCATTTTTCGGATTTATTCAAAAGCTGAAATTTTCCCAAACTTTGGCACACCAATTGGACTAGCAATTGAACTCCAAAATTCACAAAATGGGTATCGTTGGAAAGGGCTCGAAAAGTTCTATCCACTGGCCAACATGCACATCTGGACTCCAAAGGAAATGCAAATGGCAGCTGGTCAAAGTTGGGTATTTTTTCAGCTTTGGGGATTTATTTGAGCCTCGAAAAGAATTTCTAAAATCACCAAAAATTCTCCAAAATTCTTACATCCGACGGGCTATCACCCGAATTTTTGGTTGGCTCAAGTTGTTACTGAAATGTCTGAGTTCCTTCACAAAGATCAAATCCAACCCAAATTTGGAGAAACTTGAATTTCATGCTGCCAGATTTGTCGAATTAAAAGGGAACCTTCCAGACATCCAAAAATTATGAGACATTCTGGGAACATAGGATAATATCCAGCTCCAACTTCTCTTCTGGGTCCAGGTAGGTTTGAGCAACAGAATTTGAACTAAAATTCGAGAAACCGCAGGATTTGCATAAACTTCTCTGAATTTTTAGAGACACTTCCACAATTTCAAAAATCATGGAAAAATCTCCCAAAATTTTCATTTCAGATGCTCTTGCTGCAGAAATTATTAGTTGGACAAGCTGATATTGAAATTTTTAACTTGCTTCACAAGCATTGGTTTGACATTATTTGAATTTTGAAATACAAATTTGACTTGATTTGCTTTTTTGGTTCTGTTCACTTAAGCAAAGTTGGAGCTATTTGATCTTCAGTGATACGGGGCGTCACAGATGTCGTCTGTCGCGTGTGAAATTCAAGTGCGTATCCTAACAGAGCTCTTCTATCTCTGAGTAAAAGATTGATCGCAACCTCCCTCTTGCGCCAGGGTGGATCGATTGGTACGGTGCGATGTATACAGAGTATCGTAACACCCAGCGATCTGAGTAAAATTTGATCGATCATAACCTCCACAATGCCGATGCGGTGGATCTGGCGTGCTTGGCATGGCGGCGCAGACCTGGAGGGGCGGCAGCGGATCCGGCGTGGCTTGGCACGGACCCGGAGGGGTGGTTCATATATTTAATCCGGTGCTTGAGATTGTAGTAGTGTTTTATTTATCTCTTTCCTACTTGCAAATTTGCAGTAGTGCTTTAATTATATATCTGTTCGGCAACTTGCGATTTATAGTAGTGTTTTATATATCTCTTCTGCTACTTGCGATCTGTAGTGGTGTTTTATATATCTCTTCGGTTGCTTGCAACCTGTAGTAGTATTTTATACATCTCTTTCGTTACTTGCGATTTGTAGTAGTGGTTGATATATCTAATGCGGTACTTGCTATTTGTAGTAGTGGTTTATATATCTTTTTCTACTCCCTCTGTTCCAGAATACTTGGCATTCTGGCCATGTGCGAGGTTCATAGAACATGCTATGAATCTGGAAAACACATGTCCAGATTCATAGAACATTCTATGAACCTAGACATCCAGAAACATGGTTCGAATGCCGAGGGAGTACTTGCAATTTGTAGTAGAGTTTTATATATCTGTTCTGCAAATTGTGATTTGAGTAGTGTTTTATATATATCTTCTGTTACTTGCGATATGTAGTAGTGTTTTATATATCTCTTCCGCTACTTGCGATTTGTAGGAGTGGTTCACTTTGACCTTCTTTTTGCTTGACTTGACACATCTCCTTATCTGTCGGTTCTACATTGTCTAAAATGAAATTTCTTTGTGGCAGAGATTTCTCTGTTGACATTGTTGAAGAAGTTGTGACTTTGATGACAATCTGCATGATGAGATTTTGGATGCAATTTCGTTTTAGATGTTTAGTTTTCAAATGCAACATTGTTGCATGTGATTTGCATTTGAAGATAGTGTTAGTGCAGTAGTAGTATAGGACTTTAATTACTGGTTATCTTATTATAGTACTAATACAAGTTGTATTCGTATACTCTCTTCGTCCCAAATTACTTGTCATTCTGGCTATCTGCCAGGTTCATTGAACATGCTCCGAACCTAGACAAAATTCTGGCTATCTACCAGGTTCATTGAACGTTCTCTGAACCTAGACAAAATTTTGGCTATCTACCAGGTTCATTGAACATTCTCTGAACCTAGACAACCTGCGTTTTCAAATTCACTGAACATTTTATGAATCTAGACACTTAAAAACACTCTCAGGATGACAAGTAAATTGGGACTAACAATATATATTGATCGTCTGGCTCGCACATTTGCCGTCCAAGAGCATCGTCGCCCTCTTCCTCACCTTCGCGCTGGTCGCCATCGCGGTGCAGCCATCCACCGCCATCCGAACCCCAACCACCACGTCCTCCAACTCGGCCGCCGACGCCGCTGATCAAGAAGCGGCCGCTGATGCATCGTCCACGAACGCCGGTGACACAGTCGCCAAGCCAACCGTGCCGCCGGCTGGACAGGTGCCGGCCGGCTTCCCCTTCCCGCATTTTCCACTGCCCGGCGACGGCAGCGGCGCTCCGCTGGCTGGTGGTGGCCAGCGCACCTTCTTCCCCTTCCCTCCGCTCCCGCCGTTCTTCCCATTTCCCGGCTCTCCCTTCCCATAGCTCCCGCCACTTTTCCCACTTCCCGGCGCGCCGCCCGGCGGGCAGTTCCCGCCACTTTACCCGATCCCGGGCTTCCCGCATCCCGGATCACCTCCAGCTCCGACCAGCCCTGTCGCTGCTCCACCTCCGGGGTAAGTAATTAATCCTTCCCTGAAACAAGTCTCGTGCGTTGTTTGAATCTGAGTTGTGTTGATTAATCCAAAGATTCTTATGTTGGTGCTTTGTGTTCTGATTCCATCTTGCATATACTGCTCTGCAGCTCCGTCGCCGTACAAGCAGATTGAAGCTAGCTAGTTAAGGTGCCCCGGCCTGAAGAAGATCAATAAGATCCTTTGACGTCGTATGTTTTCCCTAGTAGTGTGTAATATGGCATACATATACCATGAGTTGTGCCAGTTAATTCAATATGGCATACATATGCCATAAGTTGTGCCAGTTAATTCAGGATGTCGTCTGTCGCGTGTGCCAGAGTCGATTCGACGTTTTATGTATGCAATGAAATTGAGTATCCAAACAGAACTCTTCCATCTCTGAGCAAAAGATTCATCACAACCTCCGTCTTGCGCCAGGGTTTGACCGATTGGTGCGATGTATAGAGAGTATCGTAACAAAAATGCCCAGCGATCTGAGTAAAATTAATTCGATCACAACCTCCACAGCTAATCATGCCGATGCAATCCTAACACTTTTGTGTTTAAATAAGCTCTTTTTTCTGAACACGATCAACACCACCCAACAAATCGATCCAAAGCGATCGATGATGGCCAACTCGAAGTATTTCCTGATCGCCTCGCTCGTCGCGTTCGCCGCGGTGGCGCCATCAGCCGCAGTCGGAGCCGACCAAGAAGCGGCCGGGAAGACAAATGTCGCGCCCGCTCCATCACCAGCCGAAGATCCGCTGCAACTGACATGGCTCTTGTCACCGGAGTTCCCGTGCCTGCCGTTCCTTCCACAAATCGTGCTGGATCTCTGCCGCATTCTGTTCCCGCCCTCGCCGTCACCGCCGCCATCGCCGTCGTCAACGTCCTGCCGGCCGACGCTGCTGTCGCTGATGCCTTGCGCCGGCTTCCTCACCGACGCCAACGTCTCGGCGCCTCCGAACGCCGCCTGCTGCGACGGCGTCGGCCTGTTCTTCACCGACACAAAACGGCCGCCGTTTTGTGTCTGCCATGTCGTGAACGGCGACATCGGCCGGCTTTTCGGCGCGACCGTGAACGTCACGCGCGCGGCCTCCCTCATGCCGGACTGCAAGTACAGCTTACGTTTCGACACATTGACCGAAGTCTGCTGCAGGAACAGTAAGTCATATATATAAGATTTTATTTCATTAATTATTATGAGAACATAGAGACTGAATATGATTGGAAGAAAGAAGACTAATCTTCTGGCGTTGACCAGGTGACAAAGTGCCGCCAATGGACCGTCCGAGACCTCCACCACCCGCGAGAAGAGAACTTAAGGCGCCACCGTAAACACCTTAGGATACAAATTTTTATTTTCACTTTCTAGCCCTGAGAATTTAATTTTTCACCGGGCCATGGTGGAGGCCCCCACTGTATTTCTTTTCTGTAAAAATGGCGAATGATATTTTTGGAATTTGACAGTTGATCAATAATTGTGTCGTAAGGGTCGTGGATTGCAGATTTGCTATTTTTTGAATGTAAGGTGCCTCATTGCCTCTTGTTTCTCTGCTTCGTCGCCATAGTGATGCTGAGAACAAATTTGTTTAGTTTTTTTATTTATAGTTACTTCATCACCATCGTCACAACTAACTGATTGCCAGACATAGTGTTGTTGGGTTGGCAACATGCATGGACTGCCTCACCAACAAATGGTGATGGACTGCCTCACCAACAAATGGTGATACTGATACGTGGGTGGGGTGTGGAGGTAGGGCCATGTGCACCCCCCTCCCAAATATTTATTTACATTCTGTATTATATCAAGCTTATGAAAGATCCATCCTACCACATACCACTACCTGCCTCTAATCCACCGCACACTTTGAACTCCATGCCAACACTGCACAGATGCATCATCGAAAGAGCCCTGATGTTTGAACTCTAGTTAGGAGGTATTGTCTGTTCTTTCTTGAGAGTATCGAGTTCCACACCTCGGCCGATGAGTTGGCTGCGATGGAGTCCAACAACAAAGAAGAAGAGACACATGATGATGAGGAAGAGGCAGACGCAACGCAGAGGAGGAGGAGGCGGACGATACAAAGGTGGAGTTGGAGAATGACCACGAACTTGCTAGCAGTGGTGACCCTTTGGAGGGAGAGTCTATGTTACGGGAAATGATGTGCCCGTGCATTTGATTGATACATTTTTCTTCTCTACCACCGCAAGTGAGCGAGCCTTTGGTAACAACTTATCTACTAAAAAGGCATGAGGTATTGGGTTGTGGGAGCAGATTCTGAGAGCAATAATGCATAGACACAATTGAGGAGATTCATGAGGTATTAATGGCATGATATGAGAGAGAGAGAGAGAGAGTGTGTGTGTGTGTGGCTTGCGGTCAGGAGTGTTTTCTTGTGAACTTGAAATTTGAAATTTCCAGGCCCGCATACCAACTTCATAAGTGTTACATAGTGTACAAAAATGATTGAATTACATAGTGTTGCAGGTGGGGCTTGCCTGAGTCACTGGCAGTGGCGAATATGACATCAGTGGAGTGGCGTGTAGAAGATTATTATTTTAAAAATATGTAAAGAGGCGTTAGTCAAAAGGGATACTTATCTACTGGTGACAACAAACTCAGGAACAACGCTGGGAACGATCAGTTCCAGTCACGCAAAGGTTGCGCATATTCAAATCGTTACTATCATACAAAGAAGATGCATATTTCACCGTGGGGGACGATTGGTTCCTATCACACAAAGAAGGTGAACATGTTGACAGCACAATACACAGCTATAGTATTTGATCCTGTATGATAAATGCCGTCTGTTACGATCTGCTCGGGTGCTGTGCTACACGACCTACCACCAGCAGTTATACGATAGTACGATGTCTTCAAGTTCGGTAAGATTGTTGTGGCACGCATGTACTGTGCTAGTGTGTTTAACTGAACACGTACGACGCTGTCCTATAAATTGGTCGCCTGGATGTGCCCCAAGCTCCACACCAAGCAAGCAACGCAACACGATCGAGCCCTCCACCGATTCACAATTAAGATGGCAGCATCCAGCAACTCCGTGGTCCTGACTGCTGCTCTGCTCGTCGTCGCCTTCGCCATCGCCGCGTCCAACCTGCAGCCATCCGCGGCGACCGGAGTTCAAGAAGAAGCAGGAGGAGAAGAAGCCAAGAGGGCCGCGGGGACGGCGAAGGCGCACAAAGAAGCCGCCGGAGCGACTCTGCGAGCCGCCGCCGACCAACCCCCGATCGGCGGCGCCACGACGCCGCAGCCGAGGGAGTGCCGGCCGCTGCTGATGGGGATGATGCCGTGCGCTGCCTTCCTCAGCAGCCCCAGGGTGTACCTGCCTGGACTCCCCTGCTGCAACGGCTTCAACGCCATGTTCAGGGCCGAGACCATCACCTGCATGTGCCACGTCGTCAACGGCGACATCAGCCGCCTCCTGCCGGCGCCGATGCAGCAGGCGCGCATGCTGCGCCTCTTCCCGATGTGCGGACACAACATACGAGTCGACCGGCTTGCCGCTGCGTGCCGCGCCAGTAAGTCACACACAAACAAAGCCTTCTGCCTCCCTCGTGAGGTGCAGAATATATATTGCTACTACTAATTAATAATTGATTAAGGAGACTGACATGCATGTAACACGTATATATTTGTTCTGCTCAACAGCGATCGTGCCACCAATCGACGCTCCGACTCCTCTACCGTCGCCGCCATCCCCTCCGGCGCCGGCCCCTCCCGTGCCGTCCCCTCCGGCGCCAATCCCACCGTCACCACCATCCCCTGGGATGGAATTCGCAGCGTAACCGCCAGCACCATCGGGTTTGTATTTTTCTGTTTCATTTCAGTTGCCTCCTTCTGCAGCTAGCTAGCTAGTGAATTGCATTGACATTATGTGAGATTGTGAGCAGTATATTGACTTCTTTTTTAATTCTGATCAACTGTTTCGATCTGGTTATGTTGTTTGCAGCATGATGATCGTCAGTTGCAGTGAAAAGCTGAACAGTTCGGCAGAAATAAAAGACGACGATTGCGGAGCAGCAATCTTTCGTGGTTTCGTCTGCGTCATCCCCTCGTAGTAGTCTGTGTTTGGGGATGATTAGTGTGTTTGGAATAAGTTAGTTACATCTTCTTCCGTGCCCTATATATGAAGATGTCATATAGAACATATGTCATCATGTCGTTAGGAGCAGTATCCAAGCAGTCTCCATATGTAACCCAGCTCGGATAGTATATACACACTATTGTTCACCCAAGTTTGGTTCTGTGTGTGTTCTGATGATTGCTACATACATAATTTCCACCGCACCAATGCCGAAATGTGCGCTCGAAAAGAGAGATTGATCATGCATGAACAACCGAACAGTAGTACCAGATAAATACACAATACGGATTTACCGCTGTTGGGTTTTGAAACAAAAACTTTTAAGCACTCGTTCGACCTAGCTAGATGAGAACAACGATCCTGCATGCCTTGCTAATGCTCGCACGCGCAAACTGTGGGGTTAATGAACACGACAGGGGATTCCATTACGGCTGAGGCTAAAACAAACATGGTCTAATGTAAGGTTAGCATTAATTGTGACTGGATTAAGATACAATTATCTGAACCGAACACCACCACAATTTTTTCTAACAAAAGATGGAGTGATCTGCATCATGCTGAACAAGTGACAGAGAAGGAAAAAAGTCAGCTGCACCCAAGCGCCCTCACAACTGCAGGTTAAATGAAATCGATTTGCGGTAACTACAGCTCGACCAAAGACCATCAGGAATGAGCGCACCGACCGAGTTCATGCACTCTGCGTCTGTGGATCGGAGGGGAGCAGCTGGAGTGCGATCCAGATCGTGCCATCCCGTAGCATGCGAGGAGCGGACGACGAAGTTGTCTAACCTGGTGTCCGGTGGTTAACGTTTTAGGCAAAAATGGGTCAAATCTCAGCTTCTAAAGCCCATGAAAAGCAAAATATATGTTGCTCTGTTTGTATGCTGTGCATCAAAATAAAAATTGGGAACGGCCTTAATCCTAACTGCCGCTGGCGTCTGTGACTTTCACCGAGTGCATGCTGATCTCCTTCGCCGTGTCCCGCGCAAAGCCTGCAGCCAGAAATTGCGGCGATCATCAGCAGAGTCGTCGAATGCCAAGGCCTCGGCCGATGCAGATGGTTCACAGGTAGTCGTAAACACTGCCGTCGTTCCCGGAGCAGCCAAAAGGGTGCTGGTCACTGCTTATGAGGCTGGCTGTTGCCGTGCACCGGACTCACTTACCAACTCCAGGACTATAAAGCGCCTGCTGCGAGAACAGCTGCACCATGCCCGCCTTCAACTAATATAATCTTCTGTCTCGTGATGTATTATAGTACCCGAGAAATCCATATGTAGGTTCGGTAAATATTTCTTTTTTTTTTACCTCGGTTCAGTAAATATATGTAAGCTTGTAAGCAAAATAAACTGTGATTAAAACCCCTCTAAAAAAAAACTGTGATTAAAATCGGACCTGTAGCACAAAACATCGTAGGTTCAAGCCTGCTCACTGAGGCCTGGGGCTTTGGGTTTGAGGCAGCGCATGGCCCAATTACCTTTTCAGCTGTGTTGCTGCTGCAGTGGGCTGTGTATATTGTTTTACGAGCAAATTTCCTTATTTAGCTATCTTTCATTTCCTGATGAGTTGTGCAACTTTTTTACTCTTTTTTGTGATACATGATAATTGCAATATGTTTTTAAGCTTCTCTTTAACGTATATTTTTTTTAAAAAACGATTCTCTTTAATATTTTTGTACTGTAGTTTAAAAAGTATTTTGGCGTAATATGTTAGACTACTGTAAAGTGGAGTTCTATAGCGCTATGATATTTATATATTCTTCAACTTTAAAGTTTCGGCAATGAAATCTTATTGATCTTGTAATATATTTCTATATTTTATATGTCCTCCAATTTTTAATTAGCAACCTTTTTAGCTCAAACGTAAACTAAATAAATGCTGTCCTAACAAAAATTAAAATCTGGAAGGAGTAGCATATTTAAGATATACTATGGTAGGTTCAAAATTTTGTTCCAACGATGAAATTAAAATGTTCAAAATATAATTTTAATTGTTATTTCAGTTTTTTCTTAGAAATGTTCCATGATATACTGTGGACTATTCAGACATTGAAATCGTATTGTTCCAACATTAGAATTATATTTTTCCAACGATATTTTTAAATATTCCATATGATACATTTGAAATGTTCCATGGTATATTATGAAGTTTTTACATAGCAATCACTCCATTCCAACATTAAAATTACACTTCTCTTCTAGACTATTTCTTCTGCAATGTTCCATGTTAAATTTGGAAACGTTACAAGGTATATTATCGATTGCTCCATCCGTGAAGTCCCATTGTTCAAACATTGGAATCCAAATTTTTCTCTGGATTGTTTAATGCTCCAGGCTATAGTTTTGACATACTTGACAGTACATTATGATCATTCCAATATTAATAATATTGTTTAATCTTAATATTACATTCTTTTCTAAAAAATTTTATGTGCACCATGTTATATTTGTTAAAACATTCCACTATGTGTTACAAATTGTTACAACTGTGAAATGCCATTGTTCCAACATCCGTGAGTGCCTGCCGTGATATGATTTTTGCTACCTCTAGTGTGTACATTTTTTCTTGAAAAAAGAACTTTTTGTTTTGCGGTCAAGTGGAAAATTTGATTCTCGCCTTTTGTTTACTGGACGGTTGAACCTTTTGTGTTGAATCAAGAGCTTTTTATAATAACAGCAGAACAAATTATATGTATGCCTCGAACTTGTTTTCTTAATATAGGCTTTCTTGAAAGATGGAACCTATAATCAAAGCTATAAATTAGATGTACATATGGAACTTCTTTTTATTAAAATGGAACTTATTATATTGAATGATAATGAAGAACAAATCTCATCCGCATGGGGATTTATATCTTAAATCTCTCATCCCACTATTTGATCCCATATATTATTGAAATCTCATTTGTTTCAATATTTTATTTTTTATGTTAAAATCAATAAGAGTATACTAGAAAAATAACATGCAAATTGACGTGTCTCGTGTTCCTTCTATGTGAACAAAGTATACTTTGTTTTGGAAAATGTTTCATTGTAAGAGTTTAAGCCCAATTATTAAAAAGCTCTTGTTTAACCTTTGTATGAGAAATGTAGATAAGTAGATTATATCTACCCATACACATAAACTCCATCTGAAGTGTCCTGTTGTAACTCAGTTAAAGCCTTCATGTTTAGCATTGCATGAGAAATATAGATTATGCTCACTGATACACATAAACACGATCATTTTTCTCAAATGAAAGTTTTTCACCTTAATCTATAATGTCTTCTTCAGAACATTGAACAAATCGTTCTACTTTGACGGGTATAATAGCATTTGCAAACTACACAAACATGACGGCAAGATGCCTTGAGATTTTTTTTTTTACCACGCTATGCTAAATTGATGAATGAATAAAAAAAATATTACAACACACAGAAAGATCGATTTCCATGAAATAGATATGTGAGTTATTTACAAACAAGAGGAGTAAAAGGATGTACAAGCTATGTAATCCATGAATGAAGGGTATTTAATTGGTGTTATAGGATGATGTCACTTCTGAATACTTCACCATATTGGGTCCAATTAAAGGTTTTAGATACTTCTGAATCATTATTTGTGAAGTTCGACTGCTACGGCTCTGTTCCATGTGGGGATTAGAGATGATCAAGGGTGATTGGCCTCCTGGTTATATGACAGTTATCCATGGTGGCGCCCCTGATTCACGATACCCAGGCGGAGAGAACTCAGCTGCGCGCAAAGCTCTGTCGGTGAGGAAGATAGGGAGAAGTTAGAATAAGATCGTGCATGAACTGGCGTTTAAGTCAAAGTCGACTTTCTTTTCCTGCTGTTCCAGTTCGTATTCAGAACCTGGTGTTAGAGGAGCGTGTGTTAAACTCGGGTCGTAATGATACGCCTTGATCAATAATAAATCTTATCCCCGCAACAAAAAAAGGTTATGTGACACAGTTTCTCTACAAAGGGGCACAACATATAGTGAAACAAATAATGATAGAAAAGGATGAAAACTTCATGTGCCCTATGTTGCTTCCTAATTTACCAAATCATTCAGCTTATTCAAAATGATAATACAAATCCATGACCCTTTTCTTGTTTGATAAAAATTCATGGAATGGGAAAATATTTACGGTTTTTGAACAACAGATAGCTTGGGTGTATAGAAACAGAAAGACAAATCAACGTGATGTACTAGAGGTTAAATGGCTAAATTGGAAGTTCCTCTAATGGATAATGGTGCTCCTGTGGCTCCTAATAGCAAAATTTTCCCACTATCACTGAATGTCAATTAAATTTAGTTGGTTAAATTTCATATGATTTTGTATGGGAGGATAGGAATATTTCACCTTTCCGCCAAAGCTCGATGGTATATACTATTGTCATGTGTGCAGCCAAATCTTAGGTCTTTGCAAGTCATCGTCACAGTTAATTGGCCATAGCTTTTTGAGCTAGCTGGTTTGTGTGATGCGACACAATGTCTTCTTCATTGATGGCGCAAATCTGGCTGGCCTCCTCCACTACCTACGAGCATTACAAGTAAAGGTTGGCTGAGAGCTAGCGCAGTCTCCCTCTCTTTTCGAAAAGCTCTGCTCTAAGTTTGGCAGTATCTAGCCACCTATCAAGTGCATGCTCTGAAGTTCAGAAAAGAGCACAAAATAAAGTAAAAACATGTGAAGATAGACAGTTGTGACAGTAGCTTTTCTAATTACAAATATAAAAGAGACCAGGAGCTTTCTTTGCCACCATAATTTATTTGTCATTTAGGTTGCTTTCCAAATCAAGTGAATCAAGTGACTCTGATTCTACCCGACTGAGACGATGCATCTAGTTGTGGTATTCCATGGTAATATGTGGCTTTTGGTAAGTTCCTGCGGTTACCTGGTAACCTGGAAGATGAGAGTATTGTTAGGCCCTCTACAGTGGGGAGCGGTCACCGATGCCCAAACACCATTTTTCACCTTTGGGCATCGCTTCCTACACTGTGCAAGCCGGTTCCCAAACGCAATCGATGCCCAAAAACCGAGAGCGGCGCAAGTACTTGCGCCTATGCCCATTCATTAAAATACTAATTTCTTTCCAACTGCAGTTCTCTTCCATGGCGCGAGAGTAGGAGAGGTCGAGAAGAACTGAGATTAGAAGTGATGAGTGGGCACCAGCAGCAGCATACCAACACCGGAGAACCGCTCAAGAGCTTATCTCCTTCCTCCACGCAGTGCTAGCTGCCTGCTTGCCAGGATCTTGTATCCATGGCGCTCTCCTTGGATCTTTCAGTGTGGCTCCTTCTTTCGTTTTTTTTTTTTTTTTTTGCCAGATCCGAGCAATTGAAATGGTGGGGAACAAATTTTCGAGAGGCAAATTTCGATTGCAGGGGAGTGTAACACCTCAGCCCAGAGTACGGCTCCAGGCCCATACGCCTACAATGCGGGCCTCACCTCACAGTAGCAACTCTTACGCTTTCGTCCTCGCTTCGCGTAAAAAGGTTAACTCAGTTACTACTGCACCCTGGACTGAGTATTTAAGCTGGTCTAGCTCCTGATCGATGTTCAGTATGGGACTAACCCGCGGTGCTACAGCACCGCGCATCTACAGTGTTCCGCGGCTACAGTGCCCCACGCTACAGTGCCCCCACGCTATAGTACCACTGCCCAATGGGCCCAGCCCACGGGCCGAACAACTGGCTGATTCTATTTTTTTGGGCTTGAATTAACATCCCGAATGTTACAGCGACCAGCTTACCCTCTAACTCCTCGAGTCATCCAGGGGACAGTAGACACAGGATCGTCCCTTCCTGGCCACGTCCAGCACGTGTCATGCCGTGTCCCGCCTAGCGGACCCACGCGCCATGCACACCGTGACTGCGCCCGTGACACAGCGAAGGTCGGCTCTGATACCATTCTGTAACACCCCAGTCCAGAGTACGGCTCCAGGCCCGTACGCCTACAATGAGGGCCCCACCTCACAGTAGCAACTCTTACGCTTTCATCCTTGCTTCGCGTAAAAGGGTTAACCCAGTTACTACTACACCCTATACTGAGTATTTAAGCTGGTCTAGCTCCTGGTCGATTTCCAGTATGGGACTAACCCGCAGTGCTACAGTACCGCGCAGCTACAGTGCCCCAGCGCTACAGTACTGTGTCCCAATGGGCCCGGCCCACGGGCCGAACAACTGGCCGATTCTATTTTTTTAGGCTTGAATTAACATCCCGGATGTTACAGGGAGACGAAGAAATCAACAACGGGATTGATCTGCCTCTAGAGATGATGGGAGGAACAAGAGGAGGTGGGGATTTTTTCTCACGCGAAGGAACCGGTTGCTCAGGATAAATCACTGCCATGTAGGGCCAAACTTGCGGAGGGCTTCGGTGCCCGCCGCTGTGCAACTCACCCTCCGCTCCCATTTTACTTTCTGAGGGGCCCAATTTCTGTGCCGGAATCGCTCCCCGCGGTGGAGGGCCTTACTACTACTGCTATCCTTTTTTGGTGCCATATGGATGTAAATGTTATGATAAAAAAAATATGGATGTAAATGTAAACTAAATATTTCTGGGTGTACAAATATATACGACAAACTTTCACCACAAAAGAGTACTCAATAGGCACAAACATATATTCTGTGAGGAGTTCTATTAATATCTTTATACTGATATTAAATTTATAACATGGCTCTGATACATGTGGTACAAAAATTTTAGTATTTGTCGTACATTTTGTTGCATCACCCAATTTATAATTGGTGGTACCACATTTCGAATCACTCAAAAAATGTTACAGGGACATGGTACATATATTCCGACGACAAATGTTACAGGGGTTTGAGAGTAGTGAGATGTAAACCAAAGCGGGATCCACCCACCTAGGCAGCTAGGCTACACTGAATTGATGAACAGACATAGCATGTGTGAGCTGGCTCCACCCCAGCCCACCTCTGCAGGCCCCATGCACTCTAGCTGTCTCCCTGTTTCAAGTAGGTGGAAACCAAGAAGATCCTCGTTCTTGCCTTTTCAAATAAGAATTTATACTCTCTTTTTTGACGAATTTGCTTGAAGGTTTTTTTTTGTTTTGCCTCAGATATGTAAACTGTAATCTTGTTGACTGAATCAAAGTAACAAAAAAACTACGGATGGTGGCTTTGTGTCGGGTTGAAAATGTATAGCGCAACTCTGCATATGTGGGGTTATATGTCATACCTACCATCTGTCCATCATCGAAAGAAACTTAGCTGGATAGAATAAATAAAGTGTGGTTTGAGAAAATTATAGTGCCGCAAGATATTGTAATGTGCTTCGATTTTGTGGACTAAGTCAGCACATTATGTCGAAATGCCAACAATGATGAATCTTGTAACGGATACATGCATGTCAATAATGATAAGAACAAAAATAATCCCTCTCTCCACAAGTATGGATTCTTGGTTTCTTCTAACATAAATTTTCAAGTAATAATATTATATATTATGATGGTTTCACGATGAATCTATTGAAATCAATTTTATATAGAAAATTATATGGTTTTTGCTATTAAGAGTCAAAGTTAAAAAAAGTTTGAATTAAGGAAAAACCCAGAAATCCTTATTTAGGTGGACAGATGGAGTACATAGTAGCTTGGTTAGGTTTTGTAAATTGTTAAGCGGTAAAAAAGAAGTAGAGAAATGCTATTAATTAAAGGAAATGTATCTATTTATCCTAGTGGAATAGAGCAATGATGGTTGCAAGTTTTTTTTTCGAGCGATTCGGGGGGGAAATTCCCCACCTACTTTTCATTCGAAATGCGTGAGAAGCGCGGAAGGTACATCATTACAATGCACATTGCTCATTTGAGCACCCATACATGAAGAGATTACAGGGGGAGGTACAACAAAGAAGAAAATAAAGAGAAAACAGCCCTAAACACCACCACTAGTTTATGTCGCCATTCACTAGTTTGCACCATCTCAAGGGGAACTTGCTTGCCGATTTCACACCATCCATCTATGAGCTTCAACTCCCGTCCTCATCTAACCAGGGCATAGGGACCTCCGAACGCCCTGGCCGTCTGGTCGCCACTCCTGTCGATGTCCTCCAATGCCCTCCAAGGTGAGAAGGAAGTGGGAGCTTGAAGGAGGGAGGGGTCACCTAAGGAGAACGAGCCCCCTGGCCTCGCTAACCCGGCTTTAGACAAGTGAAGAAAAACACAAATGACAGCACTAGTCGAACATGAAAACTTCCAATCCAGCAACAACGGAACGAAACACCAGAGCTCATTGGTTTGCAGCTTTGATCTGCTGAATTGGCTGGCAATCGGTGTTGTGAAGCCGTGTGGTTGACAACGACCGCCCGCATCAAACCAGAACAGGGGCTGGCCAGTCAATTTGCCAAAAGGTCCAACGCCCACTGACGTCCCGAGGGGGAAGGAAGCCCCAAAGGAGAGTGAGCCGCTGAACATTGCAGTCGGCGCCAACCATGCAAACCGAAAGGAGACGAAGCAAGGACCTCAGCAACAGAGCTCGCAGATCCTGGAGACGACAATCAGGCCGAGCAAAGGGCATCAAAATCAGAAGAAAGACACCAAACCAGCGTGAACCGAGCAGGCGAGGGCCGGCGGCGATGGCGATGGAGGGGCCAGGACCTCCAATAAGACGCCTCCAAGGAGGACACGACGTCGAAGACGCCGTCGTCAAGGCTTTCGCCCAGAGAATCCCATGAATGAGGCAAGCAGCGGAACATGGCGCCCGTAGGCGTCACCGTCGCTGCTACCGGCACATGGCCGGGAAGGACTTTCGCCCGCTGCCTTGCACTCAGTCCGCCGTGCGGGCAAACCCGCACGACCAACCAGCCTCCGCCGTCGTTGTTGGCCGTTCTTCGCGCGGATCCAGCTGCCTCCGTGTGGATCCAGCCGTCACCACGTAGATCCGCCAACGCGGCTCCAGCCCCCTGCCGGGCCGAGCCCTGCCGGCGCCGCACACATGCTCGTGCCCAGCCGCCGCGAGCCACAGGCGTTGCCTGCTCGTCACAGCAGCTCCAGCCTGGCTACCCTTCGCAGGCCACACCGCAGCACGCCGCCAAGGGCGAGTCCAAGGGCGCGACTGCTCAAGGCGCCGCCAAAGCCCGAATCAGCAGCCCAATCCAAGCAAGGGGGCTCGTCCCTGTTGGCGGTCGTTAAATCATAATTTGACCGCCACCCTACCGGTAAATGAAAGCATAACACCAAGATTTTGTGCATAGTAGATAGGAATAATGCTACTCTAAAAGTTTTGGTGGATATTTGGATGCAGGAGTGAATAATGGAGGAAAGTGAGCCCAGCCAGGGAATTTCCCTGGCCGGCCGGCGCAGGATCCGGACTTCCTCCAGTGGGCTGGAAACTAATCCACAACGCACAATTCAAGGTCAGCCCAGCAGAATTGCACCGCCATTCTAGAAGGTGGGCCATTTGGGCCTTAACTTGGCCTTCACTTCAATTCTGCCGACCCCAGCGAGGAGCCGACCTTCAGACCGCCTTCAGGGAGTAATCTGGAGCGTCCAGGCGCAAGACGGTGGCAAACCGCCACAATGGGTAGCCGGCCGGCCACCCCCCTAGGCCGGCCGGCCTACTTTGGCGCCACCGCCTCTCCAGCTTCGGCCAGGGTGCTCCCACCGTCATTGCAAGCTATAAATTGGACCCCCCGGCCTAAGAAGCAACTCGCACCATCACACTTCATCCAAGTGTTCATTAGTTTAGTTTAGTAGTAGCTTTGGGAGTTAGAGTAGAGTAGAGTAGAGTGAGAGCTCTCTCGGGCTTCCGGAGTCTTCTCGGAGTTCAGTATAGTTCTTTGTATCCTTACTCTTTTGAGATATTATTTTATTTAATATATAATTAGTTTATTCTTTATTTATTTCTTTTAGTAGTTCTTTTCTTTTTAGTTTATTTATTCTGTTAAGTAAGTGCTCGTAGAAGTCTTGTCGTGGGATTCGTGATTGTTGGAGTACGCAAGTACGAGAGAGTGCCTTCGTCGGGATGACGTCGGGTGAAATCTGTGCTTGTTTATTCTTAGATAGGGCTGCTTCGTTGATCAAGAGTAGTTCCTCTAGGCGGGTTGTAAGCATGGCGCTTAGAGCTTGGCCTATGCATGTGACAGCTGCACCGGTCTCTGTAATCCACCACGTCTGGGTTGGACTCAGCAGGGTCTTAATTATAGCATACGGTTCCCTAGGTTTGAACTAGCATCCTCGGTTAACCTAGCACGTGTGTGCCCCGAAACGACATGACTTGTATGTGTATGAGCTTAGCTAGAGTAGATAATCTTTGTAGACTTGACTGCTAGAAAGAGTAAATAATAGATAAACACGCAGGTAGCCTTAACCCTATCTCGTTGCTCTCCCAAATGTATACTACGATTTATTTCTTTTATTACCTTGGATTTGAGGATGTGTGTGCCACCTATATCTATCATGCCTATCTTACCCCCGTCTCAAGTATAGTTTGATACATTATCCTTTCTCCAAATTATTCAATGCATTGCTACTATTCAGCTCCCTTTTACTCTGCTTCCCTGCGGAAATATAAATACGATAACCCTGGAATACTCCAAGGTGAAATGCTACAATGGTGATCCGTGCGCTTGCGGAATTAATGAATTTTAATTTTATCGCATAAGAACCGCCAACAAGCATTTCTGGCGCCGTTGCCGGGGAAGTAGCAGCTAGGAAACTGAATAAATGCATTGAAATTTGTGAGAAGAATAATTATCACTTACTTTTGCGGGCTTACCCTTGTCCTGTCTTTCTTTGTTGTGGAAATTTGAAACAGGACAGTGCATGACTGGTTTCGACCTACCAGAAAACTTCCACTCAGATCCAGAGCAGTTCTTGAGGAAAGTTCGAGCGAAACTCACCAAACAGATCCGCAAGAACGCTCTGGCTCTTGAATCGTCTCCTCCACCGGTTGTCAGGGCCTCCTCATCAAACAACATGGCCGACCCCGTTGTTGAGAAGACGATCAATGACTTCTCCGCGCCAACTACGGAGAACATCCGCGTGGGACCCAACCCGCGCATCACCAACAGGGACTACGAGCTCAAGCCAGCCTTGATCAACATGATCTTGGCTAGTCCCTTCTGTGGGAAGCCATCGGAGGATGCGAACGCTCACCTCCAAAGGTTCCTGATGACGTGCAACACCTTCGCCATGAAAGATGCACCTCAGGACGCCATCCGACTGCAGCTCTTCCCATTCTCTCTGTTGGGGAAGGCTCTCTAGTGGTTCTACGCGAACAAAGAGTCCCTCGACACATGGACGGCATGTTCTAATGCCTTCCTCGCCAAGTTCTTCCCGCCGGGTAAGACGACTGCCCTGCGGAACAAGATATCGGGCTTCCAACAGCTCGCAGATGAGTCGACCGCGGAAGCCTGGGACAGGATGCAGGAGTACGTTCTCTCATGCTCACACCATGGCATGGAGGAATGGCTCCTTATATAGAGTTTCTACCACGGTTTGAGGCCGTCCGCTCGAGAGCACCTCGACGCCGCAGCAGGCGGCTCTTTCTTCTCTCTTAGCGTGAAGAACGCTAAAAGTTGATTGAGAAGGTGGCGGCCAACCAGACTCATGGTGAACGCCAAACGACGAGCACCGAGACCCGTGGAGTTCACCAAGTGGAGACGATGGACATGCTCGCCATCAAGATCGACCAGCTCCTCCGCAAGGTGGAATCTCCACAGGACCTGCAAGTTGCGGACTCCCGCATGACTTGTGAAGAGTGCGGCAACACAGGGCATATGGGCATCAATTGCCCAAATGTGAAGGAGGAATGCAATTTCCTCAATAATGGCAATGGGTACCGCTCCCAGAACAACTACGGCTGGAATTCCAGGCCTGACCTCTCCTTCAACAAGAATCAGGGAGGTAACATGGTAATCTTTCCCGTTATGAGCCCTCTATCAAGGATCTAGTTCTCGGCCAGGTCAAGATCAATGACAGCATTAGTAAGAAGTTTCTTACTACGGACAAGGCTTTAGAGAGCATAGATGCTAAGCTGGAGTCGTTCAGCACTGCTCTGCAAAATCAGCTAAGCCACAACAAGATGCTAGAAACGCAAATCGCGCAAATAGCTTCAGCTGTTCAGTCTCCTCGTGAGGGTAAACTTCCTGGGCAACCAGAAGTTAATCCCAAGGAGAGTGTAAATGCAATAACCATCAGGTGTGAAGAAAGCGACTTGGATGCCGCTCTTCCCTAGGATGTGATCAGAAAAGATCCCGGATGGCCAACCATTTCGTGTTTGGTCAACGACCGGTGTTTCGCTCGGGCACTATGTGACTTAGAGACGAGCATGAGCATCATGCCGAAGGCGATGTACGATGGGTTAAACCACCCGTTGTCCCCAACGACCATGAAGCTCCAGCTTGCAGACGGGTCACTACGCCTGCCCTTGGGGATTGTCGAAGAAGTTCCCGTGCAGATTAGAAATCTCTTCGTCCCCGTCGATTTCATCATCCTTGACATGGAAGTGGATGACAAGACTCCTCTCATCCTTGGGAGGCCGTTCTTGAACACCACCAACGCCAACATCGACGTGGGGGCAGGAGAGATTCACTTGGACTTCAACGGCAGGGAAGAGACATTCAGCTTCAAGCCTAAGGTTGAACAATGCAAGCAAGTGAGGGTCATATATGGAAAGGACCCAAGGGAAGTGGAGAAGATTGAGATTACTCCACCCATGCCACAGCCAGATAAGCTCATTGCATACATGAGAAATTATCTGGCAAGAGAGAATGCAAGAAGGCCAGCAAATTATTGGAGGACTCCAAGGAGGATGCCTCAGCTGCCAAACACACCTCAAGCCCCTCTTACTCCTCCCCAAGAAGGAGTAGGCGAGTCACAATCGCCTAAGAAGAGGAGAGCGAGGCGCTCAAGAAAGAAGAAGGCAGCTACGGTATCGACCGAGGAGAGCACAACAAAGGCGCCTAGTAAAGAAAAGGTCGCCGCCACTCACACAAAGAAGACTACAAAGATGTGGCGGAAGAAAGAAGGAACCTCAGCCCCGCCAAATTCTCCAGCGAGCGAGGTCCATACAAGTTAAAGCGACATGGAGAACGTCTAGCTCAAAGACGTAAAAATGAGAGCCCTCCGATTGTGGAGGCCATCCCAATCGTTATCCTAGCTAGGCCTAGCGCTTGTTCTTCTTTCATAAACCATAAAAACAAAACAAAAAGTAGAAAATTTAAAAACAACAAAAATAATAGGATTCCCGGCGATGCTCATTAGGGGCTAGCCACTTGTATCATCCTCACTCTTTTTTGCAGATCAAGAAGGAGGAGGAAAAGCCTGAATCAAGCTTAAGTCTTGCAAAGACTCAAGCTTAGGGAGGGCCCCCCAGGTAAGAAGGAGTTCAACACTAGCTCGAGTCTTGCAAAGACTCAAGCTTGGGGAGGACCCCCAGGTAAGTATTTCTAACTTTCTTAATAAATAAATAAACTCCCTGTTTCGAATAAATGCTAGAATCTTAGTGTTATGCTACACTTAAGGGAAATGATGATCGAGTTACAAATTAGCTTCCCATGTGTCGCATAAATGCAACCTCTACTCCTGACATATGTGTTATTTTTATTCGAGCATGATCACATCATGAGTCTTGCTTAGTTCCGTGGGTTGCATTTATTACACCAAGTCTGAGCATTGTGGATTGTGATATGGCATGATTAGGACTTGTTGCAATTTCTTAGTATGGTTTTATCCAGAGATGTTTTTCTTGAATTGCTGCAAAGTACCTAAAACCCTTCTGTTTTGACACGCTTCTCTTAGTGTGAGGATTTATTTACCTACCAGAGCCATATCATAATATTCGAAACAGCCCCACTCATAGCCATTTGTTTATGTATTGAGTTTGTTAAGGTTTGATGTACTCTTGAAACTAAGCACTCCTAATTTTGGTCATAATTGCTTCGCGTGTGTTTTCGAAAATTTCTCTCCACCAAATAAAAAGGGGAATGTTTGGATAAATCAACCAAACATTTTTCAGAGTTTGCAAAACTTTTGGTCCATCCGAAAAGCTCAAGAATATTTCAAAATGTTTCTTTGAACCATGCAAAAGTTATAGCCCTTGCACCCTGGAGTAGTCAAAAAAAAACTTCCATGGTTGCATGACAAAAGTCAATGGCTATATGGTTCTTATCATAAACATCTTGAGCAAAATAAAGGACCAAAGTTTTCAAAACCCCCTTCCACAAGTGTGAGTTCATTTTCTCCCCCTCCATCACATCAATTCTTATGACCAAAATATATGGAGTTGCTATGTTGATTGAGACTCATTCTTTAGCTTTACAATATATGCATGACATTTGTGCATTCCTTACCAAGCTCCACATACAAAGCCTTATTTGGTAGAAGGCAGGATGAGTGAAGCTTGTAGGAATAAGACTCACATTAGTAGGTAAGGGAAGTGCCTGCCAAAACAAAGGAGAATTTCTTGCACCTTACCTTGCAGCACATAAAACCTCTGGATGCATACCTGCTATAATTGTTTACTTGTCCAAAAGTGCCGTTCCATTCTTCAATGCTGCATGACAAGGTGTAACATATAAGCCCCACGATTTCCGCAACACTCATGAATATTTTGTGCTCTCGTAAACTTACCACTGTTTAGGGAGTATGTTGTTGCATCTTTATTACCCATGGGGCGCTTCTTTGTAACTCCTGATCCGCCGGTACCCTGAGTTGAGTTTGCTCGGGACGAGCAAAGTTTAAGCCTGGGGAGGTTGTTGGCGGTCGTTAAATCATAATTTGACCACCACCCTACCGGTAAATAAAAGCATAACACCAAGATTTTGTGCATAGTAGATAGGGATAATGCTACTCCACAAGTTTTGGTGGATATTTGGATGCAGGAGTGAATAATAGAGGAAAGTGGGCCCAGCCAGGGAATTTCCCTGGCCGGCCGGCCCCACCCTAGGCCGGCCGGCCCCACCTGGTGGCCGCAGGCTCCGAACTTCCTCCAGTGGGCTGGAAACTAATCCACAACGCACAATTCAAGGCCAGCCCAGCAGAATTGCACCGCCATTCTAGAAGGTGGGCCATTTGGGCCTTAACCTAGCACGTGTGTGCCCCGAAATGCTCAATTCAATGCATTGCTACTATTCAGCTCCCTTTTGCTCTGCTTCCCTGCGGAAATATAAATACGATAACCTTGGAATACTCCAAGGTGAAATGCTACAATGGTGATCCGTGCGCTTGCGGAATTAATGAATCTAATTTTATCGCATAAGAACCGCCAACAAGCATTTCTGAGAAAGCTTGTTGGCAGTCCTCAGGCCTAACAGAAATTAATCCGCAAGCGTACGGATACCGAAGTAGCTTTCACCACAAGGAGTATTCCTAGGGTATCGAATCCACAGGGAACGTATAGCGTACTAAAGCTAAAACACTAGAGGGATTGATCCGTAAAGGTGGCACACAGGAGCGGAGTTTGCAGCAGTAAATAAAAAGGTCTTCTGGCCAGGCAATCTAATGATAAGAAGCTATGTAGCTGGGCAATTTGGTAAGGTCCTTACTCTATTATTCGTTTCGGGGCACACGCATGCCAAGGCAGCAACCCGAGAATTAGGTTCAACTACCTTGGGGAACTACGTGCTATTGACCTCCCTACTAAAAACAATAACCCGGACGTGGTGGATTACAGAGACCGGTATGCCTGTCACACATACTCGCGGCTACCATCCTCCGTGGGGTTACGAGCAAATCAAGGATAACTCCAGGTCTAAACGTCACATTTACACCTATCGTCACTGCTAGCGACCTAGAATAAGCTAGCCTATGCAATAAATAAATAAATACTCATTGCATACCTGAAACCCACAAATAAATAAAGCAGAATACCTTACTTTATTGCCCGACCAATAATCTTCTTACATGTTGCCCGGCCTGGAAGACCAAGACGACTACTCCCAGGTGAGGAGCATACCCGAGGCGACGAAGAAGTAGAGTCCCGACATCCCCGGGGCCTCTAGCTCTCCTTCCCTCTCACTCACTCCTAACAACACTATCCTACTACCAAAAGACTAAAATGAAGTATCAAATGAGGTGCGTCTTCTTCTGAAGCCGGAGGGTAGCATTTATAGGCTGCTGGAGTCGGTGCGCATCAACTGGCCGAAGCTGGAGAGTCGGCGGAGCAAAGGTCGGCCGGCCGGCCTAGTAGGGTGGCCGGCCGGCCACTGATGTGGTCGGTTCGCCACCGACTCTTCCCTGGACGGCTCTGATGGACTCCTGAGGGCGGTAAGATAGTCGGTTTTCTCATGGGGTCGGCAGAAGTGGAGTGGCCTTCAAGTTTAGGCCCAAAAGCCCATGTTCTAGAATGTCGGTCGTTTGATATTGGGCTGGGCCTTGAATTCCTCGTGGGAAGGCTGTAGAAGGCCTCTGGAGAGGAGATGGACTTGGGTTGGAGCCTGAGAAGGCCGGCCGGCCTATGATTGAGCCGGCCGGTGGGCTTTGGCCCCTATTTCCTGTGAATTTTGTCCATATTGCTTCCTGCATTCAAATACTCCAACAAAACTTGTGGAGAGCCATTAATATAAAAGAATGTTCATTTTATCCTTGTATGATGGCTTTTATTGAATGGTGTTGGCGGTAAAATATTCTTTATAAGCACTGCCACAACCCCCCCAAACTTAGATCTTTGCTCGTCCCGAGCAAAAAGATTGAACCAAAGAAAAAGACATCATTAAAGTGATATGATAAAATTATCTCAACAATTTCTTCAGGGTCACTATGTGGAAGTGGCTAAAGCTCATTGTCTTGAGAAGTTGAAAGGTTGAATAGCGAAAACCAAAGACCCTTCTCAAATCCAAAAAATCCCTCGGATTTCAAAACTTTTCCTTTCTTCTCATCTTGTCTCAAAAATTCTCAAAGTCTGAGTCACTCAGAGTTGTGGAAAAACCTGTCTTCACTCAAAAGATGCTTTCCTTATTTTCTGACGTGGCTTATATCTGGGGTTTGGTAAGGAGAGCATAATCTTTTGCAGGTATTGTAAAATTAAGGGAGAATTCTAAAAAGAGCAATGCACATCCTCATAGTTCCGTCAATAGCAAAATGATGCATTTGGAGATGGCTCACACTTTGGCAGAAAAGATTCTTTCTTATGCACTTTGCCTAGAATGAATATAGAAATCCTTCTTGCCCTTCTTTTTTTTAGATGGGGAACTTTTCTCTCTCTCTCTCTTTTTTTTTAAGAGATGTTCCCATGATACATAAGGCAAGAAGTAGCTTATTGATGTGGGGCAGAGAGCAGCGAGATAGAAAATTTCTTTCGATTATGAGTTAATTTCTGCCATCAAGTGGAGGAGTCACTCTCATGTATAAATGATATATGACTGAACATTTGAGGAGCGCATGCAACTTTAGAGAATTAAACCTTAATTAAACTCACAGCAAAAAGGATTAGCTTTTGAGGAGTTATAAGATCTATCTTTGTTTGGCTCTAATAGGTATTTCCAAAGAACTTGTGACAATCAGATTGAGAGGCAAAGTAAGATTTCCGGGAAAATTATGGAAAGATAGGAATCAAGATTTAAGCACATATCAAACCTCACAACAAAATAGACAAGAGCGTCCTTAATAAAATTTTTGTGAGCAAGTAGAAATTGTGAAATACAATTATCATAAAACCGATGATGTTAAAAGAATTTTTGTTTGGTTTTATCTTCGAAAAATCTTTTTGTTTTATTAGCGATCAGGTGAAATAGGCAGAGGGGATTAAATGGAACGAGTTGGGCTAATTTGGACCTGTTCGGGGTTCGAGCCAGGCCGGCCGGCCTGGCCTATGGGCCGGCCGCTGGGGCCAGTGCCCCGTTCCGCCTCTATTTCCTCGTGGCGGTGTGCAGTCACCAGTGCAACATTTTTATCCTGCGCGCTCAGGGAAATTGTGAGTGTACAGAGGTTGGTTTATGTGGTTACCCACATAAACCAACAAGCGATTAAATAAACACTCATTTCATAAAACACTAAGAGGCAAATTCCATTTTATTGAGAGAAGCATTGGGCGCTTTTACATTAGGAAATAAATTAAGCAAACCTAATTTAATTCAAAGCAAACCTAAACGAATTTGAAGGGAAATTAAATAAAAAGCAAACTAAGAAGCGCCGATCTCTAATCCTAATGCTCCTATGGTGAGGGGGCCTCGAAGTGCTCGCTGAACCCCGTGAGCTTGTAGAGCCTCTTCATCTTGGCCATGCTCCCCTTCCGAACAAGATTGATCTTGTCCTTGTTGTCCTCCAGATCCATGTACGCCTCACTCTGGTAGTCCTCCACCTTAGCGAGGCGCGCCTCCATCCTTTGGAGCGCAATTTGCAGCTCCTTGATGGGGTCATGGGCGCCATCGCTGAACTCCATCTGGCCGGGAGGACCGGTGATCGGCGGCGGCGAACGGCGACGCAGCTTCTGCGAGGGTGATGAGTCATTCGACTCAGCCTTCAAGATGAGCCCCTTGGGCGCCTTGTAGTACATCACCTTCTCGCACCACTTCTTGCCCTTAGCACCCAGGTAGGTGAAGGGGGGAGCGTTCTCATAGGCACCGTTAGATGTCCTATGAGAAGACTCATCCTTGGACTGGCTGGCGTCCGTGGGCTCGTCAGGGTCCTCCTCGGATTGCTCCACCACGGGGTACACCGGCGCGATCTCCACCCTTGGAGTGGGAGTGGGGAGCGCTGGAGATTTCCCCGTCTTGGGGGACAGCTCGCCGACCACGGGATGCGTGATGCCGCCGCGGTACTGCTTCTTCCCGACTCCACCAGAGGGGGACAGGAATCTTCCTGAGTTGGGGCTCGCGCTCGCCCTGGAGGGGCTTCTGCCGCGCCTGGGGCTGGCCGGCCGGCCTGGGTTGTAGGCCGGCCGGCCGGGATTGGCCCCAGCTGCGAGCAAGTCGGCCTCCAGCTCGGCCCCCCAGGTGTCCGCGAAGTCGAGGTACCTCGCCGCGCTGGATCCCTCGCCGTTGTTGATCGGAAATTGGTCGAGATAGGCGGATCGATGCTTCCGGGCGGCGATGTGGGAGGCTCTTGAATTGGGGGCATTGGAATTGGTGGGAGACATGGTGGAGAAGCTCTGGTTGGGTGCCTTCTCAGCCATGGCCGAAACTTTTGAGATGGAGGAGTGGAGAGAAAATGAATTTTCAATGTGTTTAAAAGGATGAAAAAATTTACTCCGGGCGAGATATGCTCCGAATCGCAGGGTAGGGTTTGGTATTCTGTTTGGTTTGATCAGGGGCGCCGCCACAAAAAGATTTTGAAAAATTTTGAAAATGTGAAGGGCCGGCCGGCCTAGAGGCTTGGCCGGCCGGCCTGCTTTTCCCCCGAAAACCAAAAGTTTTATTTTTATTTGAATCTAAAGAAAAAGTAAATAAGGAAAAGGGAAAAACAAGGCTCGGTTAAGGTCGGGGCTAGACCGTAGATGGTGATTTTCACGTGAACTCGATGACATCTACTTCCTCGAGTTCCGGCATGGAGGGTTCTAGAAAGATTTTCAAGCGCTGGCCATTTACTTTAAAGTGCTCTCCATCATTACCTTGGAGAGTGACGGCCCCATGGTTGGATGTTTCCACCACCGTATAGGGGCCATCCCACTTACTTCTAAGCTTACCATGACCAAATAATTTAACGCGGGAGTTATACATGAGTACCTTATCACCTGGCGTGAAGTGCTTCTCCCGGATGCGCTTGTCGTGCCACCTCTTCGTTCGCTCTTTGTAGAGCTTCGAACTGTGGTACGCTTTCTCCCTCAATTCTTCGAACTCTGAGATCTGGATCTGTCGCTTGACTTGAGCTTGGTCCAGGCCCATGTTTCATTTCTTGATTGCCCAGTAAGCCTTGAACTCTAGCTCGACGGGCAGGTGGCATGTCTTCCCGTATACTAGTTGGTATGGAGTCATGCCGATTGGAGTCTTGTAAGCTGTCCTATATGCCCAGAATGCTTCATGCAGCTTCGACTTCCAATTTTTGCCCATTTGGTTGACGGTCTTCAGGAGAATGTTCTTGATTTGTTTATTAGATGTCTCCGCTTGACCGCTCGTCTGTGGGTGACATGGGGTTGCTACCCTATGAGCGATACCGAGTGATGAGAGCATTTTTCTGAATGTCCTGTCGATAAAGTGCGAACCCCATCACTGATTAGTACCCTAGGTGTACCAAATCGTGGGAAGATGACTTCTTGGAGCATTTTCTTGGAGTGGGTGGAGTCAGCGTTTCGACAAGGAAGAGCCTCCACCCATTTAGAGACATAGTCGACTGCCACCAGAATATATTCATATCCCTCGGAGTTTGGAAGAGGTCCCATGAAGTCTATGCCCCAACAATCGAAGATATCGATTTGAAGATTATTTGTTAGGGGCATGGCGTCACGAGCGTTGATCCCTCCTACTCTCTGGCAGCGAGAACATCTTCTCACATACTCTTTTGTATCTTCGTACATGTTTGGCCAGTAAAAACCACTCTGCCAAACTTTGGCACTTGTACGAAATACTCCATAGTGACCTCCAAAGGCTGATGAGTGACATCTGTCAATAATTTGCATAGCCTCACATGCGGGTACACATCTTCTCAGGAGACCATCGGTGCAGACTTTATACAAATATGGGTCATCCCATAAGTAATACTTGCTGTCCCTGATGATCTTCTTTTTATCCTCCCCTGGCGGTATATACCCTGCTACAATGTAGTTGACAATGTTTGCATACCAGGGGTCGGTGCTTGTTACTTTTAGTAACGTGTCATCTCTCAAGCAATCATTGATGGGTAGTCCAGAAGGATCTTCCGTCTGCAATCGCGAGAGATGATCTGCCACAATATTCTCTACTCCTTTCCTGTCTCTGATTTCCAAATCAAATTCTTGAAGGAGGAGTATCCAATGGATAAGACGTGGCTTAGCATCTTTCTTTGTCAGAAGGTATTTGAGGGCTGCATGATCTGAATAAATTATCACCTTAGCTCCAACCAAATATGATCTGAACTTGTCAATAGCATACACCACGGCCAACAATTCCTTCTCAGTGGTTGCATAATTGAGTTGAGGTCCAGTGAGAGTTTTGCTAGCATAGGTGGTGGCATGATGCTTCTTATCCTTGGTCTGTCCCAACACTGCTCCTACGGCGTAGTCGCTTGCGTCGCACATGATTTCGAACGGGAGTGACCAATCAGGTGGTTGGATAATGGGGGCTGATATCAAAGCTGTTTTTAGTTCATTGAATGCCTCCATGCACTTACTGTCGAAGGCGAACGGTGCGTCCTTAGCCAAGAGACTGGTGAGAGGTCGCGCCTTCTTGGAGAAGTCCTTGATGAACCTTCTATAAAAGCCGGCGTGTCCTAGGAAGCTGCGGATCCCTTTTATGTTTCTCGGGGATGGAAGCGACTCAATTACCTCAACCTTGGCTTTGTCAACTTCAATCCCTCGAGCAGAGACCTTGTGCCCAAGAACAATTCACTCTGTCACCATGAAGTGACATTTTTCCCAATTCAAAATCAAATCTGCATCCTTGCATTTCTGGAGTACTTTCTCGAGATTCTGGAGGCATCTGTTGAATGTTTCACCGTAGACTGAGAAGTCATCCATGAACACTTCCATTATTTTCTCCACTAGGTCCGAAAAGATTGCCATCATGCATCTCTGGAAGGAGGCAGGTGCGTTACACAATCCGAACGACATTCATCGGTAGGCGGATGTGTCGTAAGGACATGTGAAGGTGGTCTTGTCTTGGTCATCAATGTGGATAGGTATTTGATGGTACCCTGAATAACCGTCAAGGAAGCAGAAGAACAAGTGCTTTGCCAATCGTTCGAGCATCTCATCAATGAACGGGAGTGGGTAATGATCTTTCCTGGTTGCTTTATTAAGCTTCCTGTAATCGATGCACATCCTCCATCCTGTCACTGTGTGCTGAGGGATCAACTCATTCTTTTAATTCTTCACAACTGTCATCCCTCCCTTCTTAGGTACTACCTGGACGGGGCTAACCCATTGACTGTCCTGAACTGGGTAGATTATACCTTCCTTGAGTAGCTTCAAAATTTCCTTCTTAACTACATCTCTCATGGCATTGTTCAAGCGTCGTTGGTGCTCACGCACAGGCTTATGATCGGGTTCCATTGGGATTCGATGTGTGCAGAATTCTGGGCTGATTCCCTTGAGGTCTGCTAGTGAGTAGCCTATTACTGATCTGTATTTTGCTAGCACGGCTACTAGTTTCTTCTCTTCTTCCTCTGACAGCTTATCACTAATGATGACAGACGTTGTCTGATCTTTGAAGAGGAAACTATACTTAACACCTGGTGGCAGCAGTTTGAGCTCGACAGGTGTTGGAGCTGGTTCTTCCTGCTTATTGAGTGGAACATAGGGGGAAGGGTATTCATCTTCATTGAAGTACTGTGCATCTTCCTCCGTATCAAACTGCGAAGCTTCTAAGAATTCAACGGCCGCTGCTTCTTCTATGGCCGTGTATTCATCCATCTTCTCAGATTTTTCCTCTGTCTTGGCACTGAGTGTTCTTCTAATGTCGATGGAGAAGCTTTATCTTCCCATTGGAACTTCCAACTCCTCTTGGGTGCTTCTCATCTTCGTGAGTGCTGCAATTGGAGTTCCAATAAGGAAGAAATTCTTGTCGGGAATGTCAAAAATGTAGAAATTCATGAGCAGGGGTTGCCCATTAATTTCTATTTCTAGCTCTTGCATGATCCCCTCAGCTTGATAGCACTTGTTCCGGAATATCAGCCTTTTCCCTGATGGTACAAGGCTCGATATGTCTACCGCCAATTGCTGGGCCCGCTGCTTTGACAGAATGTTTACTCCTGCTTTTAAGTCATAGCTAGCCTCAATTGGTGGTATATGCTCATATTTTACTAGAATGCTCTCAGGCTCTTCGTTGAGCTTGACGGCCTTCTTTGAGCATTCTGCTTCTTGGAGCCAATCCTCGCTGAAGACGGCAGATAGTTTCTGTAGACGTGCGTCTTGTTCTGCCTTGTCTTCCCAATCTAGCTCATCTAGCTCAGCCTTTTCAACATAGCAATTCTTCTCCACCGGGTACGTTCTTGTATTCCCTAATCTCGTCAAGTCTACCTCTTCCTCATATGGTAAGAGAGGGAGAGTGGACTCAACTTGATTCTGTCCTTCGGAGAGAATTTGACTATCCTTGAATAGCGTAGGATTCGAGGGGCAGAGATAGAACGGTTCTTGTTCTGTCTTCGGAGCTGGCTGTGGTTGAGGTGGTTCTGCTTGGGGTTGTACCATACATGCACACTTCTTGTGTTTTGGTAAGCTAACTGAAGGTGTCTCAACTATGGTTTATGCCTCTTCTTCATGTTTTCCAGGGGCAACTGCATCATAGGAGCCCAAGTTGCTGAGAATTATACCCAACACATCAAACCCTTCTTCAGTTGTCTTGTACAAGAACGACCCTCCTGAAGCTGTATCCAAGAAGTTACGGCTGTTCGAAGTGAGTCCCGCAGCAAAATGTTGAAGGAGTATCGGTGATGGTATTCCCAAATCTGGTGCTTCTAGAGTGTAGGTCAGTAAACGGTCCCAGGCAGCTCCTAATGGCTCATTTCTGCCCTGCTCAAAGGTAATGATCTTCTTGCGAAGAGCAATAACCTTATGGAGAGGGAAGTAGTTGAGACAGAAGAGCTTCCGGAGAGTAGCCCAATCTCCCTGAGCTTCACTTACATGCTTAGCATACCAGAGCTCTGCATTGCTAGTAATGGAGAACGGAAACAGCAGCCATCTGAAACTGTCTCTCGGGACTCCTGATGTAACAACTGTGGAACAGAGCCTCTCGAAGTAACGCATATGTGTGTACGGATTTTCATGATCTTCCCCGCAGAACTCAGACCCCTTCACCAGTGCAATCAGCTCTGGACGAATCTCATAGCTGACAGCTGTGATTAGCTTGGATGCTGGTGCAGGCTCCAATAGTGCTCCTTTCGGAGCAGCGGCGTCGAAGATCGACGGAGTGTCTATGATATAATATGATAATAAAAGAAAAAGAAAAGCAAAAGAAAACAAAAGAAAACAAAAACCTTTAGCGGGCGCCTCTAGGTTCGAGTCCTAGCACAGCTAACCGTTCCCCGGCAACGGCGCCAGAAAGCTTGTTGGCAGTCCTCAGGCCTAACAGAAATTAATCCGCAAGCGTACGGATACCGAAGTAGCTTTCACCACAAGGAGTATTCCTAGGGTATCGAATCCACAGGGAACGTATAGCGTACTAAAGCTAAAACACTAGAGGGATTGATCCGTAAAGGTGGCACACAGGAGCGGAGTTTGCAGCAGTAAATAAAAAGGTCTTCTGGCCAGGCAATCTAATGATAAGAAGCTATGTAGCTGGGCAATTTGGTAAGGTCCTTACTCTATTATTCGTTTCGGAGCACACGCATGCCAAGGCAGCAACCCGAGAATTAGGTTCAACTACCTTGGGGAACTACGTGCTATTGACCTCCCTACTAAAAACAATAACCCGGACGTGGTGGATTACAGAGACCGGTATGCCTGTCACACATACTCGCGGCTACCATCCTCCGTGGGGTTACGAGCAAATCAGGGATAACTCCAGGTCTAAACGCCACGTTTACACGTATCGTCACTGCTAGCGACCTAGAATAAGCTAGCCTATGCAATAAATAAATAAATACTCATTGCATACCTGAAACCCACAAATAAATAAAGCAGAATACCTTACTTTATTGCCCGACCAATAATCTTCTTACATGTTGCCCGGCCTGAAAGACTAAGACGACTACTCCCAGGCGAGGAGCATACCCGAGGCGACGAAGAAGTAGAGTCCCGACATCCCCAGGGCCTCTAGCTCTCCTTCCCTCTCACTCACTCCTAACAACACTATCCTACCACCAAAAGACTAAAATGAAGTATCAAATGAGGTGCGTCTTCTTCTGAAGCCGGAGGGTAGCATTTATAGGCTGCTGGAGTCGGTGCGCATCAACTGGCCGAAGCTGGAGAGTCGGCGGAGCAAAGGTCGGCCGGCCGGCCTAGTAGGGTGGCCGGCCGGCCACTGATGTGGTCGGTTCGCCACCGACTCTTCCCTGGACGGCTCTGATGGACTCCTGAGGGCGGTAAGATGGTCGGTTTTCTCATGGGGTCGGCAGAAGTGGAGTGGCCTTCAAGTTTAGGCCTAAAAGCCCATGTTCTAGAATGTCGGTCGTTTGATATTGGGCTGGGCCTTGAATTCCTCTTGGGAAGGCTGTAGAAGGCCTCTGGAGAGGAGATGGACTTGGGTTGGAGCCTGAGAAGGCCGGCCGGCCTATGATTGGGCCGGCCGGTGGGCTTTGGCCCCTATTTCCTGTGAATTTTGTCCATATTGCTTCCTGCATTCAAATACTCCAACAAAACTTGTGAAGAGCCATTAATATAAAAGAATGTTCATTTTATCCTTGTATGATGCCTTTTATTGAATGGTGTTGGCGGTAAAATATTCGTTATAAGCACCGCCAACAGTCCCCGCGTAGATCCAAGGATGGAATTGCCGGATCCGGTGAGGGAGAGGCCGGAGCTCGCCGTTGCACGCCGGAATCGGTGGGTGGGTGGGTGGGGGAGGTGGGAGGAGACGTGAGGCATCGCGAGATCTGCGAACCGGGTGCCCCGCCGCCGCCGTCCTTGTGGCCGTGCGGTTTCCGGCGGTCCACTCCGGCGGCGGCGAGGTGGGGAGGAGGTGGCCGGAGAGGCTGCGGCGGTGGCGACTAGGTTTCGCCCGAGCCGCTCCGGAGAGCGACGCGAGCGACCGCGCCAAGAAACGGTATGAAGCTAAGATCATGATGGTTGCAAGTTACAAGGCATACATTCAACATTTGGATCAGAGGAGAAATCACATCTAAATAGAGGAATACATGATAGACACTTTTCTCGACGACACTGGTTAGACTTACAGTGTGCCTTTGATTGCCGTTTTCAAAAACTACATCGTCACATATGGAGCAATCAACTTTTCGCAACTATTTTATACAAGGTGGATATATGAGATACAATAACAATATTCTCGTCAGCAGACACCATATAACAGACGAACCTGCCAACCGACTCGTCACATGACATACACAAGTTGAAAGCAGCGGTGCAAACAGGTGCTCCTCTATGTTGCACTAAATAGTAGACTATCGAACTGGTGGTTTCTTTTTAAAATAATGGAGTATATATTCCTTGCTCTCATGCTTGCTTGGACAGTCGCACAAGTACCTCTTTTTCTAAGAGTGAACAGGAGGGGGAAGCTCCTATCGATTAGTATGTATATTTTGTTAAAAAAAAAAGGTTTTGCAATAGAAGAAAAAAAGAGAAAATCAAAAGGTGAAAACGGTCAAGGCAAGAAACTGGTAAATCTGTAGCCAAGGAGAAGTTTTGTTTTGTTAGCTGCCTGGATATGCAGATAAGAGAAACGTACATGGACCTTTTTGCACTCTAAAAGTGAACAGCTCGCCTCAAGACATGAGATTTTAGAGTGAGAAAATGGCTCGCGCCATTAACTGCTTCATAGCCACTGATGTTTGGGAGGTATTTACATCAGCTATATATTACAAAGCTGTAAGAGAAACTCCAACATTTCTATGCCTCGAACCTTCATTTTTTTGGTAAATTTCAGAAAATTACAACTATTTGTAGAATTCTATTTTATAAAACCACAACTATTTTGACCCTTAGTAACAAGAAACCACATCAATTATGACACGTGTGACTGACGAGTGGGACCGGGCTATGTGGCATTTGTGTGAGAATGACAGGTAGGACCAGGCTACAAAAGTTGTAGGTTTGTGTTTTTCTTTTTCCTTCAGCTTTAGCCTCTTCAGGATCTTCAAGTTGTAGAGCTGCCAGCAGCATCACTAGCAGTCTCCCATCACCTTCTACGCCACATTCAGAAGCACAACAACCCTCATGCCCGGATAGCATTCTCAATGTGACCACCATACTGCCCTGGCAAATATTGGAGAAAATAGTACACATACATGGTAAGTGATATCAAATTAGAACGGAGAAGAGCTTAGCACCATACATAGAGGCCAGTTGCACTAGCTCGGAATCAGAAATTGGCTAGAGCAAGAGCAATAGGAATCAGCTGTTCGAGGGCAGTTTGAGCGATCCTAGCGGCGACCATGGCGGTGGCGGGGAAGCGGTCTACGATGAACGAGAGCAGCAGCAGAACAGTTCCTGCCACCCACAGCAAGAAACCAACGAGGCGGCGGTCGCCATGGCCGCAACCAGTGCCAATTAGCAATGAGGCGCCCAGAGACATGTACGCGACTGAGCATACGCGAAGCCTCTGAGCCACGTCGCGATCTGGATCGTGGTCGTGCAGGAGGGCATCCATTTTGGAAGGTGTATCAGGTGGGTCTATCAATAGCACTTTGTTCTAGCTCCATGGCTTGTATCTCTTTTATATAGGCACTTCACTGATGTGTTTTGGCGGAAATTTACAAAACGTTCCCTTTTTGCAAAGTTGTAGCCGTGTAGGGAGCTTTACCGACCAGAGGAGGATGGACGGTCCTGGTTCAAGTCCGTTCAAGTTCACCACGACAGGACCGTTAGTGCACCGCACAACACGTCCATGCAAAGACGAGGAAATCGGTCTTTCCTTTTCCCTCTCTGCGCCCCATGTTCTTCTCTATAGCTTTTAGACGCACCTGAGAGGCTGGACGTGACGGTCGAGTTTTCAGTTCCGGCGCTAGCTAGGGTCAACTCCCTGTAGTGGGTGCGGCCGTCAATATAGATATGTTGGCCTTTGAATTAAAGGTCCTTAATTTACTTTTGTTTTTTTTTGCTGCTTCAAAGACAGAGACATAAAAACCTCTGTTCGTTGTCAAAAAAGAGCAATTTTAATTCCTTCTGGGAAAATAAAACGAGCAAAGGGGTAGATAGATTTGTGGTTTCAAAGAGACTTGTCAGCTCGGGTGATATCACGTTATTGTTTGGAAAAAGTTCGTTATGGTATTAAGTTTATTCGTCCGAGCTTTCCTTTCACCGAAGCTATACACTGACTATCAAGTCTTTCTTGTTTAATTTAAGATCATTTTTCCCCCTCGCGGAAAAAAGATCATTTCTTCCCATGCGGGTTGTTTCACTAGGACAAAGTTTTAGTGAAACTTTTTAATTGAATTGCCTACGCTTTGTGTTTGAGGCTAGGGAGATCCCAGATCCGAAAGCGTGGAGTATTCTGTTGCGTGTGTTCTTTATCTTAGGGCTTTACATGTCATCATGATTATTATTGTTAACAAAGCTGATTCTAACATGATGGGTTCTTGATGTTTTCTTAGCACGGCACAGGCCAGCATCCTCCACTAGCAACAAGCCTACTGCATGTAAAGATTGGTTGAAAGCTGAACCACGCGGATGGATGGAATGGTTGTGCAACGGCCAGCCTCCGATCAAGTGTGGCGTGCTCCAAAATTCAGAATAATAGACCAGAATAAAGTGCCCAAGACCGATGCTAGGGGCAACTTCAACATTTTCTATCTTAGATGAAACCAGAAGGTTGAGGTACTACCCTTTCCTGAAAATAAAGTCTCTGATCGAGTGTGACATGCATGGAAATAAAGCCCTTCAATCGGAGGAATATCACTGAGACAATGCACCTAGCGATGCCGCTTCACACATGATAATTTGTGGCTTCAATTCTGTGACTATCTACTTAGTTTTTGCTAGTATTGTTTCTAATTGCTACCCATATGCATATGTGATCTCATTGATTCTTTTCTGAGTATCTATTTTATGCAATGAAAGTTTTTGCTAGCTAGCACTCCAACATGAAAGATATACCACTTTTTTTAGAAAATGAAAAGGTTCCTGGACTCTGGGACTCTCACATTGTCTTTTGTCATTACAATATTTTCAGCCATCCAGGTGAGATCCAAGGGAAGGAATCATTATATAAATGATAAGATTATAAGAAAATCTATGGTCAAGGAAATGCATGGTGTCATGGGACCAAGAAACAATACAAGAAAAATAAATCATTCACATAAAACAGTTAGACATGTTCTTGGCTGTCACACCGGCTTTAAGGCCAATAAACAAGTACATATTTGAATAAAAAGAGAACTCACACTAAAGTGGTAAGATCCTTGTCCCTGGCAAATATACGGTACAATTATAATATAAACACCTTAGAGAAAAATTATAATATTGCTTCAGATTATAAAGTATGGCTCTTATTTGGGTTGAGTAATCCGCGACTCAGGACAGAGACTACCGAAGTACCGACCGAGAGCTTGAGCTGTACTATATCTTTTAAAATGTGATAAATGTGTGTAATATATTTATAGCATTTGATGAGGTCTAGACATTTAAACTAAAAATTGAAATACTGCATTGGCTTGGACCACTTGGCCGTCACTGGAGATAGATGCCACAGCAGCGGCGTGCATATGTTACTATATTCGAAAGTATCTCCATATGTTAATTACTTTTGAGTGTCCGTGGGGATGCATTCTTTACCATATGTTCCTCTATCGAAAATGATTGACGTACTCTGAAGTGTCTGACCGAACTGTCAATGGCGGAGCTAGACCCAGACTGTAGGGTGGGCCAAATGCTATTTAGATTGGTTTGGGTGGGCCGAAAACCTACACCCTTTATGGCTGTGGAAACACAGAATCCTAGGGTTGTAGGGGCATGTTTGTTCACCAAATGCTAAAGCAAAGTAGCAGATCTTAACTGAAAAATCTTTTCAACGGGCTGAAGCACATTTTCCTCGAATCCTTTTCTTCTGAGAGGTGAACTTCATTAAGGAGTTGAAGTAGGGACCGTAGTTCTTGTTCTATTCTTTGGGAGCTAGGAATTGATTAGATAAGGTTTTATTTTTCTTGATCCAGATGTCGTACCAAAAAAATGGTTTTCTGCAGAATAATATGATCTTAACATTAAACAGTTCATGTCAAAAAAAAGCTGTCAAGGATCTTAATCCTAACTGCCACTAATGTCTGTGATATCGACCTGATCAACACAATAACAAAAAGGGTCTGTAGCGACGCATCCTAAAAGAGAATAGCGGCGGCCATAAAAGAAATCCGCCTCTATAGGTCCGTCCGGGGGCAACAAGATATGGTCCGTCGCTACTGGGCATCTGTAGCGGCGGACCACATTAAGGTCCGTCGCTACAGAGAATCTGTAGGGGCGGCTCACATTGTGAACCGCCCCTACAGAGGTCACGGGCTGTAGAGGCGGCCGATTATGTAGTCCGCCCCTACAGAGACTTTGTAGCGACGGACCATAATGTGGTCCGCCCCTACAGAGTCTTTGTAGCGACGGACCATAATGTGGTCCGCCCCTACAGAGTGTCCCGACTGTAAGCTTCATGACCATTGGAGCTAGGGAAACCCCAAGGTATGAATGTTTTGGTGATAGGATGAGAACCATGAATGTGACTAACACTCTCTGTGAGATCTTATAGGTCACATATGAAGAAAGCTCCGTCCGTTGGTGGTGAACGCCAACACACCATGAACTTAATTGACAAGGATGATTGGTTGCCTTCATCTACACAAGAACGGACTTGATGGAGTCGCGGAGAAGACATGGATCAAGGCTAAGGACATGCTAGATCCAAGCGAGTGTTGCTTGGTTAGATGTTAGCTTGAGTCCATAGGAAAAACCGGACTATCAAGAGGGTTCAAGGTGGTTCTCTTAGTACACACTAGTTATAGAGATCATTGGATGCATGGTGAGTCTCTCAGGGGCTAGGGTGGCAGAAGAGAGTTGAAGGAACCAAGAAGATCAAGTCTTGAAGAAGAAGATCAAGAAGAAGATCGAAGCTGCAAAGGCAGAAGAGACCGGACAGTACGGTCAAGGAGACCGTACAATACGGTCTACAGAGGAAATCCAGACAGAAGAGCTTAAGTTTCTGGAAGTTGGAGAAATAGAGACCGGACAGTGGACCGGACAGTACGGTCCTAGGGACCGGACAGTACGGTCTCTATTGGAGTGTTCCAGACAGAGAAGCTGAAGTTTCTGGAAGTTGAAGAATGAAGACCGGACAATTGAGAGGATGGTACGGTCATGGAGACCGTACAATACGGTCTTACAGGAGAAGAGCAACAGAGAAGGAGAAGTTTCTGTTGGCTGAAGAAGAAGTGGAGACCGGACAATACGGTCCTAGAGACCGTACAATACGGTCTGGTTTGAGATGATGAACAGCACTCCCCGGACGCCAGTCTGGTAGAGACCGGACAATACGGTCAGATGGAGACCGGACAATACGGTCCTATTGTACGGTCCTTACGCAGACTGGGTACTTTTGGACAACGGCTAGTTTGAGGTTGGAGGCCTATATATAGTCGGTTGTTTACCTCTTTGAGGTGCTCTTGGACCCAGGAAAGAGGGGAGGTGCTGCCAAGAAGCCAAGAGGAAGAAGTGTGAAGCACTTGAGAGGGATTTGGAGTGATCCTAGTGCTTGAGAGAGTAGCAAGTTGCATCCTTTGATCTCTAGGCTAGTGTGGGCTTGAGAGAGTCATCTAGGGCTGTTACTCTTGGTCTATGGCAAGGCCTAGACCGGTTAGGCGTCGGTGTTGAGCTGTCCAAGGAGATTGTGGAAGTCGACACAAGTTTGTACACGGTCTTGGAGCTTCCCGTGCGAAAGAAGCATCACTAGTGGAGCGCCCTTTGGCACGCATCAAGTGCGGAGCCTTACCTCCGGAAGAGTACCCGGGATCGAGCCCGGCGGGACGTGCCCGCGACTTCACTCGGAGGGTGAAGTGTGCTCTAGGAGGGATCGCCATCGAGCGGAGGGACGGGGTCGAGACTCCGGCGGGAGTGACCCAACGTGGAGTAGGGGAAGGCGCCATCCTTCCGAGACCACGGGAAAACATCATGAGCATTCTCTATCCCTTCTCCTTTACTACTCGCATTTACTTATTGCACTTCATATGATTGCTTGTAGTACTTGAGTTGTGCTCATATTATGCTTGTGTGTTTACCTTGGTACCTACTAGCTTCACTAGGTTTGCTTGATTGCCTTGCTCGTGTGCTTACTTGTTATAGCCTATCTAATAGCTCTAAGGACTCTACTTAGTGTGCCTAGTATCTTGGTTGCCTTGTCTCTAGTTATCTTGTTCCTTGCCTTGCCTAGCTTAAGTCTTCCGCTATCTTTTTATCTTGTGCTAGGTTGCTAGTGTGGTGTGATTGTGTTATCTATATGCACTAGCTTAATAGGTTAAGGATACTCCTTAGTGTGCTTTACCTTGTTACTAGAACTACTCGCTAGGAGTTGCTTGGGTGCAAGTGTTTTGAAATAGATTCTAGAGTGCACCGATTCACCCCCCCCCTCTCGGTCACACGATCCTTACAAGTGGTATCAGAGCCAAGTGCTCTTTATTGAGGCTTTACCGCCTTTGAGTCGTGACCGGGATTGCGTGTGGGAAAATGGAGTTCACTCATGATGACGTTTCTAACACTTCCATCGCCTCTACCTTGATTGAGCCTTATGATTGTGTGCTTAATGACATTTCCTACTATGGTGTGCGTGATGAGTATGATGAGCTTGTTTTGCATGATAATGAGGATATCACTAACTTCGCATCTCGCTTGTATGTTCTTGCTAGGAAACTCATGTCACGAGGCTATCCATCTATTATGCACAAGCATGTTGTGAAAAAGCTTATCCGATCTCTATCACTCTCGAGGTTTGGTATTCTTGCTTTTGCTCGAGTGGATGAGTTTGTGAACATGCCCTATGATGAGGTGGTTGCTATTCTCTCCTCTCTTGAGGAGGATATCAAGAAGGGCAAGGATATCTCTCATGCAAGTGAAGATCAACACATTGAAGCTCAACCTCTACCTCAAGCTCAATCATCATCTCGTGTTGGTGAAGGTTCTTCTTCTCGGGATCAAGAGGATGGATATCTCAAGCTATGTGATGAGTTGGATCACATCTCTATGGAGCCGAATGAAGATCTTGTTGAGTTTGCTCTTCGGATGGATTCTCTCATCAAGAGGATAAATGAGAACAAACTTTGGATAGTCACTAAGGGTCAAGGTCTTAGAAGGTTTCTTGATGCTCTGCCGAAGGACAAGTATGGTGATCACATTGAGTTTGAGAGCTTTGAGCTTGAGTCATATTCAATTGAGCAAGTCATTGAGATCGTCACAAGAAGAAGGGCTCGCTCTTTGCTCTCTAACACATTCAAGACCCCAAGTGATGATGAGGAAGAAGAAGAAGATGATAGAGTTCCCGTCTTCTATTGTGATGATGACTATTGAAGTGCTAGTGATGATGAGTCGGAGCCTATCAAGGAATATCACATGAAGAGAGAAGTCTTGCCATCCCTTTTTGAAGAATACTACATCTTGTATGAGCCGGATCTTGCCGATCGGCCTCACTATCACCTCTTCGACATGTATGATGTGTTCTATAGGGAAGATGGGGAGACTTGGCTTGATTGTTGGAAGAGGCTTCTTGTTTTGGTGGCTAGAGTGAACTCTTTTGAAGGAGAAGACAAAATTAGTGATGAACACGCTATTCACACGGTGATCTCTATGCTACCATACAATAGGAAGGTCCACATTCTAAATGATCTCAATGATGATATTAGTGGTATGACTCTCAAGGACATGATCTTGATGGCACTATCCTATGAGAATCAAATCTACAACATTCTTGAGTACTTCAATACTAGTGGAGAAGTGGGAAGGTTTCAAGGTCTTCAACTTGGAACTCATGTCACACACATGGGTGTTGATCGGACCATGTGGAGACACAATGGAGTCACCAAGGCAATGATTGGCGCCTTGGATGCGTTGGACTTGGACTTTCTAAATGGAGTTCCTATGGCCTACATCAAGAGCAAGCAAGAGGTAAATGATATGTCAATTGATTCTCATGATACTAACACTCCTCTTTGCTTGATGGCTACTTCCAAGGTGAACTACAAGATTGGTGGCAAACATTGGGTGTTGGATAGTGGTTGCACTCAACACATGACCGGTACTTCATCCATCTTCACCAACTTGGAAGAAAATGAAGATCATGACAAGGTCACTTTTGGCGACAACTCCAAACACAAGGTGAGAGGTCTTGGTAAGGTGGCTATCTCAAATGACCTCTCTATCTCTAATGTATTGCTTGTTGAGTCCCTAAACTTCAATCTTCTATCCGTTGCTCAAATATGTGATCTTGGCTTTTCTTGTAACTTTGATGCTAATGGGGTGGTTCTTCATAATGATGCTATGGGTCTCACTATCAAGGGCTTTCGTCATAATAATCTATATGTTGTTGATTTTGAGACTAACATTGTTGCCCCTAGCACTTGTCTCTTCACTAAGTCCGCTCTAGGTTGGCTATGGCATCGGAGGCTTGCTCACATTGGTATGGGTCAACTCAAGCGTGTAATGAAGAACAAGCTAGTGAGAGGAGTCAAGGATATCACCTTTGAGAAAGACAAGCTATGTAGTGCATGCCAAGCCGGAAAGCAAGTGGCTTCACCTCATCCATCCAAGAATTTCTTGTCAACTTCAAGACCTCTTGAGCTCCTACACATTGATCTCTTCGGGCCTACAACTTATGTGAGCATTGGTGGGAATCTCTATTGCTTGGTGGTAGTGGACGACTACTCAAGATATACTTGGGTATTCTTTCTTGAGAACAAGGCACAAGCAATTGGGATATTCAAGAAGTTTGCTAGAAGAGTACAAAATGAGTATGGGCATCGCATCAAGAAGATTCGGAGTGATAATGGGACGGAGTTTAAGAACTCTATCATTGAAGACTATTGTGATGAGATTGGCATAAAGCATGAGTTCTCGGCTACATACACTCCTCAACAAAATGGTGTTGTTGAGAGGAAGAACAAGACCCTTATCACTCTTGCTCGTGCTATGCTTGATGAGTACAACACTCCGGAGAAGTTTTGGGCGGAAGCTATCAACACCGCATGCTATACCTCCAACCGGATCTATCCTCACAAGTTGCTAAACAAGACTCCATATGAAGTGATTGTTGGGAGAAGACCGAATGTTGCCTACTTCCGAGTGTTTGGTTGCAAGTGCTATATCTACAAGAAGAGGGAAAGACTTGGCAAGTTCGAGAAGAGGACCGATATGGGCATTCTTGTCGGTTACTCGGGCTCGGCTAAGGCTTATCGGGTTTACAACACCTCTACCGGTTTTGTTGAAGAAACCTATGATGTGCAATTTGATGAGTCTCACGGGTCTCAAGAAGACCCTCCTTCTTCTCATATTGTAGGTGATGAACCCATCGAGGAAGCCTTGGAGAACATGCCCATTGGTGAAGTTATTCCTCGTGAAGACAAACCTCCGACACCTCCTCCAACAACTTCATCAAGCGGACCTTCTACGAGCACATCTCAAGTGAATCCAAGCTCTCCCTCAAGTGAACAACATCAAGCACCTTCAAGTGATCCGCAACAAGCATCTTCGAGTCAAGCTACTTCAAGCGAACCGCAACAAGCATCTTCGAGTCAAGCTACTCCAAATGAACCGCAACAAGCGCCATCAAGTCTACCTCATGCATCTACGAGCCAAGCTTCACCGAGCAATCAAGAACAAGCACAATCTACCTCAACTCAAGATGATGGCTCGGGTTCACCTCTTCGACAACAAGACACTCACATCTCAAGGGAGCAAGCCGCAAGAGACGCGCAAGATACTTCGCCGGCTCCTCCTCCTCCTCGACAAGAACCTTCAAGGAAGCACAAACCCATTGCTAGGGATCATTCACGTGATCTCATCATTGGGAGTCCTTCTCAAGGGTTAAAGACTAGGAGAAGTCAATATAAGCCAAATTATGTTGATGAAGCTAACATTGTTGAGAACTTCTCTTTTGTCTCTACCCTAGAGCCGAAGACGATCGAGGAAGCCTTGAAAGACCACAAGTGGGTGCTATCCATGCAAGAGGAACTCAACAACTTCAAGAGAAATGATGTTTGGAAGTTGGTGAAGCGGCCCAAGCGATCCAATGTCATTGGCGCTAAGTGGGTCTTCAAGAACAAGCAAGATGAGAAGGGAGCAATCGTGAGGAACAAGGCAAGACTTGTGGCGAAGGGCTACTCTCAAGTTGAAGGCGTCGATTTCGACGAGACTTTCGCCCCCGTCGCTCGTCTTGAGGCTATAAGAACACTTCTTGCTTACGCTTCTCATTTTGATTTTAAACTTCACCAAATGGATGTGAAAAGTGCATTTCTCAATGGACTAATCAATGAAGAAGTTTATGTAGAGCAACCTCCCGGCTTCGAGGACCCCGAGCATCCGGACCATGTGTACAAGCTTAAGAAGGCTCTCTACGGACTCAAACAAGCACCAAGAGCATGGTATGAACGACTTCGAGATCATCTCATCACCAAGGGCTACAAGATCGGTAGTATCGACAACACTCTCTTTACTAAGCATATTGGTGATGATCTCTTTGTTTGTCAAATCTATGTTGATGATATCATCTATGGCTCCACTAACGAAATCTATAATGATGAGTTCCGTGCTCTTATGAAGAAAGAGTTTGAGATGTCCATGATAGGTGAACTTCATGTCTTCCTCGGTTTTCAAGTCAAGCAAATGAAGGAGGGCACGTTCATCTACCAAGAGAAGTACACTCAGGATCTTCTTAAGAGATTCGGCATGGAAGACTCCAAGTCCTACGACACACCTATGGCTACAAGTGTCCCTCTTGATGTGGATGTAAAAGGTACACCGGTGGATCCTAAACTCTATCGTTCTATGATTGGTTCACTTCTTTACCTTACCGCATCTAGACCGGATATCATGTTTAGTGTGTGTCTTTGTGCTCATTATCAAGCTAACCCCAAGGAGTCCCATATGAGTGCCGTGAAAAGAATTCTTAGGTACATCAAGAGTACTCCTACAATGGGCCTATGGTATCCAAAAGGCTCGGACTTTGGACTTGTTGGCTATGCGGACTCGGACTTCGCCGGATGCAAAGTGAGTAGAAAGAGTACCTCCGGTGGATGCCAATTTCTTGGACAATCACTCATCTCATGGAGTTCCAAGAAACAAAATTGTGTGGCTATCTCTACGGCGGAGGCGGAATATTTGGCGGCCGGTGCTTGTTGTGCTCAACTCTTGTACATGAAGCAAACCCTATTGGACTATGGATTATCTTATGGGCAAGTACCTCTCTATTGTGATAGCGAAAGTGCTATCAATATGGCCCTCAACAAGGGTGATCACGGCCATGCCAAGCACATTGAAGTCAAGCATCATTTCATTCGAGATCATGTGGCCAAGAAGGATATTGAATTGATTGGTGTTCGGACACATGAACAATTGGCGGACATCTTCACCAAGCCACTTGACAAGAAGACCTTTTGTAAGCTCCGGGGAGAACTCAATGTTCTCGACCTCTCCGACTTCACTTGATATCCTTGAGCTTACATATGTATATATGTATATATACTTTGCTTGTTTTTGTTTGTGTTGTTGTTTTTGTGTGTTCTTCTTGTTTTGTAGGACCGACGACTAACCTTCTTGAGATAGCAATGAGCATGGGTTAAGCTTGGGATTGGTGGCACTTGGCTCCCGAGGCTTTGAAGAATGGCTCGTTGTGATCAAGCTCATGGAGGGCTCAAACTTGTTGTTGGTAACTTCGCTCTTAGCTTTCTCTTGTTTTACCCTTATAGCATCATGCATTGTACACTTATCATTGCATTTGCATCTTGCATCCTTGCATAAGTGTCTCGGCGCCGAGCACCCATCTAGGGGGAGTTGCTTATTCACAATATGAGTATATGACCTCCTATGATGAATCTATAGCAATGCTATATGAGCTTCATGCCCATTGAACCAAGATTTTTGAGCTCCAAGGTTAAATCCACTTGCGCGGCTCAAAGTCTAAGGGTTCATACATTTCCATCATCATCTACTAACCCCTATGTACTTCAAGACAATATTCTTTTGAGGATGTGTGTAGGGATAATTGTTGGGAGATGGAGAATCACGGATCAAGGGGGAGCTTCACGCCAAAAATCAAGTAACTCTTTTTCCCACTCGCCCCATATATTTACACTAACTTTTTCTCCTTGGAAGAATTTCTTTTTGGATGATAAATGCCAAAGGGGGAGAAGAGTTGGGCTTAATGATCGAGCAAGAATATGTGGGAGAAGAGTTCGAGTGGAGAAGAGTACGGGGAAGAAGAGTTCGGACTTACAATGAGTTGGAAGATGCCACCTCAAGGGGGAGTTTGTACAAATGAAGATCAAGTGATCAAGTCGATCGATCTTCACACAATCTTGAGGTGATGAAGAAGAAGCTATGCCGTCTCAAGGGGGAGTGTGTGCGAATGAAGATCAAGTGATCAAGATGATCGATCTTCACACAATCTTGAGATTGGTGCACGTGTCAAGGGGGAGCGGAATTCTACAAAGTAAGTATGAAGGTAAACCCCTTGCAACCTTTGCTTGTCATAGCGCCATGCGTTTTCTTTCACTTGTGATATGAGTTTTTGCTCTAACTTGTGACTTCTTTTGAGCTATGACTTGCCTCGACCTAATCAACAAGGTAACTATCTCTCTATCATATACTTGTTGTTTAGTGTCTTGATCGTGTTGCGCTTTTAACTTGGCTTTTGTCATTACATTCTTTATCTTCTCGATCATTTTTATCATGGTTGTCATCCATCACCAAAAAGGGGGAGATTGTAAGCTTCATGACCATTGGAGCTAGGGAAACCCCAAGGTATGAATGTTTTGGTGATAGGATGAGAACCATGAATGTGACTAACACTCTCTGTGAGATCTTATAGGTCACATATGAAGAAAGCTCCGTCCGTTGGTGGTGAACGCCAACACACCATGAACTTAATTGACAAGGATGATTGGTTGCCTTCATCTACACAAGAACGGACTTGATGGAGTCGCGGAGAAGACATGGATCAAGGCTAAGGACATGCTAGATCCAAGCGAGTGTTGCTTGGTTAGATGTTAGCTTGAGTCCATAGGAAAAACCGGACTATCAAGAGGGTTCAAGGTGGTTCTCTTAGTACACACTAGTTATAGAGATCATTGGATGCATGGTGAGTCTCTCAGGGGCTAGGGTGGCAGAAGAGAGTTGAAGGAACCAAGAAGATCAAGTCTTGAAGAAGAAGATCAAGAAGAAGATCGAAGCTGCAAAGGCAGAAGAGACCGGACAGTACGGTCAAGGAGACCGTACAATACGGTCTACAGAGGAAATCCAGACAGAAGAGCTTAAGTTTCTGGAAGTTGGAGAAATAGAGACCGGACAGTGGACCGGACAGTACGGTCCTAGGGACCGGACAGTACGGTCTCTATTGGAGTGTTCCAGACAGAGAAGCTGAAGTTTCTGGAAGTTGAAGAATGAAGACCGGACAATTGAGAGGATGGTACGGTCATGGAGACCGTACAATACGGTCTTACAGGAGAAGAGCAACAGAGAAGGAGAAGTTTCTGTTGGCTGAAGAAGAAGTGGAGACCGGACAATACGGTCCTAGAGACCGTACAATACGGTCTGGTTTGAGATGATGAACAGCACTCCCCGGACGCCAGTCTGGTAGAGACCGGACAATACGGTCAGATGGAGACCGGACAATACGGTCCTATTGTACGGTCCTTACGCAGACTGGGTACTTTTGGACAACGGCTAGTTTGAGGTTGGAGGCCTATATATAGTCGGTTGTTTACCTCTTTGAGGTGCTCTTGGACCCAGGAAAGAGGGGAGGTGCTGCCAAGAAGCCAAGAGGAAGAAGTGTGAAGCACTTGAGAGGGATTTGGAGTGATCCTAGTGCTTGAGAGAGTAGCAAGTTGCATCCTTTGATCTCTAGGCTAGTGTGGGCTTGAGAGAGTCATCTAGGGCTGTTACTCTTGGTCTATGGCAAGGCCTAGACCGGTTAGGCGTCGGTGTTGAGCTGTCCAAGGAGATTGTGGAAGTCGACACAAGTTTGTACACGGTCTTGGAGCTTCCCGTGCGAAAGAAGCATCACTAGTGGAGCGCCCTTTGGCACGCATCAAGTGCGGAGCCTTACCTCCGGAAGAGTACCCAGGATCGAGCCCGGCGGGACGTGCCCGCGACTTCACTCGGAGGGTGAAGTGTGCTCTAGGAGGGATCGCCATCGAGCGGAGGGACGGGGTCGAGACTCCGGCGGGAGTGACCCAACGTGGAGTAGGGGAAGGCGCCATCCTTCCGAGACCACGGGAAAACATCATGAGCATTCTCTATCCCTTCTCCTTTACTACTCGCATTTACTTATTGCACTTCATATGATTGCTTGTAGTACTTGAGTTGTGCTCATATTATGCTTGTGTGTTTACCTTGGTACCTACTAGCTTCACTAGGTTTGCTTGATTGCCTTGCTCGTGTGCTTACTTGTTATAGCCTATCTAATAGCTCTAAGGACTCTACTTAGTGTGCCTAGTATCTTGGTTGCCTTGTCTCTAGTTATCTTGTTCCTTGCCTTGCCTAGCTTAAGTCTTCCGCTATCTTTTTATCTTGTGCTAGGTTGCTAGTGTGGTGTGATTGTGTTATCTATATGCACTAGCTTAATAGGTTAAGGATACTCCTTAGTGTGCTTTACCTTGTTACTAGAACTACTCGCTAGGAGTTGCTTGGGTGCAAGTGTTTGGAAATAGATTCTAGAGTGCACCGATTCACCCCCCCCCCCCCCCCTCTCGGTCACACGATCCTTACACCGACATATATAAAGAACCTCGGGCCGCTCACTTTCCCCTGCAACCGGTGGCGGCCCGAAAAATTCGCCAAAATTCCAAAAACGAGGGGGGAAGGTTTTGAGTTCGTTTTTTTTGGAGGAGTTTGTTCGTGAGGGTAAGGCAAAGTTATTCCAAAGGTTTTTTCTTGCTCTCATGTTGAATTCGAGCTCAATTTTGGATTTGAAGTTGGTATGTTGTTCATACAAATTTGTCAAAATTCTCTTGATTCGGAGTGTTTGATTTGGTTTGGATGGAAGCATATGGGATCCTATATCATGTATTTGTATTACCAAGCAAAATTTCATGGATATCTAGCTTCTTTCATGTAGATCTAATTTTGAAGTAGGTGGCTCTTGGAGAGAGAGTGGGAGGGGAATATGGGAGGGACATAGAGATATGCTTATTTTTTATTTTAAGTTAAAATAATTAATTCATTGTTTGTTTTGGTGTAAGGTATATGAGATGGATAGATCTTGGATGTATGACACGCCAAGGCCTTCCGGATTGTTTCTGGGAGAACTCAATAAGTTTGCCGAATGGGCCGCAGAACATGCTAAGCATGAAGGGACAACAGATATATATTGTCCATGCGTTGACTGCAAGAATCAGAAGCTATGGGATGATATGACCGTGATCAAATCACACTTGGTGAAAAGACGTTTTGTTGAGGGGTACACGAGGTGGACAAAACATGGTGAGAACAACATCGAGACCGGTGCCGCAAACGAAGTTGAAGCTGAGGATGCGGTTGAGGTTGAGGTTGAGGTTGATGGATTAGGAGCGGGCATCTGAGTTTCCTGACACCACCACCATGGATGTCGAACCTGAGTTTGATGTTGAGGAAATGTTGCGCCATGTTGAACCGCAAGTGTTCCAAAATGTCGGTACAGCGAAAGGGCTTGACAACATGGATACAGTAGAGAAGGCATCGAAGGACCTGCTGTACGAAAAATCCAAAGGATGTGATAAAGAGTTTACTGTATTGCGTATGGTCCTTGAGCTGATGAAATTGAAGGCCATTAACGGGTGGTCAGATGCTTCTTTCACAGATTTGTTGCAACTATTTTCCGATGCCCTGCCGAAGCCTAACTTGTTGCCCAAGTCCACCTACCTTGCGAAGAAGCTATTATCCCCACTTTCGTTGGGCGTGCAAAAAATTCATGCATGTCCAAACCATTGCATCTTGTATCGAAAAGAGTACGAGAACGCCGTGAGATGCCCAAGGTGTAAACGCAGTCGTTACAAGAGGAGGAACGATGACTACGATGCGGACATCACCATCGGTGCCAACAGGAAGAATAAGAAGACAGGTCGGAAGAGGAAGAAGAGTAGACCTGTGGTTGATACCGTCGATGATAACAATGATACAAAGATTCCCGCTCTTGTTATATGGTACCTACCTGTGGTTGATTGCCTGAGGCGCTTGTTCGCAAACCCCAGAGATGCTGCACTGATGACATGGCATACGCGAAAGAGGGATGATAAGCTCCGGCATCCCTCCGACGCAACACAGTGGAAAAACTTCGACGTCAACCATCGACCGTTCTCTGAAGAGGCAAGGAATATACGGTTCGCAATGAGTATAGACGGGATGAATCCTTTCGGTCAAATGAGGAACCCGCACAGCACTTGGCCAGTGATCCTATCAATGTACAACATCCCTCCCTGGTTGTGCCACAAGCGTAAGTACCTATTGTTGACCATCCTTATATCTGGACCTAAGGAAACTGGTAACGATATAGATGTGTTCTTGGAACCATTGATGGAAGACATGCAAAAACTATGGTTAGAGGGGGTCCGTATGTGGGATGAGTTTCGAAGGGAGTACTTCACGCTGCATGCCATCATTTTCGTCACCATAAGCGATTCCCCTGCATTAAGGAAGCTATCAGGACATGTCAAAGGGAAGGCAGCATGCTTTGTGTGCGTTGATGATACTTCCCATGTGTACCTTCCTTCGTCTAAGAAGCTAGTGTACATGCGACATCGTCGATTCTTACCAAGAAAACACATGTATCGTGCGATGGCGAGACAGTTTGATGGCACCGTTGAGGAAGGCTTACCTCCCCGACGCTGTACCGCCAGGGTTGTGTTTGACATGGTCAAGAACATCAGAGTTGTTTTGGGGAAGCCTTTGAAAGGAGTTCCTAAGTCAAAACCCCTAACACCATTTAAAAAGCAGTCCATTTTCTACAGATACCTGGATTACTGGAAAGAATGGGAAGTGCCACACGCCTTTGACTGGATGCATATTGGGATGGGTGTCTTTGATAACACTGTCGGTCTTTTATTGGACTTACCTGGCAAGACGAAGGATGGACTCAAAGCACGTAGAGATCTTGAAAAGTTGGGAATAAGGCCAGATCCCCACAACGTGCTGATAAACTACGATGATGTTCACGAAGAGGACTACCCTACATTCACGTTGGGAAAGCCCTTGCTACCAGCGTCAAGCCTTTCCCAGTTGCCATGGGAGATGCAAAAGTTTCATGACTGGTACATGGCGGCGTCGAAAGAAGGAGTCAGCATGATCACTTGCCGGATTCTTCCGGAGGTGTTCAACATAGTCGACGATCCAGAACACAACTATCTGATATTGGACTTCGATGATGTTCACAATATGTTTCGCCTTGGCAGGATGGACATCACGTGGATAACCACATGGTGCATGTAAGTGCTTCCTCCCCTTCGTATATTGAAACACATATGAACATTTTGTCATAGTACTAAACGACCACAATTGCTTTTCTCTGTAGGATGGGCGCGGTGTCCCAACGTAAGGAATATCCCGACGCGAAAAAACGTTGGAAGGTAGGGTACCTCAACCCGCACATGATTCGTCAAGGCGCAATAAACCCTGAAATAAATGAAAGTAGCCCAGAGTTCATGGGTAAGAGTAAACAAGAGCTAGCTGCAATCAAAAAGCAAATGACAATAGCAGCAAGGGGTCAAGTTGTGACTTACATATGTAATTGCTTCCTAAAGTGGCAGGACAGGAAGTTCATTTTTGCTCCTTACAACTTCAAGTAAGTTCAATCACTTCGACCACTGCGTTTGTCTCCTGCTAAATGGTCAAAGATACGTGAAATACTAACAAACATGATCGTTTATGTAGCAACCACTGGATCTGTATTGTTCTTTTCCCGACGAATGGGTACCTTTGTGTGCTCGATAGTGCTGACATGGAAAAGAAGTACTATGCTGATTTTATCACCGTCTTAGATTGGTACGATGTTAATCGTAACATTTACAATTTGTTGACTATTAACTTTACCTAACAATGCGTTTTTGTCAATTGACTAGCGCTTATGAGCACTATGTCAAAGCAGGGGGGATACACAACCCAAAACGAAAAAGCATATGTTCTTTCGGCATAAATTTCCGGTAACACGTCTATCCTCCTTGCCTATGACTTTATCTTAATATCGATGATATGTCGATCTAACTTGTATCTTGTTTACTCTATTTTAAAGTGTATGAAACAAGAGTTTGGTAGTGTCCATTGCGGCTACTATACGTGCTCCTTTGCAAGGTCTAGCTCCGAACACTTGGGCAGAATCGAATACGAGAGCAATGAAGAGGTATGTTGGTCTTTGTTTATACCGATTTATTCTTTAGAATTGCTTGAATCATACTTTCGTTAATACACTCTTCCATTTGTCCTTGCGGAAAGAAAAGAGGCTAGAAAAGAAGTGGCTCGCGGATAACAAGAAACTAGAAGAAATAAAGGCGGGGACACACAAGCCTGATATTCATATGAGCGATAAGAATTTGTACTCCATCGTGGCCTGCATGTGTCGGTTTGTGTTGAATGAGGTGATCCATCCAAGAGGTAAGTTCTTCGATCATGAGGGCTTATTAGGGAAGAACCATAGGAGACTTTGTGAGTGGGGTGGTGCGAAACGCCCATACCAGCCTGAGACGGAAGATGATGATGACTACGATATAGACCTTAGCTGAAACAATGCCATAATTTGTAAACTTGTGATGTATTTGTGATGTTGGATTGAAATGAGGTGATTTGGTGACATTATGAAGTTAATGAGGTGATTTGATGGTATGAGTTGGTTTCATTCTGTTCATGTGTATATTCTGGTGATTTAAGTTGTATGCAGTGGTGAACTTTGGAAATAGAAAATGCTTTTTTTTTCCATGTCGGAAGCAGTAGGGGCGGATGACATTGTAGTCCGCCCCTACAGAGGGAGTCTGTAGGGGCGGAGGACATTATGGTCCGCCCCTACAGAGGGTGTCTGTAGGGGCGGATGACAATGTGGTCCGCCCCTACAGAGGGTGTCTGTAGGGGCGGATGACATTTTGGTCCGCTCCTACAGAGCCCTCAGTAGGGGTGGTTTTTCGAAGCCGCCGCTACAGACCGATGTCTGTAGCGACACTTGTACAGCGGCGGTCCACATAAACCGCCCCTACAGGCCATTTTGGGCCGCCCCTACAGGCCCTTTTTGTTATTGTGCAAGTCATGCATGGCAACGATTTTCTTCGCCAGCAATAGGTTTATTCACATTTAGCTATTCATTCATTTACTCAAATGCAGAGAAATTGTGTATCCTATCTTAATACTTAATAGGCCAATGTTCTCGTGAATGATACAACAGCTAGTAGTCTTCTTGCACAGCAAAGCACACAGGTAAAGCAATGATACAGAAGTAGAGAAATCATAACCCACACTCTTTTTTTTACTCCTTGCTCCGTTTGGCTGAAATTAGCAAATATCAATCCATCTTTTTCCCTTGCGAGGGATAAGTGGGGTTTTAAGCTTTATGTTTCCTTTTGTTTTGTGAATAAGAAAGAATTCATTGATCACTCAATATGGTGACATTCTTGAGACAATACTTTCTCGGTACACTCGGGAATTGGCGCACGCCGCACAGCAGTGTACGCTGTACGTTTTACTAGCTGAGGGAGCTCGTGGGCGTTACATTATCTCTTAGTAGCCTGGAATGAATCATCCGGCAAACAACTGTCATCTTATCTATTATCTTAGTATTTGAAGAGAAAAAGAAGCCACCACGTTCGCTCTTAAGGCCACGAAATTACCACATTAATCAGAGAAAAAACAAAGATGTGAACCGTTGGATTTTATGAAGATTAAACGGTCAAGGTTAAGTAAAAGAATCCATACAGCAAATACGAAATATAAAGCATATAATAATTCGGAATAAAAGGTTTCTTAATTTGGTAGCATGAAATCCGACATAAACAATACATTAGTTTGGAAGTTTTGGTTTGTTAGGGGCAACATATAACCCTGACGTGGGAAGATAGAAAAGAAAGAAAAGATCACGCGTAATGGAAGTAATACGTGAGAAAAGTATAATATGGAACCAGAAGCAACCGGACTATGAAAAAAGGAGATGCACTATTAATATCCAGGGGTGGGATATGATTGCTATGATAATTTTAAAGGTCTATATTAAACCAAATAATTCATGTCAAATTAATATTGTAAATAAATACTTGCCCAAGAGCTGGACTCTGTATCTAAAAAAAAGTACAGGACTACAGAGAGAGTCCTATCCATATACTATGACGCTGTAGGTTGCATTTATTTGTCCCGTTGAGCCTTTCTTATAGCATATATAGAATTCAATTTTGTTACTGTATTACGAAGCTAAAACTCCTCTCAGCTTTCAACCCACAACTTTGAAATCAAAACCTTGCGAGCGAGACTTCAATGCCATCTGTAGAGGTGGACGAATCGCGCCCGCAAGGACGTGGTGCTCGCAGACCGGAGTGCATCATGGCAATGGCCGAGGACAACAGCGTGGAGGAGCTAGAGGTGGAACCAACGCAGAGGCTGTGATGGAAGACGGAAGACACCTGACGATTTTTTTTTTTTTGCGTGGCGACGGCAATGAGGTCCTAGGCATGGCTTGATGCACAACCGCCACATTTTATGTTGGAGCCGATGGCCACAATTGACCGGTGAAGAAGCAATCCTGAAGCTGTCGCATTGTGTGATGACAAAGAGGAAGGCGTCAGGCAGGGCCGCACGCATGGTCGTCTACGTCAACCTAGCCTTGCCACGACGCTGACACGCAGTGCTTTGCACTTCTGCACGAGCATAAGCTGCAGAATCATGTTACCTGGCAGTCTGACGCTTGATGCGGCGCCACGGCTTGGTTCTTTTTCAGGTTCAGAAAAGTTCGGGTACGGTTTCCCGGACCACGCTCACGGAGGCTGTAGTGGCCGCAGTCATCGAACGGTTCGATAATGGGCCCGGCGCTCTCCACGACGATGACAACATGCAGGTCCTCGCTGTGGCATGATGCTATACTTGTGAGTTTCAAAGGCTTTATAGGGATCAAATAGCTACTGTCAGCTTAAGAATGCTGCCTTGATATGGAGGTGATGCTGTGGTGCAGCGGGGTGAAAAACATTATTAGTGTAGATGTACGATGGAGATATAACGGCAAACCAAGATGGGTCACCTACCAAGGTAAGCTATATAAGCTGGTACTACCTAGGAGTATTAACTAATCATTCAGGCCCCTACCTTCAACCATTTTTCTTTAGGAACCTACATTGCTTAGCGCTTGCCAACCAAGGCATGGCACTCGATCTCATGGATCCGAGTACTCCAATCCAGCAGTATTGTATATAAGATTTGTCTGTCACCCATCAAGTACTGCATGCAGATAATGAAATAAATTGGCTTTTGTTGAGGTTTAGTTCTATTGACTTTCCAAGTATTATAGATTATACCCACCAAAAAAATAAAGGTTATGTTATGTTTGTGATATCAGAATAAATATCCAAAATCTGAGAAGAAAACTTCACAGATGTCCTCCTGCTGCCGCAGTCCAAGTGATTGATGATATTAGTTACCTTAAACTATGTGAATAATATAATATACAGAATTACCTGTCCGACATGAATTCGCTCTAATTCAAGTCCAATTGATAGCTCTGAATATTTCACATCTACATAAGACTCGAGCATTCGACCTTAAGTTTCTGATCTTTTGGAATGACTATATATGAGCCGATAATTTATTATTAGAGTTGTGTCAAAACATACCGTAATAAAATTAGCCGTGCTGTTGGCACAGAATTATCACGTTAATCGGATAAAACAAAAGTAAAATATCCTTACACATCTAAATATCACTACAATTAAGTAAAAATAGACTAAAATACCCCTATATCTACTAATAAATTATCCAATGATGCCATTAAATAAAACAAAACACCACAAAACTGCCGGATATAATATCCATTGCCGGCCTAATTTGTCATCCCCCAATGACCAAGCTCATGGCCTTGGGCCATCCCCCAAGGACCACATGGCTGATGGTTTGTACGGCAACGGAGGCAGCGGTGCGGTGGTGAGCTCATCGGCATCTCTCGAGAACGAGGTGGAAGAATGGCAGGGGGTGGGCCAATTGGGCTGAACCAAACCAGCGAGGGGGAAGAAAATGAAATTTGACGGAGATTACACATTTTGACATATATGTTGGGGAGCTACGACCCATGGTCGCTTCGTCTTTGCGTTTGTGTCTAGAGGGCGACGATGAAGTTCGCCGAGATAATATCAGTCGAGAAGGAAAGAAAGAAACTTTAATTATCCAGAGAATAGCAAAAAATGCATGTAAAAATAAAATGTTCAATCTGTCCATACTAGCCTCAGCACATCTATACAACAACAAGAACAACAACAACAAAGCCTTTTTATCCCAAGCAAGTTGGTGTAGGCTAAAGATGAAACCTGCAGGAACCAACAAGAGAGGCAAAAACCAACCAAAACGAGAAAGGGCAAAACAGGATAAAAGGGAAAGAAGAGAGAAAAAAAGAAAAAAGAAGTGAAAAAAGTTTTTTTAAAAAGGGTTTTTTAAAAAAGAATTAAAAAAGAAGAAATCAAGGTTCCGGCACGTGGATTGCTTGCTTCCACTCTCTCCTATCGATGGCTAGCTCCTCAGCACATCTATGACAATTAAAAAAATCTAAAGCAAATTTTTGTATAATGCAAAATTTGACATGCCCGTTATATAATATTATATAATTTTTATATAAAATAACTAAATTAACAGAGCTAGCCGCGCAATTTGCGCGGGCCATCTTGCTAGTTAATCTATAAGCAAGGACAAAGCATAACTCCGAGCCCGATCGAGTCCAGGATGGGCCCCTTGCGTTGCAAGTCTATTCCGCAGCTACACTCCCTCTCTCCAGGCCAGGCTTCCACCAAATCCGGCCTTGCATGCAGGATCGAGAGCACCATCAACGTTTCTCTGAACACCTGGCAATCCAACCAAAACAGGTTTTCAATTTCTTATCTAAATCTAAATGCCGCCCAATAAATACGCCTGGCCGTGCCTAGGTTGTTCATTCCAGTACCGCAACTCGTACGGCCAGTGGCGAGTCAAGGCTCAAACCTGGGGTGGGCCAGAAGCTTGTTGGGCTCATATGGATAGGCCAAAAATGAAAAAAAAAGGGTGCTACAGTGCTCCAAAAACATGTTGGGCCGAATCTGGGGATGCCCACCCCCCCCCCCCCCCCCCCCCCCCCCGGGAGACTCGCCCCTCTGTACGGCAACAACCAAACAAAAGCCTCCACGCAAAGATTGGGAAATGGCGCCATCAAACCGCGCGAAGCTACTTCAGTGGCTGTGGGTGCATCCGCCAAAGTGAAAAATCAGCTTTATTCCTCTAATTTTCAACATATTTGCACCATCTTAAGCTAAACTTATGCATCTAGAAGGCAAAACAAAAACCCAAAAAAATAACAACCAATTACCAAATCATCCAAGACAGCACTCTTGATTAATTAACTCTAGATTTGCCATTGATCCAATGAGAGCAAGGTCGAAATGGAAGGCACATATTGAAAGCTATTTTTACATGGTGTTTAAGGGCACCCGCAGTGCTAAAGACATCTGCTGTGTGTGAGTATCTTGATTGTCACACACAGACAGCAAAACAGACAACTTGTACAATGCACTGTTTATTAATATGTCTGTGTACCATTTAATTCATTCATAAAGTCATAAAACAAAGGGATCAAACGTGAATTTAATATTGCACACCACATTATGCCTTGTTTGATCAGTCAATTCAATATCACAAGAATTTCTTCGAGTCTATACTTAGTTTAAAAAATTGACATTAGTACTGAATAGAAACTAGTATAAATATCTGGACTCCAAGGCAAGTTGCAGCTCCTGCAGTTCATTCTTATCCTTGCAAATTCTTTCTTTACTCACTTCGTTTTTATCCATTCGTTGCTGCTCTTTGCAGCACCTCTCTTGACTATGAATGCCATCCATCAACGCCATGTCTCCGGCTCTCCGCCAGCAGCTAATCCAAAGGAAAATACTACTAGCAGAAAGAATTCAATGGAGCAAGCCTTGAGGTGCAGCGACGTCCCGTATGAGAGCGGCTCCAGAGTTCCAAAGCTTGTCAAGCACCACCATATTGACGCACTCGTCGGACTCCTGGCATTCCGGGTGTCTAGATTCGAGGAAGCCAGGAAGGGAAGAAGCTGGAGGCCACGTACGGCACCTGCAGACACAGGAGCCGGCGAAGAAGATGGGTGACAAGATTGAGGATGGAGCGGCTGACGGCAGCGCGAGGAGCTGACGGATGACGGGAAGTGAGATGCAGAGCTTGGAGACGAGCATCGTGGTGGTGGACTGGAGGGGTTCGAGCAGGAGGCAACGAATCTCGGGCGAGGCGGAGAAGATGTGCGCGAGCCGTCCTCTGCTCGCAACTTCGTGTACAACGGGAGCGGGGCTGTCGATTTGGTGAGGGAGCAAGCCGTCGCTTAATGAGACGATGACAATCCTCTCTCTTCTCATTTAATCAGATTCACGTAGGATAATTAGGCTGATGTGTCATTTTGCGGACGGCACATTATGTGCTTTGTGGTGCCCTGAGCTATTCCTAACGACTTTTTCCGCCACGCCTCAATTTGTCTTCGTCCTCCGCCTACCAGATTGCCCAGCTGGTGTCGCCGTGTCGGTCCAATGACCAGCCCCATCTGTGCATGTCCCACGTTATACTAACATTCGACCAGTGGCCGTGCTCACCAAACTAAAAGGGACATTTGACAAGCGGTCGTGCTCACCGAAATTAAGAGGGCACAGCTGCCGCATCCGGTGTCCTTTTCGGACCGTAAAAATAAAAGTAAAAAATGGTGAATTCAAACGCCCTGTCATGTCAGCTTTCGAGTAATTTTCTCTATATGAAAGTGGCACGTGATTACTCATCGATCGCCTGCGCCTTCATTGTGTCACGGGATAGTAATCAGGTGCCGTGTTCCAAACATCTGGGCGGTGACTGCATGCTACAGTAACGTAAATCAAACGCACATGCGGCGGAGGTGGCAGCAAGCTATTGGTTTCAACATTGATTAGGGGTTAGCGAGTCGATTCTCGGAGGAAGGTGTTTTTGTTTATATGACACATCATATTTTTGGTTATCTTTTGTAACTAATCTCTTGAAATAGTTATGGTATTACTCGAAATTACTGCCTGGTAACATTTAACATTTTGTTTGGTTAACTTTTAAGATGCATGCTAGATCAAGAAATCCATTTTACTCCCCAAAGTATCAGTGTCGACGTCACTACGCTCAGCCGTGAAGGGCAGCAGCCACAGTCGATGGAACCATTGCGGACACAAACATGCTCGGCCGTCACGATGGACATGTGGGCCAAAATAACTAGTCTAGCTAGAGCATAATTATTTTATTTCTGATGGGTCATACATTGGCATCCGATGATGTAGCTGTCGCAGTAGTAGGTGACATAATTAGTACCAGCCAATAGTTTGATCAATGGCGTCATATTTGATTGGCGGAGACAGGTCGCCAAGGTGGTGCATTGCATCGGTTTTATTTTTGCCGCTTTGTGGGAATTCAAGGTATTTTAAGTCCAAAATGATTGACAACTTTTCAAATGGCAGTGGCGGAGCTAAGAGAGAACTCCGGCCAAAATATGCAATGATCTTGTGTATTTAGTGGGCGAACAATATAACTATATATTATGGAAATCTATTATATATATAATTGACGACGAAAAGGAGCCACTAGGTTCGCTCTAAAATGCTAGAAATTCCCACGTTAATCCGAGAAAATAAGAAGAGAAAATTACCCACCACTGCCATTATGAAAAAATTAGTCCCAAACCCCCTATAAATATTTATAAAATAGCTAAATTCGGAATAATAAAAAATAATAAAAAATACCCCTCAAATCTATTTCTAAATTTCCCATCTTACCATTATGAGTCAAAAAATAGCTAAATTTAAAATAATAAAAATAACCAAAAATACACTTCACACCTATTTCTAAATTACCCGTCATTCCATTATAAGTCCAAAAAATAACTAAATTCGGGATATAAAAGATAGCTAAGAATATCTCTCATTCTTATTTCTAATTTTCCCACCATACCATTATGAGTCTAAAATAGCTAAATTATAACGTGATGAGTAGGCAAGCTGAAAGACAAGCTATGACGATGATAGAGTAAGGATGAGTGAGAGAACCGAAAAACAAGTTAGAAAGGAGGACGGGAAGAGCCTTGAACGAGAGGGCGACGAGCAGGCAATCTGAATAACAAGACGACCAACCTACCAGTAGGAAGACGAGGGGGGAAGGTGACGCATGAAGGTAGTAACCCTTGCCGGAGTGGACGATAAGTAGGCGGAACGGATAATGAGTTGGCAGAAGTGTACTAGAGGAACAAGTGAGCCAATAAGCCAAGGTGACAACTAGCTGAGCATCATTACGAGCAGGCGAGGGATGCGACCGTAGAAGAGAGCATATAAAAGGTTATTACAAAATATCATAAAATACTTACATACAAGTTTATAAATTTTATACTTTTATCGTTGTGAAAACAATCAACTCTAGCAGCGCAAATGCGCGGGCAGCCATACTAGTAGTTGTCATATAATCTGAAAACATAAATTACAAATTGCATAGATCGGACGTAATATGACAAGCTTTCCATAGGAACAAGCCTGATGTACAACACCGCATCCAGTGCAGTGGGTTAATCAACATTCTGATGATTAACCTCAAAAGCTGTACCTCGACATGTGAAAGGAGAGAAGCATGGAAAAGCAGTCTCGTTTTGAGTGTACAGCCAAATCGAAATGAGATGAAATCGTCGACAAAAGATTGTAACGTGAAAGAAACAGGGATGACTGAGGAGAAAGCAACAAGAAAATAACTGAAGATGACAGAAATAGTACACAGAAAGAAAAACATGTTTTAATGCTTTTCTGCGTCCTATTAACAAGGTAGTGAGCCCACTGCATCTCTCAACAGTAGTGAGGAACTGCCCCCTGAGCAGAGAGATCATCGGACCAAGGGACAGCTAGCACTCATGGGTGTTCCCCTGCTACGCCTGCTACCTCTGCTACTCTTCCTTCTCCCGGCTCCCATGCGCGAGTACCTCGCGCCAAGCTCCCTGCAGCCCAAGGTTGCCGGCACCGCTGATCTCCACCCGATCGTTCTGTTACCTGGGGTGAGCTGCGGCAACCTGGAGGCACGGCTCACCGAGGAATACCAGCCGTCGGTGCCGCGCTGCGGCGCGATGAAGGGGAAGGGATGGTTTGGGCTGTGGGAGAACGGCTCAGACCTCCTCGCCTACGACTACGTGCAGTGCTTCGAGGAGCAGATGCGCCTCGTCTACGACCCTGCTATGAACGATTACCGGAACCTGCCCGGCGTCGAGACTAGAGTGCCCAACTTCGGCTCGGCAACAGGGTTTCACAAGAACCCTCTTAAACCGTAAGTCCATTGGATTCATATACAATTATACATCCATCAATCACGAATAGTCAGTAAGGTATCATTGATCAAATGGAGTACAGAGAGCAGTGCCTTGCAAAGCTCAGAGGTGCGCTGGAAGGATTGGGTTACCGCGAAGGTGAGACCCTGTTCGGAGCACCGTACGACATGCGTCACGCTCCCCCGATGCCCGGCCAGCCATCTCAATTCTACTCTCGGTACTTCCAACGCCTGGCTCGTCTCATCGAGGATGCGAGCGGCAAGAGAAACGGCACCAAGGTCATCCTCTTCGGGCACAGCATGGGCGGCATGGTGGCTCTCCAGTTCATCAGGGACACACCCTTCGCGTGGCGAAACAGGTACATCAAGCACCTCTTCCTGGCCGCGCCTGCACTCTCCCAAGGGTTCATCGAGCCCGTCAAAAACCTTGCGTCCGGGCCGGACATGATCTACGTCCCAACAGCAACAGACCTGTCTCTGAGGCAGATGTGGCGGAGCTTCGATACTGCGCTCATGTTCTTGCCATCCGTAGAGGTGTTTGGGCACATGCCGCTGGTGATCACCAAGCAGAGGAACTACTCCGCATTTGACCTAGAAGATCTCCTGGTGGCAGTTGGTTTCGGTGATGGCATCGAGGCGTTCAGGAAACGTGCGATCCCGCAGACGCAAAACTTCCTAGCACCACTGGTTCCTGTGACCTGCTTCAATGGCGTAGGCGTTAAGACGCCGGAGCAACTGATATACTGGGAGAATGACTTTGATCTGCCACCAGAATCTGTGTACGGTGATGGAGATGGGAAGATCAATTTGATCGGCATGTTGGCGTTCGACAGGAGTATGGGCCAGCATCCTGGACAGAGAAGGCAATATCAGTCCATCAAGTTTGATAAGGCTCGCCATGAAACAGTTGTAACTGATGATTGGGCGCTGGAGAGGGTCATCCAAGAAATACTTGAAGCAAATCGAGTTTCTTCATAGAATCAAGTTCGGTTTACGCTATATGATGTAAGCAATATTGTGATATGCCGTCTTCTGGTCTTCAGCTAGAATGACTTCTTTTTTGCCTTTCTACAACTAAATATCCAAAATGAACACTTGGCGCTCCAACCGTTAGTTTGAGTGCTTTTGTATGGGGAAATAAAAAAAAGTGTTTGAATGTTCCATGCATTGTGACTTAGAGATGTGGCCCTGATTTCCAATACAATTGACGGGGAATTCCCTACTCAAAATTAAATTGCAAATACCCACTTGTATCTTAAGGGGTGTTTCATATTCCCGCCTACAAGTATCTCTCCCACCTCGACTTGCTGCAGGCCATGCGCTCCCTCAATCCATTGGTCCTTCGCGACGCCCAGCCCCCCCCCCCCCCCCCCCCCCCCCCCCCCCCTCTCTCTCTCTCTCTCTGGCTGGCGGCTATGTCACAGAGAGGACGAAGTCCTGCTGTGCTGACCGCGGCTCTTCCTTAACTAGGTTGATGCTGGGCTGAAAAGTATCCAACGCTGGACCAAATTCGGCCCGATAAGTACTGAGCCAAGTATCCGATTTTCTTGTATTTATTTTTAATTGGATACTTTTTGGATACGTATCCAGGGCATATCCAAGACATACCCGTATCCGCTGTGTATCCCGTGCGTATCCAGCCTTCAGCCGACGTATCCGTGTTTTGTAGTATTGCTACATAAACGAGCGTGCAGACAAACAAATGAAAGCATCCTGTGTATGCATGGCTTCCACGCATCCTCTGCTGCAGCTGCAGGCTCCCCTGTTCCTCCTGCTCCCCCATCCCCATAGGGACTACCGGTGGAGTTGATAAAGGAATTGGGAACCGAGCGACGACCGCGCTGATGGAGCGAACACTAACCGGCTTAGAGTCCATGACAGATTTGAAGCATCATCTTATCTGTTGCAGCGAAGCTGCGGAGCAGTGAATCTCCCTTCCAACTTTTTCATGAGTCACATCAGACGTTTACTGGCCTCGTCGATTCGGTTCTTTCACAAGTTTCAGTTCAACTTTAGATGCAACAATGTTAGGTTGGTTCCCATGTCATGGATGTTAGCCAATTCAATCTCGTGTCAGTGTCTAGTTTGTGTCGTTTCATTCAGTTTGCTTTCAGTTCAGAGTCGTCTGTATATAAGTCCTGGTCTTCAGGTTATCTGAGTCCTAAGGGTCAGTACATGCACTGGTACGCGGAGGGCTCCGCCTGTATGAGCCGCTGTCTGAGCACGTGCACATGTCGCGGAACGTGATCTTCGATGAGGATCATGCTTGGGATTGGAGCAGGCCGCAAGGGAGTTCACTGCTGAGTACCTAAGCTCGTTCGCCGTGGTGGCGTTCATGAAGAGTACGACGACGCGGATGCAGGGGGTGAGCCTGCGACACCACCAAGCCATCCTGCGCCAAATCCAGCTCCATCGATGCAAGGCTTCATCACCCCACCGCCAAACGACAATGACAGGCTCGACGCCGCCCACGTCGACTCGCCGATCCGGTACCCCAACATCAACAATGTGCTGGGCGCGGACACAATCGTCCTTGGCAGGCCCGTCCCTTGGCAGGGACAAGGTGGGCCATTGGCCAGGGCCTCCAATTCGAAATTCATATGTATATACTGCCTTGCTAGAAAGAGGCCCGACACAGCCCAGCGAAAAAAGAAACGCCCAGGTCAGTCCGTTTGGTGGAGGTGAAGCCGGCTCACGTTCGTTCGCCCGATCGACGTGGTTCGACAGGTGCGAATTTATTACTCCTACTTGGCTTCCACATGAAGCCACGCCGCTACTCTTCTTCCCCAATTCGCTGAAGCCCTCAAATCGCCCTGTAGCAGCTCGTTTCCAATCTCGCTCGTTCCCAATCCCAGTTCCCGGACGGCCGACGAGACGATGCGCGCTCGTTCCTAGCAGCAGAGCATGTGGCCCGGTCTTGATCAACACACGGCTGACGCGTGAGGCCTTGTAGCAGTTAGCAAAGTAAGCAGGCAAGTAGCTTATGTTCTTTTCATTTTTAATCAAGCATCGGCGGGCGGCAGGGCTCCATATTGTATTCTGTTCTTAATCTTGCTAATGCTAGCCCCTGCTATTTGTTATTGCTTAACGGGGCCTCAGCCATCAGGCATCACAAATTATCATGTCTTCTAGGAATAGGAAGTATGATTCTGGTTTTGAAAAGGGTAAGAAGAAACAAACACTTTTGATTTCTTGTTTATTTAAGATAAGTTGCGTTCTTCTATGACACAAGAAAGACTAAATGGATTGACAACAATAGCACTTGAGAGTGATGGGTTGGAGCAGATTAAGTACGAAGATATAGTTGAAGATTTCACCTCAAGAAATACTAGAAGAATGCTTATTTTCAATAGAACATAAGGTCAGTGTATTTGTCGAGCACTACTTTTTCAGTAGAACATGCCTAAATACTGTAAAAATAGCATGTACTGAAGTTATAGTTAATAATAACTGTATTTAGCCATCTAAATTTTTATATTTTAAGGCCTCATTTTTCATTTCGTCTCGGGGCCTCCAAAACTTAGAGATGGCCCTGTCCTTGGCTGGCGGCGTGTACGACCACAGCCGAGCTCTTTCCTCACTGCATCTAGAGAGCCGAGCTCCTTTGCCGAGGCGAAGCACGATGCGGCGTGGTGGGCGGCAATGGAAGACGAAATTGTCGCGATCAAGGAGAACCGCACGCGTGGGAGATGGTGGAGGTTCCGTGTGGTCATCGTGCTATCTGCCTGAAATGGGTCTACAAGCTGAAGAAGGATGAATCAGACGCAGTGATTAAGCATAAGGCCCGCTTGGTGGCCAAAGGCTACGTCCAACAGCCTAGCATTTTCTTTGGGTAGCAGTAGGAGCGAGATACTGTACATAGGTTGCTTCGTGTCGCGAGAGTAGGTAGTCTTTAGTTTCTGAGCTTAATTTCCAAATAATTGTAAGGCTACCTAGACGACTGCCAATGCAATGCTACGGAGGAAAGGTCTAGACCACGCGTGGAAGGGACCTCCTATACATAAGGCGTCTTATAGAATTTAACTTGTAGGTCAGTCTAATAGCCCATCAAATTCGGCCCACTTAAGGCAACTTAGCCTATCAAGTAACTGTCAACATTTTCAAACACCAGTTTCAACATTTTCGTAAGCCTATGTCAATATTTTCAAACAACTGAGTCAACATTTTCGTTAAAAATGTTGACACAGCACATCTAAAATGTTGATGCAGTGTAAAAAAATGTTGACACAGTACATTCAAAATGTTGACAAAAATTTAAAAATTTTAAAAATTCAAAAAATATTCAAATTAGATCTCATTTGGTAGAATTAATTGTAACAAACACGTAGGTTCAAACGGATTCAAAAACGGATTTATGGTTTAAGAGAAAAATATGTTTAAAGTTTCAAATCGTTTCTTTTTCTCCCACCTCTCACCCGCTCCAATCAGAATGCGCTACGTGTCGTCCATCCGTGCTCTCCTTCTCAACCAGCAGCGTATATAGGCCGTTTGATGACCGTTCGCACGAATCTCAAAGCGTTGTATCAAAGATTTTATAAAACGGGCTATGTATAGGATTGGCGCGCGTGGAAGGCCTTATCGGGCGTGAGACGCAGGCCTGTTCCAGGGCCAGGTAACGAATATTAAATATGCTAGAAAAAAGTAACGAATATTAAAAAAAAGAAGAAGAGAAGCACAAGTGGTTGGGACGGACTCTACGTGGATTCCTCCTGTCCATTCAATTAGCACCTTTCTCTTACAGATAGGGCCCACAAAGTCCCAAACACAAAAATGGACCAGCGTGAGGATGGTGCCCTCGTTCTTTATCCCGTGAACGGTCTCCCACATCGCCATGGCCTAGTCTCTTTGCTCTAGATCTGCGTGGCTAGGTAAGAGCAGGAGCTCGGTCTCGTCACCTCCCTCCGGCCACCATTTTTTTTTCCGGTGGAAGGGAGCTTTATTAGAATTAAAGGGGTTCATTACAGACCGCCGCAACAATGCAAACGGCCAAAATCAGGTCCTTAATACAGTCCGAAACCTCCCTCCGGCCACCATTGAAGAGCGTGTATGGGAAGGTCAAGTGGAGGAGCGACCTCCAAAGAAGCTCACAACGGCTCGGTCGAGGCGAAGCTCAGCTTGTGGACCTCCATTGCGCTCGTCCACTTTGCTGTGTCTGCTGATGTAGGCAGGTTTCAAAAGCAGAATAGATGAGGTGAAAATCCTCAAATAGATTTTCCATCTCAGGTTTTTATGGAATTGAGTCCATTTTGTCAGATATTTTGTATGAGCTAAAGATTCCTATCAGATTTTTCTCGTAGTACCGAAAGAATAGCGTCTTCCTTTAGTCTATATTGGGTCACTCCCACCGGAGTCTTGACCCCGTCCCTCTGTTCGATGACGATCTCCTCTAAAGCACACTCTACTCTTCAAGCCGGTTATGTCCCCTAAGAGCACGCTTCACTCTTCGAGTGAACTCACGAGCTTCACCCCGCAGCACACCGGCAATGCTTTCCTCCTTAGGACCATCCACCACTCCTTGAGTGAAGTAGCGGGCACGTCTCGTCGGGCTTCTCCCGAGTACTCCTCCGATGGTAAGGCTCCGCACTTGATGTGTGCCAAAAGGCGCTCCACTAGTGATGCTTTCGCTGCTCCAAGACCTGTACAAACTTGTGTCGACTTTCACACTCTCTTTGACAAGCTCAACACCGATGCCTAACCAGTATAGGCCTTGCCATAGACCAAGGGTAACAAACCAATACCACAATCCTATGACCACACTAGTCCTAGAGGTGGATGGATGCTCTCAACCCTATCAAGCACTAAGCTTTCTTCTTCAAATCTTCTCCATGTGCTTCTCCTCCCTCTCAAGCACTAAGATTTCTCTCCAAAACTTCTACATATGCTTCTCTTACATCCTCTTGGCTTCCTCTATGTTTCCTCACTGATAACAATGGCCAAAGATGCCCCAAAAGGCCAAGGAACTAGCTATTTATAGACCTCAATCCATAAACTAGCCGTTGGTCCAAAAGTGCCCAGAAAATAGGTCACCGTATGATCCTCACCGTATCATACGACGAGGTCACCGTATCATACGGTGCGTCCCAGACAGGCTGTAGTAAATTGCATGTAATTCTTTGCTCCGAACTCTGATTGAGGTGCACTATATATCCATAGAAAGCTTATAAAATTCCCCCACAACTTTCCTTTTGGACCAAGTCTTCCAATTCTATCATCTTTAATCTGATATAGCCACCGTATAATTGAAAGGTCATTTCATATCATTTCTGCAAATAGTCTCCAGTGTTTTGCTCATAACTCTCAGCTCCGAACTCCGACGAAGATGTTCCACATATCCACGGAAAGCTCTTGAAATTCTCTACAACTTTTCTTTTGGTGGATCTCCAAATTCATTTATGACCACAGCATTATACGGTGACCATCATCGTATCATATGGTGATTTCATCTTTTCAGTTTTTCAGGAACTCCTTCTCTGTAAATCATAGGGTGCCCACCATATCATACGGTGACTACCACCATATATTACGGTGACTTAATTTCTTCAGCTTCTCGAAACTCTTTTTCTCTGGAAATCATACAGTGGTCACCGTATCATACGGTGACACCCACCGTATATTACGGTGACTTCTTCCTTCTGTTCAGAAACTTCTATCCTCTGTCTTCATCCTCTGACCTTAGCGATGGTACGGTGACTACTGTCGTATTATGCGGTGACTCCTCTGCAGCTGAAACTTGATCATTTCCTCGATTCTTGCTTCCAACTTCACCAAACTTGATTCCTCTTCTCCTTGGCTGTCAACCTAGTGCCTGAGAAACTCTCTGAGCATCCACATACCTCTACCACTAGTGTGACCTAAGAGAAATGACTCGATCCCCCTTGATAGTCCGGTTTTTCCTATGGACTCAAGCCTACATCTACACCAAGCCAACACTTGTTTGGATCTAGCATGTCCTTAGCCTTGATCCATTTCCTCAACCGCAACCTCCATCAAGTCCTTGATCCTTGTCATGATCCATCAATGAAGCTTCTTCATATGACCCAAAGAATATGCATGAACACCTTTCCTACATCCAAAGATGTTAGTCACAATGATATAGTTGCCACAAAGGACAACCCTACCGAAGGATCATATAATGTGCATAGGATATATAATTAAGAACTAGCACAATAACTCCATCACATGACATACTCACCTTGGTCTCTTACCTTATGCGTAGTAGTCACCTCATAGATTAGTCCTCATGTTCAGTTCTCCGCTTTATCAACTTTCTTGCAACCTTTGAGGTGTTGGCACTCCAACAGTGTATCACTACATCCATGAGACTAAATATCTTACAAACTAGTAAATTTTGTTAGTCCCATTGACCATGTTGACATCAATCACCAAAACTTATGAACCATGTTCTAGATTCATTGATCTTACACTGGGGAGGGGAGAGGGAAGGTGGCGGGGGGCTGGGCTATGGTTTCCGCCCATGTCATCAGTAATTCTAGTATTCTACACACTTTATTGAATGCTTCGTAAGGCATGTTTGTTTTTCCGTCAGATTATATAATCCAGCTTATATAATCTATAAGCTAGAGGAGAGCAGCTTATGAGATTATGATAATTTAGTCTGTGAAATGCAATGATCTAGCTATAATCTGAGACGTGTTTGTTTTAACTCTATAAGATTTGCTAGTTCTCGTGACTGAGATTCCGTATATCTCTCTGACACATTTTTTGATCAATGAAAATATACTGCTGAAACAACGAAACCACACTGCTGGAACAATGAAAATGTGCTGCTGGAACAATTAGTTCTTAGGTGGAACAATTTCGTTTTTCTAAAGAACATTTTTTTTTTTTTTGCACAAGTGAATGAAAATTTTGGATGGTTTGATCAAAATCTAATGACTAAAAAAAGTGACTTAGAGATTAGCAAAATCTCAGTCGTATGAGAAGGAAACACCTCTTTTAACTTAAAGATCATATGAGACAGATTATATATAGGTGCAAAACAAACAGGCTTTACTCAAATGGATTCTCAAGGATTGAATCTCCAAAAAAAAATCGCCTTTAATTTTGAAAGCCCAGAAGTTAGTTAATTTATTGGTCAAGGTGGAGAGGAATTTTTAATTTAAAAAATTGGAAATCATCTGACCCCACCTGTCAGCCTCTCCTATCTCTCTCTTGTTCCACCGCCAAAGTGGACAACTCTAACGAACGTCGGCGGCGCGTGGGCACGGGCGTGGCAAGCGCTCCGCCAGCTCTGGTTCTTCGCCGTGAGTCTTAGCTCCGTGCTCCAGAGTCGTAGCTTAGATTATTCCAACTAACAGCAAAGGTATGGTACATAAAGGAGCCTGCAGACAAACACAATCGTAGCTTTGTGTACGCATGGCTTCCACGCATCCTCTGCTGCTGCGGCTGCTGGCTCTCCTCTTCCTCCTGCTCCCCCATCCCCTTCGGGACTTCCTCTCGGCGAACCACCACCAGCCATCGTCAGCGAAGGATGCCGGCGCCGTCGGCGGCGAGCTCCACCCGATCGTGCTGGTGCCCGGGGTTAGCTGCAGCGACCTGGAGGCGCGGCTCACGGAGGCGTTCCGGCCGTCGATCCCGCGCTGCGGCGCCATGAAGGGGAAGGGCTGGTTCGGGCTGTGGGAGAACAGCTCCGACCTCCTCGCCCACGACTACGTGCAGTGCTTCGAGGAGCAGATGCGCCTCGTCTACGACCCCGCCGTCAACGACTACCGGAACCTGCCCGGCGTCGAGACGCGCGTGCCCAGATTCGGCATCGCCAGAGGGTTCCACGAGAAGAACCCTTTCCACCCGTACTGACTTCCCCAATCGACTCTCTCTAATGCTATTATATATTTTGATGTTTCAGTCTGTTCAAGGAATAAATGACAAACGTACACTGCGTCTTCTTGACAACTCATTTTCGCAGCGAGTGGTGCCTTACCAAGCTCATATCCGCGCTGGAAGAGATCCGGTACCGTGACGGCGACACCATGTTCGGTGCTCCCTACGACATCCGGCACGCTCCTCCGATCCCCGGCCAGCCATCCTCGGTTTACTCGACCTACTACTCGCAGCTCAAGGCGCTCGTGGAGGAAGCAAGCAAGAGACATCACAGGAAGAAGGTGATCATCTTCGGGCACAGCTTCGGCGGAATGGTCGCGCTCGAGTTCGTCAGGAACATGCCGCTGCCATGGCGGACCAAGCACGTCAAGCATCTCGTCCTCGCCGCGCCGACGCCGCCCGCGGGGTTCGTCGACCCGCTCAAGAACATCGCCTCGGGGCCGCACAACCTGCTCTACGTCCCGACGGCGACGGCGCTGTCGCTGCGGCCCATGTGGCGGAGCTTCGAGACCAACATCGTCAACTTCCCGTCGCCGGCGGCGTTCGGCCGCGGCCCCCTCGTGGTCACCGGGCGGCGGAACTACTCCGCGCACGACGTGGAGGACTTCTTAGCCGCCATCGGCTTCGAGGACGGCGTGGAGCCGTTCCGGCGGCGGACGCTCCCCAAGATGCGCTACTTCGAGGCGCCCATGGTGCCCGTGACGTGCATCAATGGCGTCGGCAACAGGACGCCGCGGCAGCTACTATACTTGGATGGTGACTTCGATGCGCTGCCGCAGATCATTTATGGTGATGGAGACGGAGATATCAATTTGATCAGCATGCTGGCGTTTGACGAGGAGATGGGTAGGACGGCACCATTGTTACCGATGAATGGGCGCTGAAGATGGTCATTCGAGAAATCATTGCAGCAAATAAATAAGCCTTCCTTGTACCATGTTGCTGCTACGTAGTAGTAAACATAGTTCGTATGCATGTGTACCGCTGTTTCCTTGAATAAAGTTTGGCACGAGCGATGTTCTAGTGTTTTGCATGTCTTGCTATACGTAAAGTAAACTGATGTAGAACATTAATACTCCCTCCGTTCTTTAATATATGACGCCGTTGACTTTTTTGATTACGTTTGATTGTTCGTCTTATTCAAAATAATTGTGTAAATAGCTAAGTGTATAGGTTAATCTTAAAGTGCTTTTGATGATGAATCTAATGATATTCATTTCACATTTGAAAAGTAATTATTTAAATGTATATTGTTGGCTAAAGTTGGACGAAAAAGTCAACGGCGTCATATAATTAAAAACAGAGGGAGTACTACCTATATATGCAGGAACATGAGTACAACCTACTATGTGTCATTAACCCCTATTATTCTGCTCCCACGCTAATCTACAAATTATTCATCATCACTAGCTCATCAACCCGTGCAACTGCACGGGCTAGACGTTTTAGGTGTAACATTTTTAAAACTATGTCTTTGAGTTTAATTATAGGAACAAAATCAATTTCCTTCCTTTCTAGCCTATAACATTAAGAGATGGCCTATTTATCAGTCACATTTTAGGAAAATTGAAATGTACCATTTGGCAAGTGTTGTAATATTCAAAAGTCATATTTTGTATTATGAAAGTACAAATAGATATAGTTATTTATTACTTGAACTAAATAATTACCATTTGGCAAGTGTTGTAATATTCAAAAGTCATGTTTTGTATTATGAAAGTGCAAATAAATATATTTCTTTTTTACTTGAACTAAATAGTTATAGTTTTACAAAATTTACTCTTTTTAATCATACGAAGGATCACTTCTATTTAGATCATATAATTAAAACATGAGAGTATCAAATGTATGGAATAATGCCTTTGTATTTCACCAGATAAAACTTAAGCCTCTAGTGTCATTTTCACTCTATAGTATGCTCCATTTGTCACAGACACATCCATCACTTGTCAGTTATCAGATGCTTTTTGCGTCATAGAATGAAATTCACATTTATTCAAGAATTACATTTCATGATTTTGTACTGGAAGAATAAATGATTAATTGTGCATTTATATTAATTAGCTGACGAAATGTATAAAGTATAGATAAAACATATAATGTTTTAGTTTTGGATATTATAATAATATGAGAACTATACTATCTTACTTTGAGGTCTGATCTATTTTAGTAAGAAACTTCTTTATGTTCAATCCACAATTTTGTTAACTATAGTATCAACACCATGGACATAAATTGTTATTATTTGTTCACAAAAGATCAATATACTTTCAATACAAAATCCGTGGAACTCAATCCCATTTTACAACCAGACTTCTCCAATTTACAATGGAAAACTCTTAAAAATCACAAAAGAATATCTTGGTTTCTAAATATGAATTTAACTTTATATATACTATTTTTTGGGATAATTTTGTATATATTATTTAAGTTTGTATATACTATAGGACCAAAAGTACATATTAATAATATTGATCGTTAATTCTTGCTTAAAGCATTCTTTTTATAACACTTCGTTATAGTTCCTTAAGAAGAATGATTACTCATAACTTATAAACAACCAATCAAGGTTATTATTATAGTTAGTTTTATATATAATGTAATTCTAGGTTGTTTATTTATTTATATATTCTATAAGCCTATTAAAACACACAAGATGTTTACGACAATGTTTGATAATCTTTGATAGTTATTTGAAAGAAGGGTTGTTAGCACTATATCGACAAAAACCTTTTTTTAACAATCTAACTTAGTGGTACACTATATGGACAATCCACAGATAACATGAAGAAAAATGGCGATCAAATCTAACATTTAAGATTTATTTGGTTGGCGACTATTGTGGTAGTCATGAGGTTGCAGGGGATTACCGGCTCTGGTGATCTTGTGGTGAGATGCACAAAAACAAAACATGAAAAATAAATATAATAGCATCATGTAAAATTTAATTAATATGGAACAAAAAACTTGTACATGGTGAAGCATAAACTCAAAATCACCATATAAATGTATTGTAACACGTTGCAGGATCTAGAATCAATAGCTCGAACACACAATTACTCATTCTATTTTTCTCATTTTTCATTTCATCATGTGCAAGTATTATTTATTGCATCTCAAAAATTTCATACCATGCATATCTTTTTAGTGAACCTCATTGACAGGAACACCAAAGCACCTTGATATTCCCTATTTCCCTCCATGAGGCTCCTGTATTATCAACATATTTTGCATAAGTAAATATATCATAACTATAGCATTCATGAATAGTAACTACTGACTCTAATATATTTTGATGCATGCCAATCTACATCTACTTATTTATTGCAAAATTAAGGTACGTGCTCTGCTAGCTGCTACAAAAGGTCGATGCATTTGCATGCAGACCATGGTCTCGGCGCACATCAACGCCCTGTCTACTGATGTCACCATAACATCAGTGGCAAACTATATATCGCTAAGGAAAAGAGTAAGTGTACCAGCAAAAGAAAAAAGAGTAAGTGCTATATATTAATTGGGGTCAAATAACAGATGTATTATCTTAGCTTAATATCGTTTCATACTCACGGCATGCTCTTGTAGACGAACTCGAGGCCGATATTGCTCGTCGATAGCAATAATATACGAAGCCGTGATCCGGCGACTGCTGCCCCAAACACTGGATCGCAGACCATGCATGATCAACCCAGGAAGACATGAGCCGTTTGCCCTGCATCACATAGATTGTGAATGATCTAAGGAGTGCAAATCGCTTTGGTCTAGCCAGATTGATGCAGACTCGAGCATGCTGCGCAGGTGGTCACCTCCTTGAAATCTCGTAAGATCTTGCATGCAAATAGGACAGAAGAGGATTGAGATCTTACGCTGCCTTTTTTTTAATCTTCCTTCAATATATTCCAATTCCCTAGCATTGATGATCACCCGATGGTTCCATGCTTAAACGATTTGTAGATTGTCATGATTTTTTTATCCTTTCTTGAACGCATAGTGCAAACACCAGAAGCAATCGCATCTTGATTTTGTACGTCCATCATTTGTATCCTGCATCAGCAAGGATCGAATTAGTGCAAGGATGCAGCCGTATATTAGGATGATCACTGTTAGGAGGGGATTATTGAGCATGCTCATCACAATAGTGGATCACCAAAAGATAACATGCGCATTGATAAGCAGGATCTGGAGGAGAAAAAAGGTCAGAACGAAACAGAAGGCCACCAAAACGAATTGGCTACTCCAAATTGCACAATCTCACAAAACATGCTCATTTAAACTTGCCTGACAACGCAAGGGACTGCAGATTACCAGAGAACTTCCCTTCACGAAGAGTTCTCTTATCTCTACCTTCCCTAGGGTTGGCAGTGCGAAAAGGTTTTGGCCTCGCGTATTCCATCTCCTTCCCGATTGATCTCACCGTTCTGTAACTTCTATTCCATGATTCCATCGCTAGGGTTTGGGGAGGAAAAGATTTTGTGTTTCACGTGAGGAGGAAAGGGGGGCATACGGTGAACAGGGGGTGACGTGAGTAAAGAAAACAAAGGAAGAGCCGGAGAGATGTATTGTGGAGATCCATCGGTTGTAAATTAGTAGTAATCCAAATTAATGGTCGGATGTTTTACTTTTTTGTGAGAATTTAGAGCAATTTTTCTCTGATTAACGTGGAGGCACCGAAAGGAGCCTCCAATTAGTAAATATATATAAGATTGGGTTTTTTTCGGAAGATGAACCGTCCCAAGATACGTACACTGCTTCCAAGTTCCAACTTCCAAGCACCCCATGATCTACGGCAACGGTGTGGGCAAGAGGACCCCACGGCAGCAACTCTACTGGGACGGTGACTTCGATGTGCTACCGCAAATGATTTATGGCAATGGAGGTGGGTACATCGCTTTGATCAGTATGTCGTGTTTTATTACAAGGCGATGAATCGGCAGCCAGGACAGAAAAGGCAGTACAAGTCCATCAAGCTTGACAAGGCTCAGCACCGCACGATTATTAGGGACAAATGGGCACTGAAGATGCAAATTCTTGCAGCAAATAAATTAAGATTAAAAATTAGAGAGCGCACGAAATGGCACTTTAGAGTGAAACACAACGAGTACATTGCATAGATCCAACAACTTGCGATAGAGTGAATTCCATGAACTTTTAAATCGTTTTAGGTCCAACCAGTACCTAAGGGCCGTTATTGCACTCACGTGGCACCTTGCCAACTGATGACAAGGAGTGAGGTGCTCGGCTGACCTATTTTGCATATAATCTCCTATGGCCAAAGTATTTGATTATCTATATATCTTATATAGATGCAACCCACTTAGTGTAGTTATTGCTACAAGCTGCTCTTACGTTGAGCCACATCACCTGAAAAACTTCAGCCATCAGATCATAGTCTACAAAGTATCAAGTCCGTCAGATCATAGTCTCTCATGCACTCTTTCTTTACTTAGTGTAGTAATTGGCTACATAAAACTCCCGCCACTATGGTCCTATTTTATTTCCTGCCTCACCACTATTAGTAACCACCACCACCACGGTATAATCAAGATATTACTGCCACGATAGAATTAATCATCCACTAATTGCTCTCTGCTAAGTTACTCTGCAGGACCATTTCCTATATAAAGAACCAAGTGTCCTCACAGTTCATGTAAACTTTTTGTAAGCTTCATGGCCATTGGAGTGTTTGGAAACCCCAAAGGTATGAATGTTTTGGTGATTGGATGACCCTTTGTATGTGACTAACATTTCCATGTAGGATATTGATCAATGGTCACATATGAAGAAAGCTCCGTTCGTTGGTGGTGTACGCCGACACACCCTAATTCAAACGTCAAGGATGATTGGTTGCCTTCATCTACACAAGAACGGACTTGATGGAGTCGCGGAGAAGATATGGATCAAGGCTAAGGACATGCTAGACCAAGCGAGTGTTGCTTGGTTAGATGATAGCTTGAGTCCATAGGAAAAACCGGACTATCAAGAGGGTTCAAGTTGGTTCTCTTAGGTACTCAATAGTGTAGAGATCTTTGGATGCAAATGTGAGTCTCTCGGACACTTGGAGTAGAAGAGAAGAAGTGAAGGAACCAAGAAGGATGAAGTTGGAGTCGAGGATCGAAGAGGAGATCAAGATCAGCTTCAGCAGAAGCCACCGTATGATACGGTGCCAGTCACCGTATGATACGGTGACTGCGAGAAGAGAAGTCCAGATGAGGTGATGACCTGGCAGAGAAGATGGAGTCACCGTATGGTACGGTGAGGTGGTCACCGTATGATTTCCAGAGACTTGGCAGTTGGCTGGAAGCTGAAGAGAAGAAGTCACCGTATGATACGGTGGGTGTCACCGTATGATACGGTGAACCTAAGGAGATGAAGACCAGAGAATGGAGTTGCTCTGGCAGGTGAAAAAGGAGTCACCGTATGATACGGTGCTACAGTCACCGTATCATACGGTGGTTACTACGGTGACTGTATCGACAGACTGCTTTTTGGTAACGGCTAGTTTGAGGTTGGAGGCCTATATATAGCTGGTTACCTACCCCTTTGAGGGTCTCTTGGCCACTGGAATAGTTGAGGAAGACAGGGAGAAGCCAAGAGCAAGAAGAGGAAGCACTTGAGAAGGATTTGGAGTGATCCTAGTGCTTGAGAGAGTAACAAGTTGCATCCATTGATCTCTAGGCTAGGGAGTGCTTGAGAGAGTCAAGTTGAGCTGTTACTCTTGGTCTATGGCAAGGCCTAGACCGGTTAGGCGTTGGTGTTGAGCTGTCCAAGGAGATTGTGGAAGTCAACACAAGTTTGTACACGGTCTTGGAGCTTCCCGTGCGAAAGAAGCATCACTAGTGGAGCGCCCTTTGGCACGCATCACGTGCGGAGCCTTACCTCCGGAAGAGTACCCGGGATCGAGCCCGGCGGGACGTGCCCGCGACTTCACTCGGAGGGTGAAGTGTGCTCTAGGAGGGATCGCCTTCGAGCGGAGGGACGGGGTCGAGACTCCGGCGGGAGTGACCCAACGTGGAGTAGGGGAAGGCGCCATCCTTCCGAGACCACGGGAAAAATCATGAGCATTCCTATCCTTATCTCCTTTACATACTAGCATTTACGCTTCCGTATTTACTTCTTGTGCTAGTAGAATTGCTTGATAGGTTGTCTCTTTACTACTTGGTAGAATTGCTTGCTAGGGTGTTGCTTCTTGCATAGACTAGATTGTGTGCGCGCATCGCTTGCTTTTGTTATCATCATATCTAGTCTTGCTAGCTTCACGCCTAAAGTACGTTTGGGAGAAATTGTTGACACACCGATTCACCCCCCCCCCCCTCTCGGTGCCCTTGATCCTTTCAAGCGGTATCAGAGCCTCGTTGCTCAAATAGGGCTTAACCGCCTTGAGTAAGGATGCCGAGAGATCATGGACCGCCCCCGTTCGATGGGACCGACTATGCCTATTGGAAAGCTCGCATGCAAGCTTACCTCGAGGCTCTCGACCCTATCGCATGGGAGGTGACAAGTTCCGGTGTCTCTCTAAGGACTCCCATTGGTACTCTTGATGTGAATCTCGCAAAGGCAAATGCTAAAGCTAAAAATGCTTTGTTTGAAGCTATCACTAAAGAGGTCTTTGCTCGAGTCAAGTCCGCGGGTACCACTCATGAAGTATGGACACAAATTCAACAAATTCATGAGGGTTCCACGGACGAGAAAGAGGAAAGATACTATGTGCTAAAGAACAAATATGATGACTTTGCCATATCTTCAAATGAGCTAATCAATGACACTTACTCTCGCTTGAATGTGCTTGTAGAGGATATCAACTCTCTCGGTGTGAAGGACAAGATTGATGATGGTGACCTTGTGCGGAAGATCATGAGGATTCTCCCAAGGGAGAAATATGGAGCACTCATCACATGTCTCTTCAACACCGACATGCGAGACCTCACCACCCACAAGCTACTTGGGAAGATCACCGCCTTCGAGAGCTACAACCTTGACAAGAAGCTTGATGAGAAGCCCTCTAAGAATCTTGCTTTTGCGTCCGAGGGATCAAGCAAGAAGATGAAGAAGGTGGTGACTCAAGATTCAAGTGATGAAGAGCTTGAAGAAGACGTTGAAGACTTGTTGCAACTTCATCCAAGTGATCTTGCACTCCTCATGAAGAGAAGCAACTTCTTCAAGAGAAGATTCATCAACAAGAAAGATGCCGAGTGCTACAATTGTGGGGAGAAGGGTCACTTTGCCAAGGAATGCCCCAAGCCAATCAAGAAGAGCAAGAAGAAGACTCAAGAGTCAAGCGATGATGAAGAAGAAGACCCTAGAAGCAAGTACAAGGCAAGGAAGAGGTTTGTCAAGAAGGAATGCTCTAGAGGCAAAGACAAGAGAAGATCATCTCGCAAGGGTCTTTATGTTGGAGAGTGGGTGTCGGATGATGATAGTGATGAAGAAGAAGAAAGTGATGACGCATCCTCCAAGGGCAAGAAGATGGCCGGCATTGCTCTCACAAACATGTCCGAGACTCTACCTCCACCACCTACTTGCTTGATGGCCAAAGATGATGAGAGTAGTGATGAGGATGAGAAGAGTGAGTCCGAGGAAGAGTTTGGTGAAGAGGATAAGCCCACTTATGAGGAACTCTTGGATAGCATTCTCCTAACCGGCAAGATGCTCAAGGGAAAGGACAAGACCATTGCTCGGTTGGAGAAGGAACATGAAGTGGCCGCTTTCCGGGTCCATCAACTTGAGGGTGAACTTAGGGACTTATCCATCTCTCACAAGGCTCTTGATGAGGACTATGACAAGCTTGAGGAAGACCACATGAAGCTCAAGGAGAAGTCCAAGTTACTAGAGGATGAGCTCAAGCACCCTTCCACCTCTCTCATAACCTTGGATGAGAGCTATGACAAGCTCAAGGTTGATCACAAGAGGCTCAACGACAAGTTCAAGGTTCTTGAGGAGGAACATCAATCCATCCTCGAAAAGAGTAACACTTCTTCTTCTAGTTCATCTATTTCCGATTCTTCATATATTACTTGTGATGGACTAACTCCCTCTCTTGAGAGCATCTCTCTTGATGAGAAAATCTTGAAGGAATATCATCAACTCAAGGAGGAGAGAGCTTCGGTGATGGACGGCTTCGAGAGGCTCACAAGGGGAAGGACCATCCATAAGGAGATACTTGGTCGGAACCTTGTGAACAACCCCGGGCACAAGGGACTCGGCTCCTACCCCGCCGCCATCAACCTCATCGGCAAGGACGAGGACATTCCACCTTGGGTAGTCCCTCTCATGGCGGACGACTACTATTGTGAGAAGTGTTGCCGTGACGGGCACACTAGCAAGAATTGTCCCAAGGTGAAAAGTTCCAAAGTTTTGCCTAACGCTAACTTGTTCCATGGAAATACACACTACAAGCTCTTTAGGGACAAGCGGGGCAAGGTGAAGGCAAAGGCTCTTGGATCGCCCGACAAGAGGAGGATGATGAGGAAGATTTGGGTGCCTAAATGCATAGTTGACCTTGAGAGGCCAACCAAGTGCGAGTGGGCTCCCAAGACCAAGACCTAGACGGGTGATGGTGGTGGACCGTGTGCCATGATGATGATCCATGAACGTCCACCACAAGCTTTGAGTGCTTCATCGACAAATCTACTCTTCAAGGAGGTAACTTGTATCATAGTAGTTTTTTTTCTTGCATTTGCTTGCATGGTAGCTAGGTGCTCCTTTGTGAACTAGTATGTTTGCATCCATGCATGTGTAAATAACTAAAAGGAAAAAAACAAAAAATTAGTTCAAGGTCTAACTTTCTCAAGATAGCTATGAGCAAGGGGGATGCTTGAGTTGGTGGACCGAAGGACTCAAGGCAAGGTTTGGCTCATAGTGAGTAAGCTTGAGAGAGGCTCAAACTTGACCTTGAGTAGGTTTCCTTTATGCGTTGTCTTAACTTTGCTTGCATATCACATGGCATATTTACTTTCTCTTGCATTTGTATGATATGCTTGTCTCATGCATTGCATATAGGAAATCACAAAGGAGTTGTCACACTATGAGGAAGTGCTTCATTCGTAATATGGTCTCACATCTCATAAAAGTGTGACTAAAGAAAAGAATTGCGCTTCATGCCCATTGAGTCTTGCTAAATGATCCTCAAGGTTAAATCTACTTGCACGGATCATAGGCAAAGGGCTCATACAACCCCTCTTTTGGTTTTATCTCTTTTGGTTCTTATTGGTTGCATCTTATTTGCCGATTGAAAAATTACTATAAGCCTATGCGCAACCTATATTGGTTTATTTTCAAAGGAGTGTTTGAGTGTTCCCTTTCTAGTCCATGCATGGTGTTTATTTGGTTTTTGTGTGAGATGTATGGACTTACAAAGAAATTCCTTGAATTCAGCTTTTCTGGGGTTCACCGTATCATACGGTCGCGGTCACCGTAATATGCGGTGAGGCTTCGTGCCTCTGATCTTCTGTGAGCTGGCATTTACTGTCACCGTATCATGCGGTGCCAGTCACCGTATGATACGGTGACCGTGGCTTCTGCGTCCAGCTGGAGGTCACCGCATCCTACGGTGCCTATCGTCGCATCATACGGTGACTAAGCATTGACCGTTATATCATTTCCAATCTGAGCCGTTGATTCAAAATATGATTAAATCTCGGCCGTCCATTCCGTTTTACCCTAACCCCAGTTCATCCACTCCCGGTTACTGTACATTTTCTCACCGCCGCCGTACGCGTCACGCGCGCTCGCCCTTGCCGTCGCCGTACGCCGTCGTGCTCCCCCTCGCCGCCGAGCACCCGCACACCACCACCAGCAGCTGCTCGCACCCACCTCGCCCTAGCTCTTGCGCGCCGCTGTACCACCTCACCGCGCCACCGCGCCACCGCGCCACGCACCCGCGCCACCGCGCCGCCGCACCACCTCGCCAAGCCTTCGCCGTCGACCTTCCGCGCGCCTCCTAGAGTTTCTGCTCGTGCGCTGGAAGAGAAGACCCGAGCCCGAGCTCGTTCTTGCTGTCGACGTCGTCGTCTTCCCCCTCTGGTGAGGCACCGCAAAGCTTCATCCTTTTACGGCGATTTTGGTTCAATCTTCTCGCAAAGACAGTAATCGGAGACTATACCTAGGGCATGTTGAGCCATTCTTCCTATTCATCGATGATTTGCCCAAAATTGCTTAGGATTTCATCTATTTCTAGCATGTTTAGCATGTTTGCTTATATCCTCACTGCTAGTTTAGTTGATTTCCTACCTTTATGTCGTAATCGTCGTAAAGTTCATCTCTTTATTACGGCATGAAGGTCCTAGTGTCATGATCGAGCATAACTATCTTCTACTTAATCATGTCACTAGTTGTTGATCCTCAGTTAGTGTCACATTGTGTCTATTGCTTACCTATATGTGCACTAGTTGATCTCCACTCATAATCGACAATGCCGTAGTTCCCTTTTTGTTTTTAAATTGCCGGCATTGTGTCCTTCACCTCAGCGCTAGGGTTTCACATAGACTTTTACGCGTTTACCTACGATTCTTGCTTGTAGATTATAGTAGGTTATTCTATACTCATATATAGGCCTGAAAACGGATCGAATACGGGCGGACATCACTGATCCCGTATCCTATCCTATATTTTATTCTCGGAATCGGAGTCGGACACGGATAGTGTCGGATTCAAATACGGGTGCGGATAGTCTCGGTCTCGAATGCGGATCATCCCGGATCGAATAAGTGACAAGCCACTTTCGGGCAATGTCGGACATGAATATTTTTTCGGATGTCGAGTAAAAGCAACAATCATGCATACTCCGACACTTTCAATTGTAACATAGCTTTAGTTCATGACATTCTAACAATTGATAGATATATAGGTTGAGTTCACGAAAATAGCTCATACAGTCTACAGATAATTCATGCCAAATTTTCTGTCTTAATGAAAAAAAGAGGGGCTAAAAAATTCAGAGATTGCATGTGCACAGCTCACAAGTTACAACGTTACAGGCTAACAGCATGCAAATTGCCAAAATGGAACTATATATCGTATCTCTAAATAGTATGTCTGAAGTGGAACCGAACTACTTTATTCTAAAATGTTGATGAAGATGGCGTAAGGTAAGCCTCATCCATCAGTCCCTCACTCCCTCTCTTCCCCATCACTCTCCTCCTGCAAGAAAAGAAGCACAGGTCAGTTGAATATATGGAGACTGAAAACAAGTCCCTACAACTAGTTTGTAACAAACCTCCTCGGCGTCCTCGCTAATGTTTTCCACACTAGTTGCAGACTCTTTTTCTTTATCATCCAGCTCCAACTTCAACTCATCAAATTGTTGGTATGTTAACGTTGCGACCTGTTATATAAAGATGACAAATGAACACACGCATGGCAGTAAGATTTTGAAGCTGTATAAAAAACAAATTATACCTTTCTTTGACGCAATAGTCCAGTCCTTCGTACAAATTAGAGCCTCGACCACCTCAGGATCTAGACTGCAACGGAACTAGTTAACAACACGCCCGCCAGCACTAAAAGCCGATTCTGATGGAACAGTAGACACTTGAACAGCCAATACGTCACGAGCAAGTCGCGATAGAACAGGATATGTGACTTGACTGCCATTCCACCATTTCAATATGTCAAATCCTGTACTTGCACATATGCTCGCACTTGCACTTGCATCCGCCATCCTACATCCTATTAAAAACATAATTAAGAATAAAATAATCTGTGAGAGATCAGATCGCAATGCACAAGAATTGGTGCTTGCGCACAAGAATTGGTGCTTGCCTGCTTGGACTGGATTGAGTCACGGCAAGGACGATGGCCGGATGGCGAGCGGCGTTGTAACACCCCAAATTTCAAATCAAAAATGAAAAGGAATAAAAATCGCTCAAAATTTAAATTTTTGTCTAAATCTTATCTTTGCCATGAATTTTCAAAATAAAATTAACTAAATAATTTGAACTTTGTAGAATATGAAAATTTTGAAATATAAAACTTGTGCTCGAGTGTTTGTTTCATTTAAAGACCACTAAAAATTTAAACTTTTCAAATTTACAACAAATTAAAATAATTGTATGTTAAACCCTAGTAAATTCACCTCGAATTAAATCTTGAATTTTAAATTTGCAAAACTATCACCATATGCATGTTTGAATTTAATGGTCTTATTTGGAGTATTTGTTGAAGTTGATCCCCTTTTCAAATTTGAATTTCATTCAAATTTGAGTTTCCCCAAACCCTAGAAATGTTTAAACCTGTTACCCTTTTCCCTAAATCACTTTGGGCCCGAATCCTCTTTTCTTTCAGCCCAGCCGGTCCTCTGTTTTTCGTTCTCTCTTTCTTTCTCCTCCCGGCCCAACTCGGCCCACTTTGGCCTGGCCCAGCACGTGCCGCGTCATCTTCCTCCTCCAGCTCAACCGCCGCCGTCACTCCTCTCTTCCGACGGAGCGCTGCCGACGTGGCCGCCGTCTCCTCTCTCTCTCTCTCTCCGGTCCCTTTCCCCGGCACTGTAGCCATGTTCCTTGGACGTCAGCAATCTACAGTGTGGTGTACGGGGCGGCGCCGCATTCTTGACCGAGAAGATAAGGTCCGCCGCCACTGACTGGAGCCGGAGCTTCTGCTCGAAGGAAACCTCCCCTCCGCCGCCTATTTAAACCGTTGAGCCCTCTCTCTCCGCGCCGTCTCTCTCTCCCTTTCCCCGAAGCCGCTGCCGCTCCGGGAAACCCTAACCCTAAGCCGCACGCCGCCGTCGCCATTGGAGCCAAAAGGAGCTCGACGTTGGCCGACCTTCTGGCCTCGTCCGCTCGTCTCGCGCGCACACCAGCATCGCCGCGCCGCCGCTCATCTCCCCAGCCAACAGCAACTCGACGGGGAGCACCGAAGTGCCCTCCCCGGCGAGCATCGCCACCACAAGCCGCCCCTCTTCGTCGCCCTCTCCCTCCGACGCTCCTCGACGTCGACACGCTCTCCCCGTGAGTCCCCCATCCGCTCCTCTTTGTTTTCCTCTACTTCGTGTCAAATTTGGGCCACGGGAGCGCCGTCCCGGGCTCCTCTGGCGATCCTCCGCCGCCTCCCGCGCCGCCAGTCGTCGCCGGCCGCCGCGCGCCGCCTCCAGCTGTCCTCAGCCCTCCATCGCCAGATCGGCGGTCCAGATTACATACCCCTTCGGGTATGTAACCGGTCCACCGTGGACCGGTGGACCGCGGCCCCCTGCCGGTCCACGACCTTCGTGGACCCAGTCCACCACTTTTCCAATACAAAATTAATTCCGAAATTCTAAGAAATTCCCGGGCTCTGTACATTTTACAGAAAAGCCCCTGACCTATATGTTAATTGGTTTAGGTCCTGCCTTTTTACACAAACACCCCCATACTTTTCCATAATTACCTTTTAGTCCCTACCTTTTTACACCAAGGTCCCTCAACTTTTCCATAATTACATATAGGTCCCTGAACTTTTCTGTTTTTACAGATAAGTCCCTAGAAACTTTGCTGTAATTACAAACAAGCCCCTAGAATCTTTAAACGCCTATATCTTTTCCATCAGAGCTCCGTTTTGAGCGATTCTTGCGCTCACGCGTTCGTAGAAACGCGTAGTACCTTTTGGTACTGTCTTTGAAGCCCCGCATCAGGTTTACAAGTCATTAACACCCTAAGTTCCTCTCTTGCCCGACAAATCCCATCTCGATAAATCATTCGCCGCTAATCCCGCATAACACAAATATTCTTTCACTTAATAGTGTTGAACCTAACCCCTCTTGTTGAACTATTCCACCTCTTCTTGTCGTACCGTCCCACCTCAAGTATAGTAACCTCTTTTCATCACGACCTAGCTTTAACCCTAGCCTAGCTCAGTTATCACTTAATCAAAACCTAATCCAATGTTGTCCTTGCTGTTTATCTAGTCGATTGATTTATTCACCCCTTTTATTTGGCGTCAGTTATTTGAGAATTTTATTGGTATTTCATTCGCTGTTATTTGAGGTTATTCTCTCGTCATTTATTTATTACTTTGTAAATGCATGTCATGGCTTCAGCATGTAGCTTTGCACCATCATGCACTAATTCTTATGCATTTGCACATCCACTTTTCGAACCACCCATGTTCTATAATAGAAATAAATTAAAGTTTGCATAATAGATATGCACGCAATCACTATCAATAAATCATGTGCATCTCATCATCCTCAACCTAAGGTTTCCACAAATAAAGTTTCATGCAAAACCCTGCACCATGCTTCTTTTAAGAGAACTTAGATAATTAATAGTTTGTCTAGGTGAATATGGCCCTTATAAGGTCATGAATATAACCTGTAATAAATAATCTTTCATAAATAAATATGCATTGCATAAACATAGCTATTTTCCTGGGTTTTATCGATTCTTATTGGAGTTAATTGGATCTTGTTGGTCCTTTTCGATCTTTATTTCTTTTGCGGTAGTTGTTTATACGTAATGTTTTCGTGCGCTAGCTTACACGAAATTCGAGGAAGAGCCAGAAGAATTCAAGGAAGATCAAGCCCCAAGGATGAGCCAAAGAATCCAAGCCCAAGGACGAGTCGGAAGATACAAGCTTCGAGAAAGGATTTGAAGACATCAACTTCGACAGAAGAGCTTGAAGATCCAGAATTGAAAGATTAGGATAGCGTTCTTCAGGCAAGCTCTACTTCTCCTTGATCATGATTGAACCTACTATTTTCGCAATGCACCTATATGGCCTATTCTCGTACTATGCATTACTTGTTATTTTACTACTTGTGTAGCTATGGTCCTACTTGCTTATTGATATTGATGTCTGTTACTTAGGCGTTAATATCAGAATCCTTGTTTACCCTTGTTCACCTGTCACCTTGATAACCTTAGGATAGTTCCATCATTTCTATGATGGCACGTTCACCTTGCTACTAGATTGCTTAGGACTCCTCGCAATGTTTCTACATTGCCACACCTTACTTATATATATACTTTTACAAATGTGTGAAATGAGTTTGGTGGTGTGCGTGATACTTAGGGTTGGGAGTAGCACAACCGTGTCAGGTGATGATGATGGAGACAGTGATGGGATGGTTGGATTGCGGGCAAGGCCATTAGTAAGTGATTGATGGCGTGATGGATTGTGTGATAGTCCCCTAGTGCGGGAGATATGGTGTTTGCCCGGCCACATTGTTGGCATTTCTTACGCAAAAAGATTTAATTCAATTTCCGCAAGCGCACGGAACACCATTGTAGCATTTCACCCGGGAGTATTCTAAGGTTATCGTATTTATATTTTCCTCAGGGAAGCAGGGCTAAGAATATCGTGAATTAACAAGGAAGCATCTATTATTTATAACTTGCAAACTAGACCAAAGCAGGGATACATATATGATATGTGTGTGGCACTCAGGAGAACATCCATCGATATAGTTTAACAAGGAGTTAGTATTTAGTTTGGGAGAACAACGAGCAGAAGGTATCAATTAGCCTAGGGGTTAGCATTTAGTATTTCCTGATAGTCTACAACTATTTACTTAAGCTTTCATTACAGATACGTTCCTGCATATCGGGGCACACGCATGCCAAGGTAGCAACCCGAGAATTAGGTTCAACTACCTTGGGGAACTACGTGCTATTGACCTCCCTACTAAAACCATCACCCGGATGTGGTGGATTACAGAGACCGGTACGGCTGTCACACGTACTCGCGGCTACCATCCTCCGTGGGGTGTAGAGCAAACTCACGTCTAGAATAATTCCTTGAACCATACAAGCAACTATCCTAAATAACTTACCCTCACGTTAAGGGCAAGCCAACCATGCATAATAAATCCAAACAAACTGTGCGAGGTCGTAACAATAAGGCGATTATATAGTCCCTACTGCCTAGCTCAACAATTCATTCGGACCTATCATACACAGACGTGGAACCAACACAGAAATCTCTCTATAACAATTACTTAAATAAATAAATATAAACTAAAAGGAAAACTAAATTAAATAAATAAGAAAATAAATAAATAAGGAAATAATTATATTAAAGAAAGTATGAAAGAAAAGATACACGAGAACTTTACCCAAACTCCGAAGAGAACTCCGGAGCTCCGAGTAAAGCTCTCACTTCTACTCTAACTCTCATGACTAAAATACTAATCCTATTCTAAACTACACAAGTGGAATGATCTTCCATGAGCTGAGCGTGACCCTACTTTGGGTCTTCTCTTCTCAAGTGTGATGGTGCAGGTTGGAGTGAGAGGAGGGGTCCTCTATTTATAGTTGAGTTGCCTTGGGAGAGTGGAGAAGGTCTTGGAGCATTTCGTGGAATATTCCTTCTTGCCGACGTCCCCTTGGCTTGGCGGGTGCGTCAAGTGGCTTGTGACCGCCTCTGGAACCGACTGGAGCAAGATTGAGGCGGTTGGAGTTTGGCTTGGGCCGGCCGGCCTGGAGTTTGGGCCGGCCGCCCTGCTTTTTCCTGCTTTTCCTCCAATCTTGCGCGAGGCATAACTCCTGCTCCCGAACTCCGAATTGGGTGATCCAAAAGTCCATTTCGACTATCTTGACGAGGCCTTTGACATGGAGGGATCAAATTTCTCATTTGAATATTTATTCTTTAATGTCCAAGTCATTCCTTGTTTCTTGCTTTGAATGTTGTCGAGATGTCCGAGCAGGACCTTGTTTATCTTGTGCTTTTTGTATATTTGCTTTTTATCCATGATTGTAAGCACAATTGCACCAATATTCCTATGTACCTTGCAAAACAAGATCACATCCAAAACTGATGGTACTTTATTAGTTTAATGCAAGAAACATTGGTGCATACCTTTTATTCGCCGATAAGTTGATGGTCATTTTATGTTTTAACGACCGTCAACACCTCCCCAAGCTTAAACTTTGCTCGTCCCGAGCAAACTCAAAACTTAAGTATCGGCGGATCAGTAGTTGCTACAATGTTAGTGCCCTGCAGGTATCAACTTGGCAACAACATACTCCAGGATAACAAAGTAATCTATAAACCAGCACAATCTATTTACCAGGTACTGCATACACTTAGTGGGGCTTACAGGTTACTTTGTCATATGACATTGAAAAGCAGAACGGTCATCTTAGGTTTTTGTCAAACAATTCATGCAAGTAACAAGTCCAGAGCTTTTGTTTGCTGCATGAGAAATAAATAAATACTTCTTTAAGTTCGCACTTCCCTTTTTGTCTCTCTTTCGATGAAGCTATTCCCTACAGGATGTCACTCAAGACCTATTGCTACACATGAGGGATGTTCTGGTGGAGCTTGGTCGGGATATGCATCTCTCTCATACATATTTTGTCGGGTTAAAAGATGATCTAGAGAAACTTAGCAACTCCTCAAAGTCAGTCATATGGAAAGAATGATAGCCAGCGGGGAAGAGAAATCACTCATGAAAATTTCAGTCTTCGTTGCTCAAGAAAAATTTTGATAGTGGCCATCAATCTCTTAAAAATCTTTGCTGCACATTATGGGAGGTTTTTTTTTTATTTTATTTTTAACTCCCATAGTGCATAAGGCATTTTTTTTTCGATGGCCTAGACAATATTTTCAGAATTTTTCTTGAGCATTTGAATGAAGACAAGGAATTTTGTGAATGAGTGGTAACGAATTTCTCATATTCCCATATGAAGGATAAATGACTGACATGAGGAGTGCAATGTTCCTAAAGATCAAAATTTAACCAAACTCAACATATAAAAGATTGCTATGAGTGGAGCTATTTCCGAATTTGTCATGATATGGCTCTGGTAGGTAGATAAGTCCTCACAAGGGAAGTGTAAAACATAAAGGGTTTTTGTTGCAGCAATTTAGAAATAAAAAACATCTCTGGAATGTTACTGCAGGAAATTGCAAACTTAACTAGAATAACCATATCATACGAATCAATGCCTAGACTTGGTGAACCAGGTGCTACCCACATAAATATAGCAATACTAGTAATATGATCATGTCGATCTACATCATACTTAAATTAAATAAGGAGTAGAGGTTGCATAGAAGACACACACAAGGAACTAACAGAGCAACCATTCATCATCTCCTTTAAGGTTTGGTAAACACCAAGTTCTTGCATTTTATTCGGAAAAATGGAGTATTTTATTGATCGATGGGGATACTTACCTAGGGGTCCTCCCCAAGCTTGAGTCTTCGCAAGACTTAAGCTTGAATAGGCCGCTTCCTCCATTCTTCTTGTGTCTGCAAAAAGAATGAGGGTGATACAGGTGGCTAGCCCCTATTGGGTTTTGACGAGAACCTAATATTATTTTTTTATTTTTTTTATTTTTTAAAAAAGGGCACAATTCAAGAAGAGTATAATATCATATAGAAGTACTTACCTGACGGTCCCTCCTCAAGCTTAGCTCTTGCAAGCATGTGCAAAGCTAAGCGATTACATATTTCATTTGGAAGCACTGGGTCCGCCTAGTTAGTTTCTTCTTCTTGAATTGTGTGCCTTTCATGTTGCCTGATGTACTTGGTTTGCTCTCAAAAGGATCCCTGTAATGGTTAGTATAAACCTATTCGTCTACAATCGAAACATCTCTATAGTTCCATTGATCAACCTAGACACCACGTCTAATTCAATCAATTGTGTAAGAAGAGCAGAGCCAGTTATACTCTCCTTCTATCATGAAAGTATCATAGAGGCATGTGTTTTTCTGTTGTTCAGACGGACACTGGGCGTAATCTAAAAGGAACATAGACACAGAAGTGCCGCATCCAAACAACAGAAAGATAAACAGGCGATCGATTTATCACTAACATCTCAACCAAAACCCATACAATTAAAAGGATTTCAAAAGCAAGGGTCTGGTCAAAAAGATTTGCATCATATTTTTATCAGAGAGCAACTATGTACTTTTGCATTCACAAAGCATGGAACGATTCAGGCAGCATTTTTATTTTTTTATTATATTTTTTCGAAAGGAGTAGGTATATGACAAGGAAACAAGAAATAAATACGTTGCTTACCTGGCGGTTCCTCCCCAAGCTTAGCCTTTACAATCGAATGCAAGACTAAGCTTTTAGATTTCTGCATTGAATATCTTGGATCCGCCACATATGTTTCCTTTCTCCTGTCATAAAAATCCAACCTTTCTTGCAAAATCTCTGGCCTATGATTGGGCACTCGGGGTTTTTATTATTTTTTTTAATTAATTTTTTTTTAATTTACCCACGGCCTATGATTGGGCACTCGGTTTTTTTTTTTTTTATGCAGCGGGGTGGGATGGAGGGAAAACAAACATGCAGATGGATTGAAAAGAAAAAACAATGCAGATGTGGTGACGGTATGCTCAAACGAAATGCAGGTGGATGCTTAGGCTAGCAGCAAATTAATCATAACAGATAATCAATGTCAATCACAGATATCTTAAACCATTGCTTCCCCGGCAACAGCGCCAGAAATGCTTGTTGGCGTTTCTTACGCAAAAAGATTTAATTCAATTTCCGCAAGCGCACGGAACACCATTGTAGCATTTCACCCGGGAGTATTCCAAGGTTATCGTATTTATATTTTCCTCAGGGAAGCAGGGCTAGGAATATCGTGAATTAACAAGGAAACATCTATTATTTATAACTTGCAAACTAGACCAAAGCAGGGATACACAGGGTTCTCAAAACAGTTCAAAACCGGCCGGTTTTCGCGAAAACAGGGAAAACCGGTCCGGTCCGGTTAGTAAAACCGGCCAGTTTTACAAAAAACCGAACCTAATTACTGTAGCAAAATTGGTTTCCGGTTTACCGGACCGGTTTTTTGGGGATCGAAAACCGGAAAAAGTACGGTATTGTGAACCTTGGGGATACATATATGATATGTGTGTGGCACTCAGGAGAACATCCATCGATATAGTTTAACAAGGAGTTAGTATTTAGTTTGGAAGAACAACGAGCAGAAGGTATCAATCAGCCTAGGGGTTAGCATTTAGTATTTCCTGATAGTCTACAACTATTTACTTAAGCTTTCAATACAGATACGTTCCTGTATATCGGGGCACACGCATGCCAAGGTAGCAACCCGAGAATTAGGTTCAACTACCTTGGGGAACTACGTGCTATTGACCTCCCTACTAAAACCATCACCCGGATGTGGTGGATTACAGAGACCGGGACGGCTGTCACACGTACTCGCGGCTACCATCCTCCGTGGGGTGTAGAGCAAACTCACGTCTAGAATAATTCCTTGAACCATACAAGCAACTATCCTAAATAACTTACCCTCACGTTAAGGGCAAGCCAACCATGCATAATAAATCCAAACAAACTGTGCGAGGTCGTAACAATAAGGCGATTATATAGTCCCTACTGCCTAGCTCAACAATTCATTCGGACCTATCATACACAGACGTGGAACCAACACAGAAATTTCTCTATAACAATTACTTAAATAAATAAATATAAACTAAAAGGAAAACTAAATTAAATAAATAAGAAAATAAATAAATAAGGAAATAATTAAATTAAAGAAAGTATGAAAGAAAAGATACACGAGAACTTTACCCAAACTCCGAATAGAACTCCGGAGCTCCGAGTGAAGCTCTCACTTCTACTCTAACTCCCATGACTAAAATACTAATCCTATTCTAAACTACACAAGTGGAATGATCTTCCATGAGCTGAGCGTGACCCTACTTTGGGTCTTCTCTTCTCAAGTGTGATGGTGCAGGTTGGAGTGAGGGGAGGGGTCCTCTATTTATAGTTGAGTTGCCTTGGGAGAGTGGAGAAGGTCTTGGAGCATTTCGTGGAATATTCCTTCTTGCCGACGTCCCCTTGGCTTGGTGGGTGCGTCAAGTGGCTTGTGACCGCCTCTGGAACCGACTGGAGCAAGATTGAGGCGGTTGGAGTTTGGCTTGGGCCGGCCGGCCTGGAGTTTGGGCCGGCCCGCCTGCTTTTTCCTGCTTTTCCTCTAATCTTGCGCGAGGCATAACTCCTGCTCTCGAACTCCGAATTGGGTGATCCAAAAGTCTATTTCGACTATCTTGACGAGGCCTTTGACATAGAGGGATCAAATTTCTCATTTGAATATTTATTCTTTGATGTCCAAGTCATTCCTTGTTTCTTGCTTTGAATGTTGTCGAGATGTCCGAGCAGGACCTTGTTTATCTTGTGCTTTTTGTATATTTGCTTTTTATCCATGATTGTAAGCACAATTGCACCAATATTCCTATGTACCTTGCAAAACAAGATCACATCCAAAACTTGTGGAACTTTATTAGTTTAATGCAAGAAACATTGGTGCATACCTTTTGTTCGCCGTAAGTTGACGGTCATTTTATGTTTTAACGACCGTCGACACACATAAGGACCGGTTCATTCAACCTTTAACAAGATGATTCTCGTACAACCACGGAACCTGTATGGGAAGGACTTACCCTACCTTCTTGGTGCCTACCACTTTGATCCATCTGGAGGGCAGTAGCGCAAACGAGCAGCCAGGAGAAGACTCCGGAGTTTGTATTGCTTAGGAGATCTGGCCTGTGATCCGCACATCAATGTGCAGTGGGTCTGCATGATGACTATTGTAGTCTCATGAGAAGCCCCTGGGTTGGTTCGTAGGTGGCATTGTGTGTGGTACTCGGAGAAGATAGATTGAGCGTTATGTTACTCTCCATACAAGAGTGCATAGCCCGTGGGAAAAGATGTACAACCTCTGCAGAGTGTAAAATTCATCCGGATGGATGTTGTCACGGCATATGACGCATCTTTGTTGAGCTTCGATATGATTAGCCACCTCTCATTCCTTGAAGTGTGAGTGAGCAATAGTCTGCTCGTGTTTTAGAAGTGATGGCAAGAGTGCCGGGTCGGTATGACCATTGAGGTCAGAAGGCCCAACTAAAACTTGGGAACTGGCGGGAATGCCTCATACTCCCCCAGGGCCAACCAACTAAAATATTGACAGTACTCCTCTGTTTTATCTATGAATTCATTCACATGCTTTAGTGAACCTTGCATAAAATTTACGTGCTGCAAATGAACTGTACAGCCTATTCCCTTGCTAAGACCAAATATGCATGTATATATACCCTTGTGTAGTGTAGGGCTTGCTGAGTACCTTATGTACTCATGTGTTTGCAATTGTTGGTTTAGTAGGAGAAGACTTCGTAGAGAACGACGACGATTGGGTTTTCGGTTCTGCTTCTCAAGTTTGCTTGTGGCGTTGGGCCATGGTTTCCGCTGTCTGCTTCACCCCTAGTGGTTCGGATGTACTTGGATAGTTTTAAATCCTTGTCGTACCGCCACCAAGGGTCATATATCAGGTATCCTACTTATTTATCTATTTGAAGTATGCTTTTGATTATCATATATGTGTTCTTGTGCGTATCAGCTACTGATCCAGGGACTGATACAGGATGCACAGTAGATTCTAGAAATGGGGTCTGACAGGCGTGCAGCGGTTCGAGGCTTCAGCGCTTGACGAATCCTTGGTTGAACGGCTATCTGCCGGCGATTACTCCAGGAAACCAATGGTTGGTGACAGGCGGCGGCGATGGGATCGAGGGCGTAAGAGAATGAGACGGAAAACTTTTGATCGGGGAGATCGATTGCCATATGTGGGTGCTGGGTGCCGCTGTATACGGGGAAGAAAATTTAGATTGGGGGCGGGCTGGACTTTGAATGGGAAGAGCGCGATACGGCGACAGTATTTTCTGTTCTGAAACGAATGGCAGTCGGATAGTCCATCGGGTAACTACCGGATGTATCCGATATATTTGCCGGATATCCGGTATCCGACGGATACTGCCGTCCCTACATCCGGCTCCGATACCCGATTCAAGTATCCGGATCCGACTCCGGTATCCGGGAAAATTATCGGGTATCCGACTTTTACGATCCGATTGAGCTCCGACCCGGTTCGGGCAGTCGGGCGGGCGGATAATATCCGACCCGTTCTCAGGCCTACTCATATACCGTGTCTATCTCCTATCGTGCAGTGGCAGTTGTCAGTTGAGCAGTCTAGGGGACAGTGACAGTTGACAGTACAGAGTTCTCAGTGGACGGATTTAGGGCCAAGCCCTTGATCCTATCTTTGTGGCAGTCAGCTTGTCAGTGGACGGGTTGGTGGGCCAAGCTCACTCGCCCTATCTTGTCAGCAGCAGCTTGACAGTTGGCAGCTATGGCCAGAGACAGAGGCAGAGGCAGAGGCAGAGGTGATCAGGACAGAGGAAAGGGCAAGGCTCCAGATCCACCGCCCAAGAAGAAGCAGAAGACAGGTGATCCTGTGTGGGACCAGGCTCTCAGGGCAGCATCAGTGGACATACCCACTGGCAGGAGCACAGGCTTCCAGATCAGAGAGGGAGCTGGTACAGTCCAGGGGGAGCAGACACCCCTGAGGAGGTCCACCAGACGGAGAGGTGTACCGCAGCAGACTCCGGCCATCCCTGAGGTTGGTCCGTCGAGGACTGCGCAGCAGCAGGCTGTACCCGCAGAGGACAGCTCCAGCTCCAGCTCCACCTCCAGCTCAGACAGTCAGGGCTCTGGAGGATTCTACAGAGACACTCCTCCTGACCAGGATCCAGAGGTTCTGAAGAAGAGAGCAGAGATGGCAGCTCTGAGAGCTTCAGGCTACCCGGCTCTTCTTCAGTCAGACATGCTCAAGATCAAGGGGGAGACCATCAAGGCAGCCAGACAGGTTGACAGGATGACTTGGGCACCAGTTGCTAGAGATCCAGAGGCTGGCCCCAGGTACTGGACAGTGCTGCAGAGGAGGATAGGCGAGGCCTATCACAGGAGGGAGACCATCAAGGGGGACAAGCTGTATGCGAAGCACTCTCACGTTACAGCAGCTCGTCTCTCCTTGGCTGCAGGAAAGGACGTGTCACAGTCTTTGAGCTTCATGAGAGGACTCCAGACCTTGCTGACTACTCCGATGAGGTACAGGAGCAACATTGTCAGAGAGTTTTACTCCACCCTTTGGATTGCTGAGGACAGGTCAGAGGTGTGGTTCATGTATAATGGACAGCCTTGCAGGTGGACCAGAGAGGAGATCAGGGCAGCCCTGAATGCAGACACGTTTGAGCGGACCCTCCACGGGCTCGCTAATGAGGGAGTCAGGCCACCTCGCAGACCGGTAGGAGGAGTTGAGCCTCCAGATGCTGATATGTCGGTTGCTTTTCCTCCTCCGTATCCGGAGAACTATAGCAGGATGCCCAACAGATTGACACATGAGGCTAGAGCTATCAGGGCACTTCTTAGCAGGACCATCATTCCCAGAGGTGGATCCCAGGACAGGATCTCTTGCTTGTTCCAGTGGGGTATTCTTTCACTGATCAGTCACATTCCCTTTGATCTTGTTGACCTGATTCTGAGTCAGATGGAGGATATTCTTGCAGAGAGAGTGGGCTCCAGAGTTCTCCCTTTTGGTCCTTATATTTGCTATCTTCTCTGGATGACTGGCTACATGTCCTATGAGACGTACTCTACACTTCCTGAGGTTACTTCTGAGTACGTGCTCCTACCCCCCACAGACAGACGAGTTCTCAGGAGGGCTACTGCTTCACAGGGTAGTGCTTCTCAGTCCACAGCAGGGGATGGAGCTGGTGGCAGCGGAGCTACAGAGGAGACAGGCCAGGACTTCTCACACGCCTCACCTGCGCCTCATCATGACTTACCAGAGGTGATGCCAGAGGTTCCAATGACAGCACCTCACTCAGCTCCAGCAGCAGCAGCCACTGACCCCTCCATACTTGCACAGCTTGAGCATCTCAGACGGAGGGTTGAGGAGCAGGACAGGTGGAGAGCTCAGCAGGAGCAGAGAGATGCCACACACTTAGAGTTGACCAGGCAGGTTGCTGACACTCTCAGGGCCACTCAGCTGACCAACCAGACTATCTTCGGTTCTTTTGCTGCAGCTTTCGGGTACGTGGGCCAGTTCATTCCAGGGATGCCTTCTTTCCCACCAGTGCCACTACCGTCGATGATACCTCCTCCAGCTTTTCAGTTGCAGCAGCCTCCAGCAGCACCAGGTTTCTTTGCTTCGATGCTCTCAGCCCCAGCTACACCTTCTGGCCAGACTTCTCAGGGTTTGATGAGCTCGACCTTCGCTGGAGTGACAGGGATGGCAGGACTTTCTCAGGCTGGTCCCTCTCAGGCAGGACCGTCTTCGTTTCCTTTCCTGTCACCTGGGCAGTACATGACACCATCTGCTTTCTTGATGAGTACCACTCCAGTTCGTGGGCAGGGACTTGTTACTTCAGCTGCTCAGCTCTCTTCTCCGCTAGCTGCACGTTCACTTGACTTCAGTGAGATAGAGACAGTTCCAGTCTCAGCCCAGACAGCCTCAATTTCAGCTCCTATTTCTACTGCTACAGAAGCAGTGGTCACTACGACAGTTGCAGCGTCTGAGGAGATGACCGGGACCTTCGACCTCACAGACTTTGGCTATACTCGTGAGGAGGTAGATGCAGCTCTCGCTACCAGACAGGATCCTCCACGCAGGACACTCTCACCTTCTGGCAGTTTCACTTGGACTCCCAGTCGCTCTCCTTCTCCGTCAGTTCATTCAGCTTCTGATGATGAGGTAGTCCAGTATGCAGTACAGCTTGAGCAGACCCTTCTTCAGACAGACTCTCCTGGGATAGCTTATAGACAGCTTGTGCCGTACACGCCACTCTTTCAGCCTCAGGAGTCTTTGGGGATGCCGCGGACTTGGACTTGGACACCTTCAGTGCCACCTTCTCAGCAGCAGCAGGACAGTGCTCAGACTACTGCCAGTTCTTCAGCACCTGCTGCCACTGCACCACCTCCAGACACCGACGCGTAGGATAGCGTATATCTTCTTCTCTATGATCTTTTTGGTCCTTGGTGCCAAAGGGGGAGAGAATGTGTCTAGGGGGAGTTGGGGAGTTGGGAGTGAGACTTGATCGAGATTGTTTTTGTATTCAGGGGGAGTCTGGTGTTTCTATTGTATATTCTTTTGGAGTTCGTGGTTCTTAATGTGCTTGGATTTCTTTGTCTCGGTGTTTAGCACATTAAGAATGCACTTGGTTTCTTTTTCATACTCAGTTCCTGTTATATATATATATATGCCTGAGATGTTCTTGTGTATGCTTGTGTACCTGTGATATATGTGCACTAACTTGCTTTTGCAGGACATATCTTTTATCATATCATTGCAAGGGTGTTGGTCATAGCTCACTTGGCTTATTCCTTAGATATCACCTACTGTGCACTAACTCTTTTTTTTTTGCAGATGATATATTTCTTGAGCTATGACCCACGCTTTCTCTATTCATCATGATCTTTGCTTTATCTATCTTATATCATGATGCATAGTTGTTATCTTGTTCGAGATGCCGCTTTGCTCTTGCGTTCTCCATGTTCTATTTATGAGCGGTCTACCTTGTGCTTAATCTCGTATCCTTTCATCTCGATCAATCCTTGCGCTTTATTTCCTTATCCTTTACATCTTTTGATGTCTTACATTCATGTTGTCACCAATCACCAAAAAGGGGGAGATTGTAAGCTTCACGGCCATTGGAGTGTTTGAAAACCCCAAAGGTATGAATGTTTTGGTGATTGGATGACCCTTTGTATGTGACTAACATTTCCATGTAGGATATTGATCAATGGTCACATATGAAGAAAGCTCCGTCCGTTGGTGGTGTACGCCGACACACCATAATTCAAACGTCAAGGATGATTGGTTGCCTTCATCTACACAAGAACGGACTTGATGGAGTCGCGGAGAAGATATGGATCAAGGCTAAGGACATGCTAGACCAAGCGAGTGTTGCTTGGTTAGATGATAGCTTGAGTCCATAGGAAAAACCAGACTATCAAGAGGGTTCAAGTTGGTTCTCTTAGGTACTCAATAGTGTAGAGATCTTTGGATGCAAATGTGTGTCTCTCGGACACTTGGAGTAGAAGAGAAGAAGTGAAGGAACCAAGAAGGATGAAGTTGGAGTCGAGGATCGAAGAGGAGATCAAGATCAGCTTCAGCAGAAGCCACCGTATGATACGGTGCCAGTCACCGTATGATACGGTGACTGCGAGAAGACAAGTCCAGATGAGGTGATGACCTGGCAGAGAAGATGGAGTCACCGTATGGTACGGTGAGGTGGTCACCGTATGATACGGTGGTCACCGTATGATTTCCAGAGACTTGCCAGTTGGCTGGAAGCTGAAGAGAAGAAGTCACCATATGATACGGTGGGTGTCACCGTATGATACGGTGAACCCAAGGAGATGAAGACCAGAGAATGGAGTTGCTCTGGCAGGTGAGAAAGGAGTCACCGTATGATACGGTGCTACAGTCACCGTATCATACGGTGGTTACTACGGTGACTGTATCGACAGACTGCTTTTTGGTAACGGCTAGTTTGAGGTTGGAGGCCTATATATAGCTGGTTACCTACCCCTTTGAGGGTCCCTTGGCCACTGGAATAGTTGAGGAAGACAGGGAGAAGCCAAGAGCAAGAAGAGGAAGCACTTGAGAAGGATTTGGAGTGATCCTAGTGCTTGAGAGAGTAACAAGTTACATCTATTGATCTCTAGGCTAGGGAGTGCTTGAGAGAGTCAAGTTGAGCTGTTACTTTTGGTCTATGGCAAGGCCTAGACCGGTTAGGCGTTGGTGTTGAGCTGTCCAAGGAGATTGTGGAAGTCAACACAAGTTTGTACACGGTCTTGGAGTTTCCCGTGCGAAAGAAGCATCACTAGTGGAGCGCCCTTTGGCACGCATCACGTGCGGAGCTTTACCTCCGGAAGAGTACCCGGGATCGAGCCCGGCGGGACGTGCCCGCGACTTCACTCGGAGGGTGAAGTGTGCTCTAGGAGGGATCGCCTTCGAGCGGAGGGACGGGGTCGAGACTCCGGCGGGAGTGACCCAACGTGGAGTAGGGAAAGGCGCCATCCTTCCGAGACCACGGGAAAAATCATGAGCATTCCTATCCTTATCTCCTTTACATACTAGCATTTACGCTTCCGCATTTACTTCTTGTGCTAGTAGAATTGCTTGATAGATTGTCTCTTTACTACTTGGTAGAATTGCTTGCTAGGGTGTTGCTTATTGCATAGACTAGATTGTGTGCGCGCATCGCTTGCTTTTGTTATCACCATATCTAATCTTGCTAGCTTCACGCCTAAAGTACGTTTGGGAGAAATTGTTGACACACCGATTCACCCCCCCCCCCCCCCCCCCCCCCCCTCTCGATGCCCTTGATCCTTTCACTTTTCAACATCTTTGAGAGTCACACCAAACACGAACGATGCTCTCGAGTCCAGTCCCAAAACCATATACACTCTTCTCAATGAGCATGTTCTGATTTTATTGCCGTGATTGGATTGTGGGTCTTTTCCTTGCTGATCAGTCGCAAGTACGTGTGTCATCAAGTGATTCTACTTGTGTGATTTTCCCAGGACGAGGATGCCATCTCAAGGTATAGTGATTGGGCTCACATATTCATATTCAATTCTTACTGACTAATTATGAAATTTAATATGATTAGGGTGTGCGATATAATAAGAGGTAAAGAGAAGAGCACGGGGGTTACTAGAAGAAGCAAAACCTCTAAGGATATTTGATAATTGATTTCAGTTGTATAGATTGTTCCTCCCTGTACACTTTTCTTAACATCACAAGGAAATGAAATTACATCAACTCAATTTACTCAACCAGAGAAGTTAATCAACACAACAAAATTGGATATTTTACCAAATTCATTCCACTACTTAATTTTCCTAAGCATCTCTGCAATTCTCTCTCTATATTAAATAGGAACATAAATGTGTGCCACAGCGTCTAGAGTCCGGTAACACTAACATGGAAATTTGTCAACATACACCTGTTTGTTTATGGTGCAAAATGATTCAAAAAATTTCATCTTTCTGAGAGTCAATTCAAACACCATATTTATCTTTCTATCAGTAAAAAAAGTGGATTCCCATTGATCATTCAATCTAACTTATTCAAGCCAGTCAATCTCTTTAATTTCCTTTTTATGCAATTATGCTCATTGTTCATTGTTCCGCAGCAACGCGCGGGATTTTCACCTAGTTTAATTGATTTATCCAGGTTGCGGTACTTTGATAGTTCCTGCGTGCGCATAATCTGTTCTCTTAAGAGCGACTCGATTTCTCGCATAGTTCCTAATTCTAGGCAAATCGTAAACTTAAAGATTCATTCTTTGGACAACATTGAACGGCAGCAGACAAATCAACAATAAAATGTGAAAGTTTCAAAATTGGGAACCAATCTCCTATGCGTCGGACAAAGCAGGTGCAATTCGCTGGCATCAACAACATGCCCTCCGCCAGACACCAGCACAGAGATGGTAAACGGCGCACAGAGATGGTAAACGGCCAGGTGACGTGCTCCAAGCCCACCGAGCAGGCCACCAGAGAGGAGCGCAGCTGCAGGCACTACAGAGTGAGATACTGAGATGGAACTACTGTTCTTTTTGTGTGTGCGCGAGCGCGCGTTCAGCAACACTGGTTTCACTATGGCTGTAACAATTTTGCACTTCTGGTTATTTACTCAGTTTTGCACTTTTGGTAATTCATGTAAAATTCCTGTCTATCAGTTACAATCTATTTCCTCTATTTCTTTTTTCCTCGAAAACGAATTAGAACCTCCGATGGTATAAAGAAAGAAAAGGAGTATAATACTAAAACACACAACGACTGTTACTCTGTCAAAGTCTTACTCGAACGCGAGCCTCTGTGTCCCGACAAGTGATGCGTAACTGCCTCTCATGGCCAGAAGTTCAGCATGCGTCCCAAGTTCAGTTATCTTGCCCTCTGAGCAAACAGCGATTCGATGTGCATTCTGCACGGTGCTAAGTCTGTGGGCAATTACCAGAGACGTCCTTCCCTTCATCAGGTGATTCAGAGCTTCCTGCACGAGGCGTTCACTTGTCGCGTCCAGTGCACTAGTAGCCTGAAAACAGGATAGGTTCCTCAAGTTAATACAGAGCCAATCGTTAAATAATGAGATTCAGAGCCTACCACCCTATGTATGCTATTGGGATCTACATTCAAGCATTCATTTCTTTCCCAAGACGGATCTACACCACAATTGTCAGTTATAGTCCATCCACTTTTCACAGCTTAGTATGCACACACAGGCCACACATTTATAGAACTGTAAAATATTAGAGACAAATGGATGCTAATCTAAAATCAGACATCAGTATCACACAACCTAGCGCTATCCAGATATTTCGTTGATCCAGGCGATTTTGGGAAGGACTCCGCATTCTCCCACAAAAGGCCAGGCCTTGAGTTTCTAGCCGACTCATATAAGTGAGGGTGTAAATGGAGTTTAGGTGACGTATCTTTCCCTCTGATGTTCTCTGTGGTCTCAAAGGATGACCAGTCGGATAGCGACATTGGTAAATAAAAAGAAGAAGTTTACACGCCGGGTGCATATTACTTAAATTTTTTTTGCGAGGAAGATTACTTGAATTTACGTGGTCAAAATATTATTCCTTTAACTTGTGTATGTACTTCAAGTTTTTGAGATCCCTAGTCCATAGGTCCACTACTAAATGAGCATAACCCCAGGCCCAGCCATGCATTACAGAGAGCAACATATTTACTGATCATTCGTCTGTTAGCACAATAAACCCATGGCAGGATACCCACAACTCCAAAAAATATAGATCATCGACATCAGATTGTGCCCAAGCATTGTGCACATTGCATAAGTGCATAGTGAAGTGAGAAGGGGCTATCACCATTTACTCTTGGACCGAAATAATCCAGTATGGGCCTAACTCAATCTTAGCATCACTATTCCTCTTGGGAAAAAAATAATCCATTATGGAAAAAATAAGCCAGTTCAATAGTAAGAAAGAGATACCTCGTCAAGTATTAGAATTGGAGCATTTTTCAGAAGCGCTCGTGCAATTGCAATTCTCTGCAAAGAAACAAAATTAATGCACATACTTGTAATGAAATAATCATTTTACATGTTAACCTAGCAGATTACCTGTCTTTGTCCCCCACTTAGGAGACCACCTCGTTCGCCAACAAGAGTGTCATACCCCTATGTTCCAATGGCAGAAGGATATTAAAACATTTACTTGAAGGTAACTTGTGATAATCAATTATAGCTCATGAAAAGGGCAGTTCCAACCTGTGGAAGAGAGATGATGAATTCATGGGCGTTGGCAGCCTTAGCAGCTTTTATTATATCATCCTTTGACACAACATCATCAGGGAGACCATAAGCAATATTTTCTCCGACAGACACCGAGAACAGGACTGGGTCCTTCATACAAAAGAAATTATCTTAGAATAAGAACCACTTCCTTATTTATTTCAAAACATCACAAGCAAACGCACACACAATCACACACACACACACACACACTGTAAGTTTATATATAAATTTATTTCAAAACATGACATGGCCTAGTTTAATCACAAATGTAGATCAAAACAATGACAATATAGCATAATGGAAGTATTTGATAGCAAACCAAATAGTTGTACTATATGTCATGGTAAGCCCTCTATACAACTATAGTGTTAAGCGCTGGAATGAACACCCAACCACATAGAGACACTGAATGGCTAGCAAGGGACCACTTTTCCGAGAAGATTATCTTATAGACTAGCTATTTATGTAGCTAATTGATAGATTGCCTTGAGCTCCCACCGGTCCATAGGGCTCTGCTCTAGTCTAACAGCTAGGAGCAGGAACAACACCTCCTACTCATATACACACAAATCAGATTCGTACAGACCGCTGACCACACACCACTGTCTTATATTAGGAACAAAACAAGCAGTAAAAAAAAACAGAATAATCCCTTATATGCCATCGTAAAATTTGAAATTCCTTTAACGCCACTGAGGTAAATTATTGTTGCCCCAATGCCATTATCAGTGGCTTATAAGGAAAACGGCATTGAGGGATTAAAAATTTAGCTCGGTGGCATTGAAGTGATATCAAGCTCAACAATAGCACATCAGCAATAAAAGTTTATCACAATGGCATATAAGGATACATCCCAACCACATCAATTTTTGATCAATCACAACTCGCACAGTTGTATGCTTACTCCATATGTTTTTCGATATTTGATCATTTGGACTTGTCTATGCTTGTAAAGAAAAAGAAAATAGCATCATGATATAACACCCGACTAAAGGAGAGGCAGTAAGCAACACGAGGCAACCTACGCCCTTCATAGAGCCTAGGTGAATAAGGAGAGGCAGTAACACAGGCTGAGGCGGCAATGCAAATATTATCTACTCTCAAGTGAATATTGCAAGAAACAGATCAAAGAAGGCATTCCTAAGATTATCCAGCCCATCCCCTTAGACACATATTAGCAAAAGCCTAATTCAAATACACCTCTAACTCGCCTTAAGAACAATGTTTTCCATTCCAATAAATTTCATTTTTCAACCGATTATTAATTAATTAAAAAAGAGATTTTCTTGTATCAAGTTGCACATTAAATTAGTTAGATGCACTATAAGAATGGATAGTTATGTCTTCTGAAATCTTATAACAGTAAACAAAAGGAACACTTTAACATACTCAGCTGAGACTCTATTCCAACTCTGCAGATAAACAAGGACAATACATGGTGTGTAATTTTATGATGGTATACCTGATTTACCAGAGATACTACACGAGACCATTCTCTTTTGTCAAATACACGGATATCTTCCCCTGCCACGGTGATGCAACCTTGAGTTGGCTGCAAAAAAGGGGCACACTGAAATAGTGCTATAACAATGAATAATTATCAGTGTTACTACCGATAAACAGCAGTACCTCATAGTACCGTGCTAGTAGTTGCACCACTGTGCTTTTCCCAGCACCACTAGGCCCTACCAGTGCTGTGACTTTTCCGCACTCAATGGTAAGATCAAGGCCGTTTAAGATCTCCACGTCAGATCTCAGTGGGTAAGAGAAGTATACGTCTGTCAGAAAAATAGCATTAGTCGCATGCCAGTAGGGATCCAAGAATGTTATACATTAGCGCATTAGGGGTTGTATGTACATTTCACATTAAGAGCCTTATTACTTATGTCCTTGACAAATGAAAATGTGACAATATATGACAAATCAAATTGTCAAAGATATTTGAACATGAATCTTAAGGTCATAAACAATAAGTTATACAATGATGTATAAGACAGGCAAAAGGTGGATTGTAGCAGATAGTTAGCCACAATGTGGAAAGAACTTCTTTATGTGAAGAAACTAAAAGCTGAAAATTGAAGACAGACCTTTCAGCTGAATGTCACCAGACCAAGCAAGTTTACTACAGCTATTAGATGATTTCAATGCTGACATGAAATGTTTATTAACAGAGCCATTTCCATAAGCTCCGCTACTGGAATCTTCAAGCTCTTTATTGTCTAGTTCTTTGGCTAAACCATAGGCAAGTGAATCATCAATGTCCTTTGCTGACAGAATGGAATTTATTCTCTCTACAGAAGCAAACGTTCCACGTAGATCACCAAGGGTATTAACAGCTCCTTGAACCTAAAATACTTGCTATGTCATATACCTAAATATGCGATAAAACAACATGGAACTAAAAAAACTACATAAGATTTGCTACTTACAGCAAAAGTCAATGTGAATGTGTAACCAATGAAAGATGCCATGGTTCCAACAGACAACTTTCCCTGAAATAGTATATTATCACCTTTTTTTAATTCAATAACAAGCCAATCCAAGCTTTACAACATCGAAAGCAATTCAAAACACAAGTGAGGTAGTAAATAACATATAAATGATTAAACTGGCATGCTGCATGTATGTGGATCATAATATATGTAAAAATTGTGCACCTCAAAGAAACACAATGAAATGTATATTTTTCTATTATAGTCGCACACATGCTGCCAAATGCCAGCACAATAAAGAAATAAGTTAGCTATACTATTGAGAAGAATTTTGATTAGTCGATGTAGACAATGAAATGTATATTTTTCTATTATGCCAAATTTGCATGCAATAAACCTAGCACTGAGACAAATCATTCTCAAAAGCTAGCATGACAACAAGCTTATATCCCCCGATATAACCAAAGTTATTGTCTAAAACACTAAGAATCAGTCAACCCCCTTAGAGCATGCATCCAAATGGCTGAGTACACTGTGGAATTCTGCATATGGAATCAGAGGCATCCTGAAATTCATGCAAGTGACAGCTTCACTAAATTGTCAGGTGACTCGGAAACTCAAACTGAGTGCACCCATTAAGCTTACCAACTCTCAAACTATTCTGAAGAAGCTTACTACTTTACATGTTACACAAAACCTTTATAGTGCATCATAGTTACAAAAATGGAAATTGCATGCATGTGTAATATCACACATATATCGTCGTGCAAGGGATTCTGTAGCTTACCGCATTGACCTTGCTTCCACCAAGGATGTAAAGCGCCATTAGGGAAACATAAACCACTACCCGAGTTAATGATTCGTTGGCAGATTTCAACACTCCTAGTTTTGTGCCACTATTTTGGTAAGCAAGTGCCTGTCAAATAAGAAAAAATATAACTTACTGAGATAGTGAGCTCTGGGATCTGGATGTACAATGCTTATAAAAAGAAACTTATAAAAAATAACCAAATTGTTGCATCAAATAATACTTGCTTCTTTTCTTCTTTACAAATCTGTTTACAAAGACACTCAAATCTATATTCTTGTCCTTGTGGAAATAAGTCTGAGAGACTCCACTAAACATTCAAGAAGTCCACTTAGTTTCCCTAAAGTTAAAGTACCAGAGCACTTCTATACCTAGGGGTAGTTAGTTCCAGAGGCTGTTTTCAGAACCAACTTGACATGGTCACTATTTCATTATGCGAACAGTGTCACAATGCTGGTAAACTTGAGAAGGGTCAGTGTTTGCATGTAAATGGTAAAAGGTAAAATCAGAGAGGGGAGGAGGAAGACAGGATCAAAGCTTGATCTGCTCTGAACTTCAGTTCACAACGGGATAACTATTGTATGAGGGCGGCAATAGTGAAAAACAACATCGTGGCTTGAAAGTGATTAAGGTTTGAAGAAGAGAAGGATAAGCAGTGATTAAGGTTTGAAGAAGAGAAGGATAAGCAGTGATTAAGGTTTGAAGGAGAACCAGGGTCAAGACTGGTGGGATGACTTTAGACGATAGAGACCCCAATTTTCCTTCTTGATTACTTGAAGTATAGGGATCACTCGTCTTGACCCTGGTTCACTCGTCTTGACCCTGGTTCATGGTTCTGGTACTTGAAGTACGTGGGGCAGAATTAATTACAAGATCTATTAATCCCAAACAAAAAAGATATAGGTATTGTTAATATAAATAACAGTGACTGCGAAATATTGGAGAAAAGGAAAGTAAGAAATACAAGGCATGTTTGATGTGCAAAATTATATAAATGTTATACACAGGAATTTCACATGTATGTAGTATAATGTTCGCAAGAATCGGTGAGAAATTCAAATTCCCAAGCTCTAATTGGGAACCCATCCTAATGGTTGATCCAGCAAGTGCACAAGTCTTACCAAGTTGTCAAACAAAGAAATTTGACGTTTTTCACCACCAAAAGAACGAACCTGCAAATGTGAATTAAACGAGGATACCCCAAAGAAGTTAATAGATATAGCAGAAGAGAGAAGATAAACTATTCTTGTAGTGCAAAAGAACAAAAGCCATGAAGTTCAAGTTAAGTCCAAATACACATGTATGATAATACTCACTGTACGAATAGCTGAAAATGTCTCTGATGCGCAGTCTGATATTCGTGCTTGCACAATTCCATATGATTTAAAGGTGGGAACAGTTGACCTCTTGAAAAGAGCTGATTAAACAAAAAAAATGCCAGCATGTAAAAAACTGTCAATACGTGGACCCCCCCCCCCCATCCCCCCCCCCCCCCCCCCCCCCCCCCCCCCCCCCCCCCCCCCCCCCCCCCACACCCACACACACACCCACCACCATAACCGATTTGTTTTTTGGTGGGGAGATGTCCTGCGTTTCGTGATAAAAAGGTTTAGGAAGATGCATGACATGCTACAGAACGATATTGAAAGTTTGTAAACTATAAATTTGCTTGAAACATAGGGTGCATGTTTTTGCTTGGTAACAAAGAAAAAATTTTACGGTGCACCGCAGAACAAAAATCACCAGAAAAATATAGCTGCAATATGCAACTCCAGTTTGTCTTGTACAGACTTGACAACCAGATACTGCTACCAGTTACCACTACCCGGAGCTAGTTGCATCACAAATATTAACAACTAAATCTAACAGATTAACATGATTTGTGGAACTATGCGGGTGTCAGGTCTAGCCTAAACCAAATTACTTGGGACTAAAAGGCTTTGTTGTTGCTATGGAACTATGCACAGACTCTGGACCACTAAAAATGTGACAAGTGTCTGTATTTGCTAAATACATAAATCTGGTGACATTTCATCATAGTATAAGAAATCAAACACAGAGATTTCTATTAAGTTTACCTCAATATAAAATAAATAAATAAAAATCCTGGGGATACGACAGATTGGATATTATCAGTATGTCCTTATCTACCAATTTCATTCATCACAGATACCTTGTCTCAAAAGATGTTGTAAGATTCTAGAATAATGAAAGTTGATTTGGTCAGCTTTAAAATGATACTTAACAGTCAGTCACACATCCTGATGGAAGATTTCGGAAAATTACCAACTAGCACGGAGACAGAAACCATTAGGAGCCCTAGAACTGGTGCTAACTCAGTAGACAGTGTGAAAAGTATACAGAGCGTGCCAGTGATCTGAAAATAAAGCCGGAGAAACTGCTTCAGAAAACCATCAGGTGAAATACGAAGTAAGTAGAAACCACAAGGTTAATTGAACTTATGATATCAAGGGAATAAAGTTCAAATATACATAAGTTTAAGACCATTACTAGCCTTAATTGTTTTGTGATTGTACTAATCAAACTCTTAGCTCTTAGCAGTATCAAGCTTACATTCTCATAGTGTAAAGTTTCTTGCCTCAGAGATGGCCCTTAGCCCACGATCTCTTGATATGTTGTCACTCACAAGACTCTTCAAGGAACCCAAATCAGATGTCAATAAACCAGTCAACTCGCCAACCTGCCATCAATGATAATAAGATATTTGCGTCTACACAGGAAAAATTACTTTCCAATGTACTGAGTTTGACAAACAAAACTACTTTCCTATGTTTTCATGGTGGTACTGGTACATACTACTAAGAATGTACGCTTTGCATGGATTTTAACACCGCCAGAGTAAAATCTAAAAATCATATTCTAACCTGGCAGAGCTTATTGAAATAGCAGAGCACCTTAATTTCTCTGAACCAGAACACATGAAACATTGGCAGAATGGGATAGTTTTCTATTTTGACTATTTCCATACAGTGCACAACACATAACTCGATCCACAATTTTATACGGTAAAAACTACCTTGTCTTTAAATCTTAAAAAGATTTGTATACCATTCAATCTTCAAACAAACTAGACTAACAATAGAGATCCATATAGCACACTTTTGGCATCTAAACTACTATCGACAATTTTGCATGTATGGACATTTTCAAAAGGGCCAGGAACATGTATTTTGTTTCACTGATAGTAAATGTGATGGCTGAGTAGGAAGATGAGTACAGTGATTGACAAGTTTTTACCTTGCGACGATCAAAAAATACCATCTGCAAAAACCAAGAACAGAAATATTATTGTCAGTCTAAGCAAAGAACTACAAATACAAGAAAGTAAATATAAGTTCGTCTGGTCAGTATTTAAGTGGCACACAGCATGTTTCTGCTACATAAGATTTCAACTTCATCATTGGCAAGTACAACGCTTAATGCACATAGTATGGTTACCTGGTGGAACATTTTAACAACTACTTGTGCAATCAAGCTACTCTGGGGAATGACAGGAATCATTACTCCATGTACAAAGACTAATGTTATAATGAGTGTGGACTAAAATAGTTCAAAATAATAACTCTGTGAGCTACATTTGGCACAATCAGTGGGCAACCTTAATCTAGGAAGCCACGTATAACAAATCGAGAAATACAGATTCAGTTATCCTGGTAACAAACTATCACAATAAACACTGTTCACTCATGGTAACCAGATAACAAATGGAGCAGAACAGCTGGGTAGAAATTTTCATGTACTTCCTATCTACAGTTCCCTGTGCAGCCTTGCACAGTGAATAGGTAGAATGATAATTGATAGTATTTTGGGACGAACTCGCTACCCAAAACCGAGCCGTACAAGTTTTACTTAAATTCTACGTGTTTGCTGATGTGGCAATCAGTGATAGGTCAGGTTTTACTTAAATTAAGGAGCAGAGATTTTATCAACCAATGACACGGTGCCACATCAGCTGTTTGTGGGAATTTTGTAACTGGTTTAAGTAAACATAGCATTTCTCCCCAAAACCAGAAGTACCTTTTGGATGAGGATCCTCCGGAATATCTGGCTCCGCAGCCGAGCCATGACCTTCTCCCAGATGACGGTCATGTTGACCACGAAGACGACGGTGAAGATGGGCTCCAGCGCGTAGAGCACCGCGATCTTGGAGAGGAGCCTCCAGAGGGGCTCGCTGCCCCTCCCGATGAGCGTCTCGAAGAAGCGGCCCGAGAAGAGCGGCATGGAGAGGGTGCAGGTGGTGCAGGCGAGGAGCGCGGCGAGGGAGACCGCGATGCGGACCCGGTGCGGGGCCAGGAGCGCCCAAACGCCCGCCCAGGTGACCGCGTCGGAGGCGGAGACCGCGGCGGCGACGTCGGCCGCCGCCTCCGCCGCGTCGAGCGTGGGCGGCGCGTAGGCGGCCTCGGGCCCCGGCGCCGGCGCCGAGATGTAGGCGCGGGGTGGGCGGGGGCGGCCGAGGCGGAGCGCGTGGGGGAGGCGGCGGGACGAGGAGGCTGCCGGGGAGGGGAGGCGGCGCCGGTGGCTCGGGGTCGGGGCGGCGCGGGAGGAGCAAGCCGGGGCGAGGAGGAGGCGCGCGCTCCAGGTGGAGATCGCCATGGCGGGGCGGCGGCTTCTCCCGCGAGATGGGAGGCGGAGATGGCGCAGCGGCGAGATAGTGGGGCCAGCGCCAGCTTTCTGCACAACTCCGGCTATCCGTTGTGCAGTGTGGGCTGTGGATGATGCTCCACCACGCACGAGTGCTTTCACGGTTTCACGGTGTACAACACTCATGCTTCACCTGCCATGTCTCAAACAACAAACACAGCATTGGGTTCATCATTGTTCAAGCATCTTGCTGATCCATTACATTTGCGTATGGTGTACTTTAAAAGCATTCGATCTTCTTCATTCTGGTTTTTCTCTAACTTGCTATTATAACATTTTTGTTTCATTTGATACTCGAAATGAGAAAGTGAGTTTATTGCAACTCTATGAATCGTAAAACTCTATACTCTCTGTTTTTAAATTGTCGTCGCGGTTGAGTGTTTTGAGTTACATTTCATCATTCATCTTATTCAAAAAAATTAATATCATCATATATTGTGCTATGATTTGTTTTATCATCTGATAAAGTTAAAATGTAACTTATAATTTTGTATATTTGAGCTAATATTTTGAATAATACAAATTGTCAAACGCGTTGCATCCGTGTGGATTTCTACCAATTCTTGCGTTTCCACTCCGTTTTCTTTATCTATCCCACCTCGTGTATATGGGCCATGTTTGCCTCTCTTTTGACGGTTGTTTGGCCTGGTTTCACTTTCTTTGGTTGCCCAACCGTCCGTGGGCCGTTTGGTGCCCGGTGTCTTTGGACCGCGAATACCGAGCCCAGCCGGTTTGCGTGTTTTCGACAAACCGGATTGAAAATCGAGCAAAAATGCAAACACAAATTTGGACAAAATTTGATAACAAACTAGTAGGTTTTCCGGTAAGGCGACCTGTTTTGTCGGTTTATTGAGATGTAAGAAAGCAGGCAGCTTTCGGTTTACTGTCGGTTTTTTCGGTTTTCAATTTAGATATTTTTTTTTCAAATTTTGAATACAGAAAACCCGCCAACCGGGATACCGAGCCCAGAACGGGAATCCCACTTATACCAGCGCGCGCGGCGCTTATCTAACGGACAAAGTACTTCTGGATTCCTCTGGATTCGTGCAGTGTGGCACGCACTCCTGCCAACTCGACCGGGCTCGAGTCAAAGAGTCGGATGCACTGCATTTACTAGAAGCTGGTAGAGTACCCTGCTCCGTTAGAAGCCAGTGTAGCTCGAACCAGGAGCCAGAGCCAGTACCTTTCCATACAAACGTAACCTCGAGCTGCTTCTCCGCTGTGCCTTTTCCAGTCCCCGCCTTGCAAACTCAAGCTCAAGTTTTCAGTCCCGCCGCAAACCCTAACCCTACTTTCCAGAGGGGGAGAAGAGTCATCGAGCTCGAGTGAGAGCTTTGGGATCCATGGAGGGCGCGAGTTCTCCCGCTAGGGACCTGTCAACCGTGGCTGCTATGGAGCTCCTAAAACAGATACATTTTCTTGGTTCCTTTTTCTGGAATCTCTTCATTTTCTGCAGACCTTTTAGTGTTTCTATTTCTTACTAGTTGTACTTTCTGTTAAAAAATGAGTACTTCTTACGGATCTATTAAAGGTTAAGCATTAGAAAGCACTTTTATCTTTTTCTATGAATGTAGTCCGCCTGTTTATGATTTTAGAATCTATATACAGTCCTACTGAATCTAAAAGAAAACTGCCTTTGCTTGGTAGCTTACTGATGCTAATGGAATCAATGGAAATAAAATGCTGTAGTGATTGAACGGTAGCTAGATTTTCTTGCAACAAATTTTTAGTTCTTTGCTTCTTCATATAAACTGTGTCAGGACACAAACGTAGTTTATTATTAAAGGGCCCTCTGAATGTAGCACCCACAATAATATTGATTTGTTTTGTTTGTTTTGATTAGACCTTGTTAATAAGCATGTTAGCCTTATTTTTATGAAATTTGCTCTATCTCAGTTGACTGAGAATTTGTTTCTCTCTCAGTCAAATTTCTCAACCGTTCGATTTTCATCCAGCCACCAGAATTGTTAGGCCAATCTTGTGTCTCAGTCAAATTTTCCTTTTGTGTTGTAAGCAGCCCGCTTGCTCTTATCAGGCCCATAGCAGCTTATTTGTTTGATTGGGCTTCTTTATGCTTGCATTCTTATAAGGCCAGTTTTACCCTTCAAGTTTCCTTCCTTATTTCCTTTCAATGACGAGGCCCATACAGAGGTATTATTGAGCGATCCATCAAGAGAAGATCGCAAATTATTCATTCATTTATGATTTGTTGCCTTCTGGTTTATAATTTTCTTGTTTTCTTGTTGTAATTTTTATAGCTGCAAATTTACCAAATTATTCATTCACTTTTTTGTTCCGATCCCATCTTTCTACATATCACATTATCACTTTATTGTGGTTTTGGCTTTGGCTTGACATGCATGCATGGTTCATGATTATAGGCCATGGTATTAGATTTATGGAGCTTCTGGAAGGGACAAGAATGGGATAAGTTCTTTATTGTTTTATTTTTGACAGTTATAACTTCTTTATTGCTACCTGTTTAAATCCCCTTATTTATATATCGTTTCTATATGTTTGCGCATAAGTTGGGAAATTTCTATTTCCGAGACTCTTTTTTTATCATTATTGCAAGATGTTAGATGTTAAGATCTAGTCTCAGAGATATATATTGTGTTTTATCATTTTGTTGGATATTAAGAAATGCTCAAGTGATTTGAGAAAAAAAGACATGCACAAGTGAGAACAATAGTATGATTTATCCTTGTTATGAACTCTTGTGCTTGTAATTTTATATTTCAAGACACAACAGAGAAGATGAGAAGACCGTGTGGTGTCATTCACTATCATGTAGGAGTAAATCATACTATTGGTGACAAAATTACAACGTTAGGCTATTAATATTACAATGTCCGGTAACCTAGTAATTTTAGTATATACCGCCCATAAATTTTTTTGACATGGGAATATTTTCTATTTTGAAACAAGTATTATTCATTGGTGGGGAGTTTGCTCTATCTTATGCTATTCAAGAAGCCACACGAATGGAAGATTGCCATAGGTCAACCTGTAAAGCAACAACACATTAGAAAATGGTTGATATGTTTGAAATCATTCCATGTACAGAGCCTCAGTTAACTTTGTGACCGGGCACAAGCTGAAAGCGCAACTTAGCCCAATAAAAAGAGGCTTGTAACAACGTCCAACCCATAACAGAGTCCAGCACATAGTGCTCTGCTAATTAAGTTCGTTGTTGATGGTAATCGTATGGCAAAAAGAAATGACTGAGACTTGCACAAAATCTCAGTTAACTGAGCCGGTGACAGCTCCTATTTCTATATTAAAATGACTACAGATCGGTTTCTTAGTTTTGTGAAAACCGGTCCTGTTTCCATCAGTTTTGCAAACTCGTATGTCATCCTTCACTTGTTGTCATGCAGCACAGCGGGTAGCATGGCAAACGCTTGACATGTATAGCAAAAAATAGCTTGGACCTCACCGATGGAATTGCAGAGCCTGCAACTTTCTCTGCGTCGATCTTGTGGCTGCCGTTTCAGAAAGAGATGTGTCACCCCCTTCGCAAAAAAAAAAAAAGAAAGAGATGTGTCACCATGAACAGTGAGCAAAAGATACATTTGTGGATACGGGAAGCTGCTGATCCGTTAGTGTTTGTCGCCACTGCACAAGTTAACATAATTGCGTACAGTCACGGTAAGAACCAGTCCGATGCACGACGAAGGAAGCGAGCGTGCAGTGGTAGGGACGAAAACGAACCAACGCGTACCGCGAAAATGATAGCAATCAGCAGCCTCGACTAATTCCCGATGAATCAAGTAATAGATCTTAGAGAGATCTTATAACCATAGTTATGGATGGAATAATACTAGTTATATGCAAAATAATACAGGGATTTAAGTTGAAAAACCTCCTCAATGCAATGATGAAAAACAACAAGAACAAAGTAAATATGAATACTTTATAGGGACACATAGTTTTACTCCAGCAAAATCAGATGATACTCTTGACCACTATACACTGCGACAACATACAAATTCATCCACTTGCCAAATTGGTTCTTGTCAGTCCCAATGTACATTTCTTGTTGCCCACTGGCCAGGCAGCAAGGGCCCAAGAAGGCTGGACACGAAAGCAACGAATTAACGACTGGAATCACAACTAGAGCATCTATGGCTGCCTACAAATACCAGGCGCTCTCTTAGTAGAAGATAAGAAGAATCGTCTTGGCAAGAGCATCAACGCATGGAGGCAATGGGGCAAGCAGCTGACGCCGAGCTCTCTCGAGGCGAGCTGCTGCAAGCCAGCATCGAGCTGACGCGCCACGCCCTCGGCTACGTCAAGTCCATGGCCCTCGCGTGCGCCGCCCAGCTCGGCATCGCCGACGCCATACAACGCGGCGGCGGCGAGGCCTCCCTCGACAGCCTGCTCGCCGCACTCTCCCTGTCCCCGCGCAAGCTCCCTCACCTGGGCCGCGTGATGCGCGTGCTCACCTCGTCGGGCGTCTTCGCCGTGGCCGACGACGGCGGCGGCTACCGCCTGACACCCGTCTCCACCTTGCTCTTGAGCGACGCCGCCGGCGGCGGCGGCGTCAAGAGCCTGCTGCAGATGGTCAAGCTCGAGCTATCCCCGTGCTGCGTGGCGCCGGCCACGAACCTAGCCGAGTGGTTCACCAGGGAAGAAGAGGAGACGCCGTTCACGATGACGTTCGGAACAGACCACTGGGGATTCTGCGGCCGCGACCCGGGGTACATGGAGCTCTTCAATGGCGCCATGGCGTCCGACAGCCGCTTCGTCATGGACGCGGTGATCCATGAGATGGGCGATGTGTTTGATGGAGTGGCGTCCATGGTGGACGTCGCTGGCGGCACCGGAGCGGCGGCGAAGGCGGTTGCCGCCGCGTTCCCGCGTATCAAGTGCTCGGTGCTGGACCTTCCTCAGGTCATCGATGGCATTCCGGCTGATGGTGGTCTGGTGGAGTTTATTGCGGGCGACATGATGGATTTCATTCCCCAAGCAGATGCTCTCTTACTCAAGGTGATGATGATGATGATAAACTAATTAAAAATGCAATTTATACTTCATCGTACACTGACTCAAATTTGATCCTCCCTCCGTTTTTAATTATACGACACCATTGACTTTTTTGTTAAACGTTGACCAATAATATAGATTTAAATAATTACTTTTCGAATGTGAAATGAATATCATTAGATTCATCATCAAAAGCACTTTAAGGTTAACTTATACACTTAGCTATTTACATAAATATTTACAGATGAGCCGATTGTCAAAGTAACGAAAAAAGTCAACGGCGTCATATATTAAAAAACAGATGGAGTATTTCATCTATTCAACAATAATGTTTTAATTTACCACCTCTTTCTCGTCCTGTTTGTTAGAAGCAACTACAGAAAAACTAAACGGGTGCTTTATTTGAGATTCCAAATGCCATTGTTGATTGTAGTTTGTGCTACATGATTGGAGCGATGGGGATTGTGTAACCATCTTGAAACGGTGCAAAGATGCTTGCAAAGAACCGGGAGGAAAGGTGATCATCATCGATGCGGTTGTCGGGTCCACTTCGCAAGAAATTTGTCATGAAACGCAACACCTGTTTGATCTCTTAATGTCAACAATGACACCAGGCAAGGAGCGCGAAGAGAAAGAATGGTGCAAATTATTTCAGGAAGCTGGATTTGGCAACTATAAAATCAGATCTATGTTGGGTTTTCGATCACTCATCGAGGTCTTTCCTTAGGTCAATTATTTGAAAACTGATGTAAACAATACATCTGAATTGAACCATGTGATTTCAAACACCAATATTTCTTGAAAGCTAGTTCATTTCTCTTTGATGCTGTTGTTGGACCCAAAAATGCTGGAACCTCTACTTCATGAAATGCATGCTAAAACACGTTCACGACAAAATTAGAAATTTCATATTTGATCTCTCTATTTATTTAGTATTTATTTGGACAGGTCCATATCCATTTTTACTGCATGCAAAACTTTGATAGGGATCGAGCTGTCATATCCGTTAGGCTTGCAGGATATTAATTCAGCTTTCTTCCAAGCGCGTGTGTTCTTGGATTATTTTCCAAGTTGCGAGACAAAACGCGTTAGCAAACGCGAGTCGCATAGAAAAGTAGAAATGAATAAAAGGGGGCAAACTGAGCAGAAATGCGCATGATTCAATGAAACAGAGGTATGAATTGCATATGATGTTTCCGGTGCAACCTTCCATTGCGAGAAGAAAAAAAGATGAAATCAAAATTTCTTGCCAAAAGAAAATTTGGATTAGTTGGCAAGATTTATGGTGATGAAAAAGTGTCGGTTTGAATCTAACAATATGTGGATGTTTGCATTTGCGGCTAATCATTCTTTCAGTGGTACGCAGTGTGCTCATTGATTGGGAGACACGTGGTGAAATTATCTCAACATCCCATCCCGATAAGTCATTTGTCAGTCATTCGAAAGGATATGGTGTGGGTGGTGCTCTTAAGAGTGGTGTGCATGCATTTTAGAAGGTGTTTACGCCTGTACTATATAAAAAAAATATATGATGGACATCTCAAAAAGAAAAAAAAAACATCATGAAAGGAAACTTTCCAATATAAGAGAATTATAATTTCAGTACTCCGTATTAGTATTCCCAACAAAATGTGGGAAAGACATGCTTATTTTCTTTCTAACATAACGCAACTTTTCTCTAAACAATGTGCAACAATTAATTTTGTACGGGAAGATACTTGCAATCAATGTCACATGACCTTCGCTTGGAAACAAACAGACCCAATGCATCATCATACTATTGTTCGCTCAGGAAATCACATTGCTGTAATCCCACAACTTCCTGCATCGCTAACGGCATACCCACTGTAGACCATATTTCTGGACCGTGGAACAAGATTAGGACAACAAAACCAGCAAAGTAACACAGATAATGCAACTCAGATATATGTGATCTGACAACAACGGGCGATGAAACAAGACAACATGCTCCAAAGATGCCAGTAGTCATGAAATTAGATCCAGCACAAGCATGGTCGGGCCAAGACCATGTAACCATATTGTTTCAGAACAGTTAACCATTACAACTTGACTATGCAACATATCAGTTTCTTAGTCGGGCAGAGGACGTTTTGCTCATCACAAAGAACTTCGACCTGAGTACCCTAACTTTAGTCCCCACCAACTTGCCGCTTCCAGGAGTCCTCCACAATGAGCTCATCGACACCCCAGTCCTCATAGCTGTGCCAACACAATGTAAACAGATTGAACGAGCATTGAAATAGGAGCAACAAGAACTCCAGATGTATCTGCTTTTCTAAGAAAACTCACCTTCCATCTGGTAAATATCGCCTGATCGTGAAGGGGATTTTGCGTGCTCTCAGTTCTTTCATGGCGATCTAAACAAGTACAATAAGGATCGTCACAAAGAAAATAATGATCGAACATAATAGCATAACTGACGAGCGACAATTAAATGGATGAAGTAATTTTAACATGAAACAGCCGATAAAATACAATTAAATTAAGATTCAGAATCAAGAACCGTATGGACACACACACAAGGAAGCAACGCTCCACCTTACATTTCAGAAAACATTTACATTTTACACTAGATGATACATACTATTCAAACACCCAATCTTATTGCAAAACAGCAAAAGGCAAAATGTTGATCGTGAAAGACTGAAAGGGTGTGATCTTTAGATTTCTTTGTATTTAATGAATGACAATAGGAATGCCAGTTATTTTTATTTGGGCCAGTCCCAGTTGAAAGTCAGCAGAACATTACCTCAAGAGGATCAGTTTCACCTTCAAGCTCAACCATAACTGGAGCATTCATGCTGTAAAATTATAGTTAGCGTTAAATAACCTTGATGGATGAGTTTATACACTCACAAGATTCAGTTGACATAGAAGCATACCTAATCTGTAAAGCACGTGTACCAAGGATGCGAGCACGCTCATACTTTGTCATATACTTGGTTGTTTTTCGTGGGCGTGCCGTCTTTTCCTGTTCCTTGTCTTCAACTTCTGCTCCAACCACATCATCAGTAGCATCCTCATTGTTATTCTCAAGCTCCTCCTCCGCTCCGTCCTGTTCAGGAAATCCAAGTCACATAGAGTTCATCCATGTAAATAAATACATAAATAAATGCGAACTGTAATGGGCATGCACCTCCAACTCAGGTTCTGGGGGTTCATCCTCATACCTGGAAAAGTAACAAGATTCTTACAACTCAGAACTCAAAGTAAACATCAACAGAAACAAAGTATCATTGATGGTTGAGTATGGCAAGAAGAAATCAGTTAATATGACGGTGAGGGGTGAGCATATGGAAAGACCAAAAAAGCCAGCTCAAGCATCGCATTAAGTAAGAAAGTAATCTCTTTGATTTGGTTACTACATTCTGGACTTTATTTGGTAGTAGGATCAGATCCATTTGTAGCTAGGGCGTTCAAAACACATGTATACAGTGAAGTAGACAATCAATAGAGTGGGCAATCAATATATCCTTGCTTTCCATGGGCTTCTATCCTGAACAGACACATCTATGCGATAACTCAAGGCCATGGTTGATGCCCTAAACTTGCCCTCCCACAATAGACTGCCACTACTGATCCCATTCTCAGACATATGCTATACCCGGCATGTCAGGTAGCAAGTATTCGAATTCCAGTGAAGTTAATCTCAGCGTTGCTTAGGTTGTCACTGTGCAGAACTGAACCCTTCCTACCCGGCACATTCGATGAAAGTAAAGTACAGAGGGGCTCCTCTACCAATCTGTAATGTGTCTTAAGAATGGGATATGGGATTGTAATAGCATATTGTTAAAGGGTAATTTTTAGGGACTCAACCACAACCACTAGGATATGACTAGGTATTGTGGCTCGGCAAATAGAAAGGGAGGAAAGGTGCCATGGCATGGGGCAAGCACACAGTATAGTTTTTTTTTTCCCCAATGAAGCACACAGTGCAGTTAGAGCAAGTTGAGGAAGGTAGACATTTCTATTCATTCCTTCTGGTAATCAACTGATAAGCTCTTTGGCATATTATTAGGGGCCGGTTCTCCTAGAAGATCTAATGAGAAGTAAATTACACATTTCTCACCTGACTAACAATCCAAACCTAGCAAAACCTAAATTTGTGATGAGTCTCACGGCTGACAGGCCCTAACTATGCCGTACACACAGCTCCTCCCACAGGGTAGAGCTGCTTTTGCCTTTCCATAAGCTTTTGGCCCATACCATCCATTCTTTTCCCCAATTAACCCTAATCACAATGCATCTCAAGCGACAGAAACTTGGGACACCAACCCATCACCAATCGATGGACATGCTTCAGAGCTCAAGCAATCCGTAAGGAGATGCAAAAGCTTAGGAGCGTGTCTTTGGTGCGAAAATAGTGCGAATGAATCTACTATGTTATCAAACAATATGCAGAGGACGCCCAGCCCAGTTATGATTTGGTCCACCTATTAATCACGTTTGATGCAACAAACAAGTGCAGAATTGTTAGGAATCAAAATGCCATATAAAACTCATTATATTAAATAAAAACTAAATCACCAGCTGCAGTGCCCAGATAACAAACACGACATCTAGATTCATTCGCACTGTTAGTTAAACAGCCAACTGAATACCCTAAACCAATGCAGGCGTTGAGGATTAAGCAAAGAAACACAATGGGAGCATTCTTCCCCTAAATGCTGATGCAAACCCAGCAGCTTCCAATTACAGATATCAAGAAATATCCTATTATCTCGTTAATCACAGACAAGAACCGATATTAAACTATTAATTATTCCCTGCAGGCTACCGACATTTCCAGGGTTTGCTGTAAAGCTCATGAAATCCCCCTACTTATTTCCGTGGAGTAAACCAAAACCACCGAATGGCCAAGTTTCGTGACCCCCTAACACCAAGAATCTTAACAGGGTTGGCCTACGATTCAATCCAAAGCGCGCCGCAACCCTAGGTTCCTCTGCTCATGCGGCGCGCGCGGAAGGTACGGAGGAATAGGAGATGAGAGGAAAGGTAGGTGGAGAGGCGCACCCCAGGTCCACGTCGTTGTAGTCGTCGTCCGCCATGGCCGCCGCTCGCTGGGATCGCTCGGGCTTCTCGCGCGGGCGGAGGCCGGGGAAAGGGAGGAGGCGAAGGGAGCAGAGTGCGGCTTGGTTCGGCGGCGCGGACCTTTCTCGTACATAAAGGCGGTTCGTCTGATCAAGCGGCGACGCTCTGGCACGAATCTCGGAGCCACGCTCGGTGGCCTCTGTTGTCGGTGGGGGTAGGCTAGTCCCAATGATCAATTTCATTTTGTTGTTTCCAACATGTCACATTATGTAAAATGATTTGAAACCATCAAAGAAACAACTCTCTTCAATGGTAAGTTTTATTTTTGTGTTCTATAGGTAAGTTATGGTGTTTAATTCTTACATTGTAATTGGGTGGAGAGGTCATGAAATGAAACTCAATGGCTTCAATGGTAGTTTCAATGGGTTTCAAGTTTTGGAAATAGTGCAACACTAGTTTCATCTAGACGAAACCACTTTCTTCTCTTTCTTCATAAATTTCATACCACCTCATCATTTTTGCTTACGTGGTATCTCATTTATTGAAAATGAAACTCCCATTAGGAGTAGCCTTACAAAAATTCGTCGCTCTAGCAACACCCCTTCTTTGTAGGGCTCCAAGCCTCCAACGGTCCAACGAGCTTCGTCTGACTATCAATGCATTGAAAAAGTTTTGCCAGGATGCCCCGAGTATTAACCATCTGTTGTTTGCAGACGACTCATTGCTACTCCTAAAAGCTGATGAACAGAAAGCCGAGAGTGCACGTTAACTGCAAGATATACTAACCCTGTATGAGGTTTGCTTGGGTCAAACAATCAATAAAGACAAGTCTTTGATGTTCAGTTTTTTTTTTGAACCTCTCAAATCTGTATAAAAGTGTAGAATCTGTTCATGCACATACAAGCATTAAGACTCAAACAATCAATAAAGACAAGTCTTTGATGTTCAGTTTTTTTTTTTTTGAACCTCTCAAATCTGTATAAAAGTGTAGAATCTGTTCATGCGCATCCAAGCATTAGGATCCTTCCGATTCCAATGATTTCTCAAAGGACGCGGTTCTTCGCTGTGTTTAGGTGTAGGTTTGGTCGTGTGTGATGTTTAGTTAAGAATACAAGTGCGAGCAACAAGGAGAAGGTAACTGAGGCTAGAAATGAGAAGTAATTGGGCTTGTCTATGTATTTCCTTCGTTTTAAAATATATGCAGTTTTAGCTATGTTTTTGAGTGTCCAGACTCATAGAATGTTCGATGAATCTAGACATATGCTTGTTCAGATTCGGAGAATGTTCAACAAACCTGATACAACGTCAGAACTACATCTATTTTGAAACGGGTGGAGTATATAGGCAAGTTGAAGTAAAAAACCTTTGAATATCTTAAGGAGAGAGTTTGGAAAAGGATTCAGAGGTGGAAGGAAAAATTATTGTCCAAATGTGGCAAGGAGATTTTGATAAAAGCTATATTGCACAAGCTATCCCTACTTTGACGATTAAAAAAAAAGAGAAGTTTGACGATAAAAAAATAGCTAGAGTTAAGTTGTAAACTACCACTAGTGTTTCTCTTCACGAATCTCATTGCACCGGCAACCATCGGACGTCTCGATGGCCGGTGGGCAACAGCGCATGTGTTCACAAAATCCACTCTCTTCTCTCTTCTAATAAACTCTTCATGTCAAATTTTTTTTGTGTTTTCTGCGTCATATCTACTATTACAGAACTGCCTATAGTGACGCAGAGCCATTTTACAAATGACATCCAATAACGGGCGATGCTGACATCATCAGATAACCTACCAGTAGTGGTGGCCATGATGATGTTGCCTGTCACCGAAAATTTTATTAGTGATGGTGGGCACGCTTACGTCACGTGAAGCCCGCCACCGGATATTGCACACCGGCCCACATCAAATCGTAATCCAGTCGCAGCTCCGTTATCTTCTCTCACCCCGCCCTCTCTCTCTATATACGCGACATCCTTATTGATCCTCTACGCTTCCCCTCTCCACGGCGCCCTTCCTCCCTTCCCTTCTCTATGGCAGCAGCCTGGCTCCTTTCCCCGCTTGCCTCCTCCATTAGATGATGGTGCACTGCTGAAGACGTGGATCCTCCACTCTTGGGCAGAACCACGCCGCCTCTCTTGCCCTCGCCGCCCCACATTGGCGCCTCAGATCCTCCACTCCTAAGCGGATCCGACTGGGAGAAGTGAAGCACAACGTTTTGGCGAGGGGATCCGGGAAGGACTGAAGCACGGCCTCGAGCTCCTCGACGATACCATAGCACCTTGGCGAGCTCTCATCTTCGTAGATTGGAGCGGTTTCATGACCTTGAGCACGGCTTTCCGGCCTCCTCGCCAGTGAGCCAACCTCCTCCCTCCCTCTTAGATCCGATGAGCATGGTGGCCATGGGCCCTTTTTTATTTGTTTTATTCATTAGCAGTGGCGGACGTCTGTGTCGACCACCATATATTGCTAGCTCCCCTCTAGCAGCGGTGCGAGGTCAGTGGCTAACGTTTTGTTCATCACCGTAGGGATAGTTTATTAGTAGTGATCCAAGCAACTTTTTTATACAAATCATGCATTGTAGAGTCCTAAAAGATTTGTGATAATGTACTTCAATTCACTCCAGTGTATTCCTATTCCTACGTTTTGAAAATCCTATGTTTTTCTGTCAAAAAAATCTGACGTTTAAAAGGGAGCTTCACACAGGTTATAATGTTTCCTCATGTGGCAAACTATTACCCAAATTTCGCACAACAGTCATTGAGTTAATGTCTGTCAATTAAATAACGGAGGATGAGTGCCAGGACAATATTGAAGCATGCATAGAACGACAATCCAGTCCCAAAAAGCGTGAATGAGTTAATGTCTGCCAAATTATGATGGACGATATTGAAGCATAGAACGACAGTCAGTCCAAAAAAGTCAATGCGTTCACGCCTGCTAAATTATGAAGGACAACACATAGCAGGAGCTCATCTGGATAAGCATCTAATCAATCCATACTAGTAAATCACATCAAGCAACGGTCCATCAATCTCCGCCTCATTTTTCGCAACGCTGACCAGCCCCAGCACTATTTAAGTGGTCTCAGGGTATCCCCTAGAATCACCACGGCAAGAAAGCACATCAATCTCAAAACTTGCAAATTCCTTCGAGTCGATTCAAACAGCAACCGGCCACTACTAGCCCAGCCATGAAAACCCTCCTTATCCTTGTCGTCGCGGCTGCAGCCATTTATGCCCTTGTGACGCCCACCGCGGCCATCTTGAGTGTGTGGAAACCCATCCCCAACATTAACGACACATACATCCAGGAGCTCGGCCGGTGGGCAGTGACGGAGCATGTGAAGCAGGAGAAGGACGGGCTCAAGTTCAAGCGCGTAGAGGGAGGCGAAAGAAACATTGGTGGCTTTAGTTACCGTCTCAACATTGATGCCTCCCACGACGATGGTGAAGTCGACATGTACCGGGCGATGATTGTTGAGCAAAGCGTGTCGAAGAACCGCACTCTTTTGTACTTTTATCATGACCGCTGCAACTGAGCCGTAACTGTAAGCTTTCCGTAAGTTGCAATAAATTGGATGTAATGAAGTATAAACGAGGTCAAGATGCCTTTCTGATACTCTGACTTCGCCCGGAATCATTTCAGTCCATCGTTACTCCAGGGAAAGATTCACTCCTTTTCTATCCTAAACAGTACTGTTTACTAGAAAACATACATTTGAGAAAACACTGGATTACTGAGGACAAGAAAATGGAACTTGCACCTGATGCGGATATATACTATCCAATCGAACTCACCGGTGGGCGCTGGCGATCTCATCTCTTTGCAAGAACAGAGCTGACCATAATCAAACAACACAAACTTTGTGGTGCGCGCCTGTGTCGTTTGATCCGGCTCTAGCGTCGCCTCAAGTAGGATGTACAGCCCATGCGAGACCAAGCTTGTAGCCCAATTGATACTATACTTGACTGAATGATGAGTTAATTCAATGTTTGGATTTTTTTTGTCCGTCCTGAAATGATTCTGTAGCTAACCAAATTAATATTGTACTCTCAGTCAAGATTTAAATAACATGATTTCAATGATATTCTAGTATTTGGGCACCAACCAGACCTTGTGTCAATATGAAGAAACCTTTGTTTGTGAACTATGTTTTTGTGAAGTATGCATCTTGCAGAGAGAGGAAACCTTGCTGATTTATTTATCAGATGCAATTTTGGTAAACTTGCATTGCCGGTTCATCTAAGACTACTTCCTCTGGTAAAAGGCTTTAAAGAGGAAGCTGAATGTCCCATTCCATATGGACATAATGATCCTGATGTTTTGGAGTATCTGGACAACAAGAAACAATTGGATATTTAATAATGTTGTGCAAAATAAAATTCTTCAAATACCTTAGAGCATCTCCAAAAGAGCCTCAAAACCTCTCCTTAAATTAAAATAATAGGATTCAATCAAAAAAACCATCTCCAACAGCATCCCAAAACTACTCCTAACTTTTTCATACCCCCTAAACTCCCCTCATTTGTAGCTACAAATAGGAGAAGAATTGGGATCCCTATTCCTTCTTTTTCACTAGAATTAATGATTTTGTGGCCACAAATGCTGACGTGGCCCAATCAAAAGTGTTTTGATCCATGGAGGAACTGTTGGAAGAGAAAAGAAAAATTACTCCGTATAATTTTTTGGTTAGCCCTAAAAACAAGTTTATGAGGCTAATTTTTTGGTGATCTCTTGGAGATACTTTTAGGATGGTTGTCTATCGGTTTTGTTAGAGTATATTTGGTAGGATAGATATTATATCATAGACAACTATATTGTATTCGGAGGTGTCTTGCCTTTCAAATCTTGTACTCTCATATATACCGACCGAAAGACTCGTTGCAATACAATCTATCATTATTATACAACAATATTCTCTCTTCATCGCGTCGCCTTCATCGCGTTCGTGTCAAGCTGCGAAGTCCGGAAGTCGGAGTCCTCCACTTTGCAGTGGCCTTGCACGGGACGGTCTGATCGGGCGCCGCCATGGGCTCCTGTGTTGCCACACGTCCGTCGGGTGCCCTGCGCAGCCAACCGCGACGCCTCCCTGAGTGCATCGCGATGGCCCTGCACCTGATGGGTCACTACGTACCAGACAATCGAACAGGACCAAGCTTTCTCTTAGATCGATAATTTTTTCTTGCTTGGTTCACGCAGCAAGGATTTAAGATTTGAGCGAAGGCTATGGTGACACGGTTGGCCTACACGACGACTCCATCTTGTTGCTGTTTTTTTCTTTTCCCCAATCAGATTGGGATTTGTGTCGCCCACCGCCGTCGAGCACGCGTGCCTCTACTCCGACACCGGCATCGACAACACCGGTCTGCACCTCGTCTCTAACAGCTGGACGTCCGACGCTCAAGGGACGCCTTCATGCATGCACCGCTATCCGGCTGATCGACTGCACGTCTCCGGTTCTTCGTCACTGCCACCATCGAAACGACCTCGACATCGCCGCCGCCACATCTTAAACTATGCGGCATCGTCGTGTTCCCATCGGTCTGATCAGCCGGCCATGCGTGCGACATCGTCGAGGCCGCATACCACGCCTTCAAGCTTCGGGCTGCCGCTGCGTCGCCTCCTCGGGCCGCAGTGCCGCCGCCCGTGGTCACCACTGACTTGAGAAGCGCCTTCCAAGGTGTGACTCCGTCTATTGTGGCACTCATCGTTGCACCTTCATCGCCGTCCTCACGCACCGACGACCACCTGATCGTCTACGTGCATGGTCTTCGTCAAGCCGTTCGAGTTCTTCTTCGCCTACCTCGAGCACCGCCCCGCGCATCTATAGGCTACCCGCGTTGCCACTTTTGGCCGCCGGTTTAGCCACGTCTTCAGTCTTTATCCACTACGACGACATCGCCAGAGCCGTCGTCTCTTCTTCGACTACTTCGTCTACTCCGACAACTACGACTGCGCCGGCACTCTCCTCCTCGCCGCTGTACGCGCCGCGACCATCGTGGAGGCCTTCTCTGCTGATCCCCTCCGGCACTGGTGTATGATCGTGATGGTCCCTACCTTTGTGCGCCCGGTATTGGCAACATCAGTGCGTGTCTTCATCCCCGACGCGTTCCCGGGCCTGGCAAACCCGGCGCACGCTTCGCGAATGGCGGTTTCGACAGCGTCGCCTTCGGCATCGACCTTCCTCCTCAGGGTGGCTCAATTGCGTCACCGTCTTCTTCCAGACGCTTCCTCGCGCACCCACACATTGGCGACTCCCTGCACCTGCGGCTTCATGTGCGGCTTCCTCGACATCTGTTGGCGTTTCTTACGCACAGAGATTAAATTCAACTCCGCAAGCGCATGGAACACCGTTGTAGCATTTCACCCAAGAGTATTCTAAGGGTATCGTATTTATATTTCTACAGGGAAGCATAGCTAAGAATATCATGAATTGATAAGGAAACATCTATTATTTATAACTTGCAAACTAGACCAAAGCAGGGATACATATGAATGATATGATAGGTGGCAAGCAAACTCACACAAAGATTTCATATGAAAATAAAGAGATAGGACTAGTCAACTGAGAGGACAAAGAGAAGAAGGGTATCAGCCTAGGGGTTACAAATATCTATTTAAACTTTCATTACAGATGCATTCAAGCGCATTGGGGCACGGATGTGTCATAGTGGCGACCAAGATCACCACCATAAGGAACCACCCGCTATAATTAAGACCCTGCCTGTCCAACCCGGACGTGGTGGATTACAGAGACCGGTATAGCTGTCACATACACTCGCGGCTATCATCCTCCGTGGGGTTGGGTGCACACTCACGCCTAGAAATAATTCCTTGAACCATACAAGCAACTATTCTAGATAACTTACTCCACCGGGAGAGAGCAAGCCAACCATGCATAACAAATCGATGTGGATTGTGTAAGCATTTGCGGTGCAAACAACCCATGCAGATAGACCTACCATACACAGACGTGGCGCCAACACAAGAATTTCTCTATAATTATTGCTTAAATAAATAAATGTAAACTAAAAGGAAAACTAATTAAATAAGAAAATAAATAAATAGGAAAAATAATTATATTAAATAAGATCTCATAAAAGAAAAGATACAAGAAAGCTTTACCCAATATCCGAAGAAAACTCCGGAACTCCGAGAAGCTCTCACTTCTACTCTAACTCCCATGGCCAACTAGCCTACTCTAAACTACACAAGTGGAATGATCTTCCATGAGATGAGCGTGACCCTACTTTGGATCTTCTCTTCTCAAGTGTGGAGGTGCAGGTTGGAGTGAGGGAGGGGTCCTCTATTTATAGTTGAGTTGCCTTGGGAGAGTGGAGAAGGTCTTGGAGCATTTCGTGGAATATTCTCTTCTTGCCGACGTCCCCTGGCTTGGCCGGTGCGTCAAGTGGCTTGTGACCGACTCTGGAACCGACTGGAGAAAGATTGAGGCGGTTGGAGATTGGCTTGGGCCCGCCAGCCAACTTTTTCCTTGGTTTCCTCCAATCTTGCGCGAGGCATAACTCCTGCTCCCGAACTCCGAATTGGGTGATCCAAAAGCCCATTTTGACTATTTCGACGAGGGCTTTGACATGGAGGGATCATATTTGTCATTTGAATTATTATTCTTTGATGTCCAAGTCATTCCTTGTTTCTTGCTTTGAATGTCGTCGAGATGTCGGAACAGGACCTTGTTTATCTTGTGCTTTTTGTATATTTGCTTTTTATCCATGATTGTAAACACAATTGCACCAATATTCCTATGTACCTTGCAAAACAAGATCACATCCAAACTTGTGGAACTTTATTAGTTTAATGCAAGAAACATTGGTGCATACCTTTTATTCGCCGATAAGTTGATGGTCATTTTATGATTTAATGGCCGTCAACACCTCCCCAAGTTTAAATTTTGCTCGTCCCAAGCAAACTCAAAACTTAAGTATCGGCGGATCAGTAGTTACGAAGAAAGCGCCCTATGGGTAATAAAGATGCAACAACGTACTCCCTAAATGGTGGTAAGTATACAAGAGCACGGAATATTCACGAGTGTTGCACATGTGTGGGGCGTGTATGCTTCACCTTGTCATATAGCATTGAAGATTAGAACAGCACTTTTGGACGAGTCAAACAATTTTTAGTAGGTGTATGTCCAGAGTTTTTCTGTGCTGCAAGACAAGGTAAAAATTCTCCTTTGTTTGGTTCACACTTCCCCTCTCCTTAATATGAGGCTATCCCTACAAAGCTTCACTCATTCCTACCTTCTACCATATTGGGCTTGTATGTGGAGCTTGGTAAGGAAATGCACATTTATCTTGCGTATATCGTAAAGCTAAAGAATAAATCTTAAGAGACATAGCAACTCCTTATACTCCGGTCATAGGGAAAAATGTGATGGAGGGGGAGAAGATAAACTTACACTTATGGAAGGGGGTTTTGAAAACTTTGGTCCTTTCATTTTGCTCAAGATGTTTATGATAAGAACCATATAACCTTTTATTTTGGGATGCAACCATGGAGTTCTTCTTTTTCTCCCTCTCTTTTTTTTTTGGGGGGGGGGGGGGGGTGTATTGATGAGCCCATGGGAAATGGTACTAGTAATATTTCAAAATATTCCAATATTCAGTTTGGTGATTATTCCAATATTCAGTTTGGTGATTTTATCTTTGATGAAAAATATTGGAAGAGCAAGGACAAAGAAAATTCTAGAATATTTGCCTCATCCAAGAATCTATTTGTTGGAGCCAATTTTTATAGGATGCAAGATAAGAGGGTGAAACAATATATTCAGATTGGTTCTATGGCTGTCGAGATCAAGGAGTTTTGTTCAGCATCAAGAGATGCTGACATTTATCCACGCGAAGGAGTTGTTACTTAATCAGGGTCATTAGTATCGCTGCCGGAATATAATAACATTTATGCATGTGCGTCAGTTATAGTTGGGTAACTTGGGTTCGAGTCTGATAGGGTCAAGTCATGGTTGTTAAACTTGGTTTGGGTAAAAGTCGGACTAATGCCTGCGTGCACTTAATTAGGCCGAGTCGGCCTTGTACGGGAGATTAGGTTTTATCGTGAGTTTCCCCTGTCGAGCGTCGTTCCAGCGAAGGCAATGGCGATCCCATCTGCTCTCGGAAACTGAAGCTGATCCGTCGAGGATTTTGTGGTTGCGTGATCAGGAAATCACTTTCCTGGGTGCGTCTTCTGGTTCCTCTTGGAATCCTTTTCTTCTGATCGTGGTCTAGTGCTGGCCGTGGGTGGAAGAAATCCTATCTAGGGATTGGTTGCAATTTGTAAGCCGATTCCTTTATCTATCCTACAGATCGTGTTTGATTAATCAGGTTCTGAACTATTGCCGTGAATCCATTACTGCTTGGGCCCTAAGTTCTCGTCTGATTAATTGTGAGATTGTTGATCGGTAGAATATTTGCTGAGCTTGCTACTGTGACTGCTGGCCAGTACATGATTGAAGTCATTAACCGGGAAACATATACTTTACTGGCTCATTACTGCTATCTCTACTGCTCGATTATTTGGTTGCACACAAATATCTATTCCTGCTGTTTATCTGGTTACTCTATACAGAGGAGGATCCTACAGTACCGTGAAAGATCGGGACTAAATTACGGACACCGTCGTCGTGTTCTCATCATTTGGTATCAGTTTGCTAGGTTGCTCACGGTACTCTGCTTATTTAAGGTGATGGATAACTATGATTTTGGCCGATACCTTGAGTTTGTGCCGACGCTATGTGCAACAACTTCTTCTTCGGGTTATTACGAGTGGGAGGATGCTATAATAAATTGTTATATGATTGGTGAATTGCCATTAAACCAATTGGTAAATTTGGGAAGACATAGTTTCTCTCTTTCTGTGTCATTATGGTTTCGGAGAATGCAGTCGGAACATGGTGATGATTATTGCGCTTCTTGGTACGAGATGAAGGAAGTATTACGGCAACGATTTGCTCCTCTTGTGCCAAAGAAGAGTATAATCTCATATAGTGGAAGCTTTTATATGGATGATTCTGAATTTTCTGGTGCCAAACAATTTGAGACGAATGCTTCTACTGACAATCCTGTTATAATGGGGTTGCCTAGCGATCTTTTTGCAGTCCCATCTATTGCTAGAACAAGTGTCCCAGAGAATGATAGTGCTTCTGATTTTTCTTCTACAGCAGAACAACATGAGTCTTCTTGTGATGAGCTTTTAGAACCATTAACTACAACTCCAAGCCCAGTTGTGGACTCTCCTATTGATTCTTCTGTAGAGCCAATGCTTGATGTTGATACGACAAGTGGCTTATCTTTGATTTCACATGAAGTACAAAGTGATGGAACTTCTGTTCATGAGAAAGGACAACGCTCAAATATTTTTCAGTCAGAGTGCAAGATAAGAAACAAGGTATGTAAATTGATTATTGATGGTGGAAGTTTAACTAATGCTATTAGTTCAGATTTAGTTTCTGCACTATCTTTGTCTACATGGAGGCTCCCTACTCCTCGTTATGTACAATGGATGAACAAAAGCGGCACACTGAAAATTACTCACAAGGCAAGAGTATATTTTTCTGTGGGAGATTATGTTGACAGTATGGACTGTGATGTGGCACCGATGAGTGCGTGTCATTTGTTGCTTGGGAGGCCATGGCAGTTTGATCGTGACGCTACACATGGAGGTCACTCCAATATTTATTCGTTTGTGCACAAGGGAGTTTCTCATGTATTGAAACCAATGAAAGAAAGCGATATTAAAGCTGAGCTGTTTGCTCCTGTGAAAAAGAAGAAACAAGCTGCAGAAATTATGCCAAAGCCGAGGACGGCTTTGATTCAAGGGGAAGGGAGTGATGAGACAATAAGACAGCCATTAGTTACTGCTAATGTCACTGAGAGTGTATTTATACACACATCTAGTGCTTCTAAAAATTCTTGCATGGATACGGAAATTGCAGGTAACACGGAAAAGATTTCTAGTTGTACTGCTAATGAATTAAGTAAAGAGAAGGTTATTCATGTTGAAAGCATGACAACAGCTGCAAGTTATGATTCGGCCACAAATGAAGCTCCTCAAATTATCTCAAAGCCGAGGACGGCTTTGATTCAAGGGAGAGAGGATGATGAGCCCATGGCTCCTGACATTGCTAGGTTTATTGAATATCCAAGGAAGTGTAATGCTCGAAGAAATGGTACTAGTAATATTTCAAAATATTCCAATATTCAGTTTGGTGATTATTCCAATATTCAGTTTGGTGATTTTATCTTTGATGAAAAATATTGGAAGAGCAAGGACAAAGAAAATTCTAGAATATTTGCCTCATCCAAGAATCTATTTGTTGGAGCCAATTTTTATAGGATGCAAGATAAGAGGGTGAAACAATATATTCAGATTATGGCTGTCGAGATCAAGGAGTTTTGTTCAGCATCAAGAGATGCTGACATTTATCCACGCCAAGGAGTTGTTACTTAATCAGGGTCATTAGTATCGCTGCCGGAATATAATAACATTTATGCATGTGCGTCAGTTATAGTTGGGTAACTTGGGTTCGAGTCTGATAGGGTCAGGTCATGGTTGTTAAACTTGGTTTGGGTCCAAGTCGGACTAGTGCCTGCGTGCACTTAATTAGGCCGAGTCGGCCTTGTACGAGAGATTAGGTTTTATCGTAAGTTTCCCCTGTCGAGCGCCGCTCCAGCGAAGGCAATGGCGATCCCATCTGCTCTCGGAAACTGAAGCTGATCCGTCGAGGATTTTGTGGTTGCGTGATCAGGAAATCACTTTCCTGGGTGCGTCTTCTGGTTCCTCTTGGAATCCTTTTCTTCTGATCGTGGTCTAGTGCTGGCCGTGGGTGGAAGAAATCCTATCTAGGGATTGGTTGCAATTTGTAAGCTGATTCCTTTATCTATCCTACAGATCGTGTTTGATTAATCAGGTTCTGAACTATTGCCGTGAATCCATTACTGCTTGGGCCCTAAGTTCTCGTCTGATTAATTGTGAGATTGTTGATCGGTAGAATATTTGCTGAGCTTGCTACTGTGACTGCTGGCCGGTACATGATTGAAGTCATTAACCGGGAAACATATACTTTACTGGTTCATTACTGCTATCTCTACTGCTCGATTATTTGGTTGCACACAAATATCTATTCCTGCTGTTTATCTGGTTACTCTATACAGAGGAGGATCCTACAGTACCGTGAAAGATCGGGACTAAATTACGGACACCGTCGTCGTGTTCTCATCAGGTATACTCCATGGTGCATGAGGCTATAACTTTTGCATGGTCCGTAAAAACATTTTGAACTATTCTTGAGCTTTTTTTTTTTTTTGAATGGACCGAAAGTTTTGCGAATGAATGTGGGTGGAATGGTACGGAGATGTTTGATTTTTCAAACATTCCTTTTTGGTGGAAAGAAACTCAAATACTCACGCGAAGGAATGATGACCGAGATAAAGAGAGTGCTTACTCTCAAAAGCATTTAGACCTTAACAAAACTCAACGCATGAGCAAATGGCTATGAGTGGGGCTTTTTCGACTATTTTTCATGATATGGCTCTGGTAGGTAAATAAATCCTCACAAGGGAAGTGTTCCAAAACGAAAGGGTTTTTAGGTACTTGCAGCAATTAAAATGAAAACATCTCTGGACTTTCACCATGCTAAGAAATTGCAACAAGTCCTAATCATGCCATATCATAATCCACAATGCTTAGACTTGGTATGATGTATGCAACCCACAAAAAATGTAGCAACACTAGTGATGTGACTATGCTAGAGTATATAACACACATGTCAGGAGTAGAGGTTGCATCAATGCGACACAAGGGGAGCTATCATGTAACTAATCATCATTTCCTTTAAGTGCAGCATTCACCAATATTCTAGCATTTTATTTAAAACAGGGAGTATTTTATTGATCGTTAGGGATACTTACCTGGGGGTCCTCCCCAAGCTTGAGTCTTCGCAAGACTTAAGCTTGAATAGGCTGCTTCCACTATTCTTCTTGTGTCTGCAAAAAGAATGAGGGTGATACAGGTGGCTAGCCCCTATTGGGCTTTGCCGAGAACCTAATATTTTTTTAATTTTTTTTTTTAAGAAAGGGCACAATTCAAGAAGAGTACAATATCGTATAGAAGTACTTACCTAGTGGTCCCTCCCCAAGCTTAGCTCTTGCAACCATGTGCAAAGCTAAGCGATTAAATCTTCATTTGAAGGAATTAGGTCCGCCTGGTTGGTTTCTCCTTCTTGAATTATGTGCCTTTCATGTTGCCTGATGTACTTGGTTTGCTTTCAAAAGGATCCTGCATTGGTTAGTACAAATTCATTCGTCTACATCGGGCATATCTCTATAGTTCCATTAATCAACCTAGACACCCACGTCTAATTCGATTAATTGTGCAAGGAGGGCAGAGGATACCATTAATACTCTCCTTCACATAAAAGCATTATAGAGGCATGTTTCGTTGTTCAGACGGACACCGGGCGTAGTCTAAAAAGACCATAGACACAGAAGTGCCGCACCCAAGCAACAGAAAGAGAAGCAGACGATTGATTTATGACTAACAGCTCAACCAACACCCATGTAAGAATAGGAACTTCAAGAGTAAGGAGTATGGTCAAAAAGATGCAGCATATTTTCATCAGAGAGCAACTCAAAGTATCCTTGCATTCACAACGCATTGACTGATTCAGGCAGCATTTTTTTATTTTTATTTTTCGAAAGGAGTGGGTATATGACAAAGAAAACAGGGAATAATTGGGCGGTTCCTCCCCAAACTTAGCCTTTGCAATAAAATGCAAGACTAAGCTCTTAGATCTCTTCATTGAACGTCTTGGTTCCGCCACGTATGTTTCCTTCTTCCTGTCATAAAAATCCAACCTTTCTCTATTTTTTTTGAAACAAATTCCGGGCCGATGATTGGGCACTCGGAAAAAAACTCCCCACGCCTATGATTGGGCGCTCGGGTTCTTTTTTTTCTATTATTTTTTTATTTCTTTATTATTTTTGAAAGCCCGAGGCTTATGATTGGGCACTCGGGTTTTTTTTTAATGCAGCAGGGTGGGATGGAGGGGAACTAAATATGCAAATGGATTGAAAAGAAAACAATGCAAATGTGATGATGATATGCTCAAACAAAATGCAGGCGAATGCTTAGGCTAGTAGAAAATTAACATAACAGATAATCAATGTCAATCATAGATATCTCAAAGCATTGCTTCCCCGACAACGGCGCCAGAAATGCTTGTTGGTGTTTCTTACGCACAGAGATTAAATTCAACTCCGCAAGCGCACGGAACACCGTTATAGCATTTCACCAGGAGTATTCCAAGGGTATCGTATTTATATTTCCACAGGGAAGCATAGCTAAGAATATCATGAATTGATAAGGAAACATCTATTATTTATAACTTGCAAACTAGACCAAAGCAGGGATACATATGAAAGATATGATAGGTGGCAAGCAAACTCACACAAAGATTCCATATGAAAATAAAGAGATAGGACTAGTCAACTGGGAGGACAAAGAGAAGAAGGGTATCAGCCTAGGGGTTACAAATATCTATTTAGCTTTCATTACAGATGCATTCAAGCGCATCGGGGCACGGATGTGTCATAGTGGCGACCAAGATCACCACCATAAGGAACCACCCGCTATAATTAAGACCCTGCGTGTCCAACCTGGACGTGGTGGATTACAGAGACCGGTGTAGCTGTCACATATACTCGCGGCTACCATCCTCCGTGGGGTTGGGTGCACACTCACGCCTAGAAATAATTCCTTGAACCATACAAGCAACTATCCTAGATAACTTACTCCACTGGAAGAGAGCAAGCCAACCATGCATAACAAATCGATGTGGATTGTGTAAGCATTTGCGGTGCAAACAACCCATGCAGATAGACTTACCATACACAGACGTGGCGCCAACACAAGAATTTCTCTATAATTATTGATTAAATAAATAAATATAAACTAAAAGAAAAACTAATTAAATAAGAAAATAAATAAATAGGAAAAATAATTATATTAAATAAGATCTCATAAAAGAAAAGATACAAGAAAGCTTTACCCAATATCCGAAGAAAACTCCGGAACTCCGAGGGAAGCTCTCACTTCTACTCTAACTCCCATGACCAACTAGCCTACTCTAAACTACACAAGTGGAATGATCTTCCATGAGATGAGCGTGACCCTATTTTGGATCTTCTCTTCTCAAGTGTGGAGGTGCAGGTTGGAGTGAGGGAGGGGTCCTCTATTTATAGTTGAGTTGCCTTGGGAGAGTGGAGAAGGTCTTGGAGCATTTCGTGGAATATTCTCTTCTTGCCGACGTCCCCTGGCTTGGCCGGTGCGTCAAGTGGCTTGTGACCGACTCTGGAACCGACTGGAGAAAGATTGAGGCGGTTGGAGATTGGCTTGGGCCGGCCGGCCAACTTTTTCCTAGGTTTCCTCCAATCTTGCGCGAGGCATAACTCCTGCTCCCGAACTCCGAATTGGGTGATCCAAAAGCCCATTTTGACTATTTCGACGAGGGCTTTGACATGGAGGGATCATATTTGTCATTTGAGTTATTATTCTTTGATGTCCAAGTCATTCCTTGTTTCTTGCTTTGAATGTCGTCGAGATGTCGGAACAGGACCTTGTTTATCTTGTGCTTTTTGTATATTTGCTTTTTATCCTTGATTGTAAGCACAATTGCACCAATATTCCTATGTACCTTGCAAAACAAGATCACATCCAAAACTTGTAGAACTTTATTAGTTTGATACAAGAAACATTGGTGCATACCTTTTATTCGCCGATAAGTTGACGGCCATTTTATGATTTAATGGCCGTCAACAACATCGGCAACCTCTACTTCGGCTTCGTCGACAACGGCTACCTCAAGCTCGACTCATCGACCACGGCTACTCGCCCACGCTTTGGGCTACCTCGACACTTGGCACAAAGGGCTATCATCCGCATGAGCTACTCGCCGGTTCTCTCCAGTCGTAGCATTCGCACTGCGGCAACGCTATAACTGCGGGGGATGTCAGTCCGTCAGCTTCTACCTTCAGCTTCTTTTCCAGTCTCACCGTCTGCGGTGCTCCCGCTGTGACTGCGGGGGGATGTTAGAGTATATTTGGTAGGATAGATATTATATATTGTAGACTACCATATTGTATTCGGAGGTGTCTTGCCTTTCAAGTCTTGTACTCTCATATATACTGGCCGAGAGGCTCATTGCAATACAATCTACCATTATACAACAATCTATTCTCTCTTACAGGTCTAAGCAAAGTCATTGTGAACAGTTAGAACAGTGGATCTAAGATTCCATAGGCCTCTAGATTGTTTTTTCATTTTCTTCTTTTCTTTCTTTTCTCTCAAGTACTTTATATTCTCTTAAATCAATATATTAACCTGTAGGAACTTGCCACTCCAATTCATTCAGGAAAAATAAAAGACCTTGTGTCAATACGACAATATGGTTTTAGTCACCAAGGTAATGGACTTGGTTGCTAAATTGACACAAGGTTTGTTGGTGACTAAATAGCAACAACAACAAAATGTATAGCAAACTTTTAGTGACCATATGTTGCTTGACAAATGACCATTTTGCATGTCCTTTACTCTTGATTAACGCAAAAGAAATGGACAGACAAAGTTTTGGATTCTAGCTCTCCTCCGGTAACTTAGTGGATCTCAATTGACAAGGCCCTGTTTAGATTAAAAAAAACTAATTGTTAGTTCACTAATTTTTAATCTCCATGACTCCAAATAAAGAGACTAAGTCCTCTTTGTTTGCGATTCTAATTCTAATAATCTAGCTTTTAGATTGTGATTTTTAGAATCCAGATTGTAAAAAGCAAAAGCAAAAGTTGTAGCTGTTTCTTTCCTTGGATTATGGCTGCTTGGATTCTTGCCTTAGGAAGAAAAAAAATCTAAAATGCCCTACTGTTTAGCGCGCCGGGGTACCACACCGTCGCCGTAGTGCTCAACGCCCTCGTACTGCCCGTCGTCGCTGAAGAACTCCATGGAGCCGTCGTCGTCCCCACAAATTGGCGATGGGGAGAGAGAGGGCCGGCTGCGCAAGGCCCTCTGGAGAAGGGTGGTGACGCCTGGTCCGATTTGTGACGGCGGGATGGATTTGGAGCAACAGTGGGAGGCGGCGCTATGGGTTTTTGAGGAGAGGCGAGCTGAGCGCGTGCGCTTCGGGGGAGAGAAGGGAGCGGCGAGTCGGCGGTGTCGCGGCAGGAGGGAGATGCGGTGGTAAACCTACCGGTGTGGGCCAATGGCAAAGCGGTTAATTCTGACTGAACTTCGATGGACGGTTTCGTAATTGTGCAAGGCATGGAAGCTGGTTTGGGCCGAATTGTGGGATTGTGGAATCTGGGGCCTTCAGATTGTGAAATCAGGGTCAAAAATCTACCCTTTTATTCTAGCTTTTGATTCTACAATCTAAAATCCACAATCAGAATTCACAAACAAAGGAGGTCTAATAGATGAGACTAATTGTTAAATAAAGACCAAAAAATCCAAACATGCGACTGTTTACTCGATTGGAACTTCCGAGACTGTGATGGCCGTGGCCAACTACCTTTTGCACAGCAACGACGAAAAGATTACCAAACTTCACCATGAATCAGCATTTTCATGCTCCTATTCTGTGACGACCCTGGTATACTCAACGAGGAGTATAACCAGTTATTAGAGTCATTACTCGATAGAGACTTATCTTATTGAACAAATCCTCATATCAGAGGTACACAACAGAAGGGTGTCAAGTGGTACTTATATAGGAGCAGTTCACAAGTCTCATAAAGCATTCAATGACCACATAATACAAGCCTTGTTTTTTCGGTGGGAGTGAATTTTTTAGGATTTAACGGCATTGTGCTTTCAACGGTAGGCAACGACAGCGAAGCGCCAGTGGTGACTTCGTCAATCTTGAGAATTTACTGGCTCAGTCTTCAAAGATGCTCATAGAGGTAAGATTATATATGTGCGTTCAATCTGGCTATGGTGCAACAATGAAAGCATAGATGAGTTTGCGTACATTGTGAGTGTCTGAGTTGTATTGTGTAATCAAAAGAAATATGAAAGATGAGCGCCAGGACAATGTTGAAGCAAAAATAAGTCCCAAAAACGTCAATGAGTTAATGTCTGCCAAATTACGAAAGATTAGAGGTGTCATGACAATAGTGAAGCGTACAACGTTAATGAGTTAATGCCTGCCAGCCCCGTCGATGGGCATGGGCAGGGTGGGCGACGGAACAGGGCCCTAAAAAAATTAGGGCCCCTAATTAGAGCTTCACCTATTGACGCCTTTATGCTTCAGGCCACCGGATAAAGGATGTAGTTTCAAGTTTGACCGGGGGTAGTGATGGAGGAGCGAACATGCACTCTATGTTTCTTGTTTATAGGTGTCTCAGCTATTGAATGATGTTTTGGTGTGAGCTCGTCTCGTCAACCATGGTGGAGAGAGAGAAAACAATGAAACGTTAACTGGAGGAGGAAGACGATGCTTGCCTGCCGAGTTGGCCAAACATAAGAGTATTGGATTGTTGGGCCTTTATTTATAGTTTAAACTCATGTTGCCTTTCGGATTAAAAAAATGGGTTGGCCCAGGATTAGGTTCCTCCGAAGCCTCACTTTGCATTTTGAACCGGGCCCCCAAATTCCTGGAGACAGCCCTGTGCCTGCTAAATAATGAATGACAACACATAGCAGGAGCTCATGATCTGGATAAGCAACATAGAAGCATAGAATGAAAACCAGTCCAAAAACGGCACTGAGTTAATGCCTGCTAAATTATGAAGGACAAGATATAGCAGTAGCTCATCTAGAGAAGCATCTAATCAACCCAAGCTAAATCACATCAAGCAACGGTCCATCAATCCCCGCAACATTTCGCGCAACGCTGCCCAGACCGAGCACCATTTAAATGGTCTCAGGTATCCCCTAGAATCCCCACGGCAAGAAAAGAAAGCACATCAATCTAAAACTTGCAAATTCCTTGGAATCGATTGGAACAGGCAGCAAGCGGCCACTAGCTAGCTAGCCCAGCCATGAAAACCCTCCTCGTCCTTGCCGTCGCAGCTGCAGCCATTTATGCCCTTGTGACGCCTACTGCGGCCATCGTGAGTAGTGCGTGGACACCCATCCCCGACATCAACGACCCATACATCCAGGAGCTGGGCCGGTGGGCGGTGACGGAGCATGTGAAGCTATCGAAGTCGAAGGAGGAGCTCAAGTTCAAAAGCATAGAGAGAGGTGAGAAAAACGTGGGTGCCTCCATTTACCGTCTCGACATTGATGCCTCCAGAAACGATCGTGAAGTCGACATGTACCGGGCGGTGATTGCTGAGAAAACAGCGTCGAAGAACCGCACTCTTTTGTACTTTTATAATGCATGCAATTGAGCCGTAACTGGATGCTTTGCATGAGTTGCAATAATTTTTTTGGATGTAATGAAGCATAAACGAGGTCAAGATGCCTTTCTGATACTCTGTCTTGGCCCAAAATCATTTTTGTCCGTCGTTGCTCCAGAGAAAAGATTCACTCCTTTTTTAACCTAAACATACATTTGAGAAATCACTTTTTTCTGGGCCGGTACATTTGAGAAATATTGATATGTCTTTAGAGGGAAATACGCAAGAGAAACACCGGATTACTCACGTTGTTTTCCCATTTCCTAAACTGTTTTTACACACAAAAAAAAGAGATCCTAAATTGTTTAACCAAATTTTGATGATTCAACATGTGTGCAAATAGCAAATAGCAATAAACTCGTGTTTGCTTAAAAGACAACGATAGATTGATCCAGGGTGTTCAACACTACAAAAATATGTTCAGTTGCTGTAGGACATGTTTTAGTGTCATGCCAGACCTGGTTTTATATTATAAAATCTGTTCTTTTTTTATGGCGTATCTAAAAAGAATGGATGGAATACAGGAGCAGGACGTTTCCCGGCGGCTCTGTTATGTGATAAGAGTACGTACAATAACCAAATGAGCAACACTGAGATGATGATTGCACAAGTCCACTTGGATTCCTTCTGTAACCCCTGTTGCGTTGTTAAGTAAATTGAGGCAGCTGAGTGATTTGGTTCGAATATTCAATAAGCCGACAGTACATGATTTTCAGAGAAAACATTGACTCCAAACTGTCAGGAAGACGCTCAAGCATAGGATCAAAATTAGTCCCAAATACTAGTCAGTTAAATTATGAAGGATTGTTGGAATTTGATATGTGGCAAAACAGTAAAAGGAAATCAAAATGGAAAGCCCACTGAAAATTAAGGAAAATACCATGGTTTTATTTTCAAATAAAACCGTGGATTTATTTTCATTGGTTACCATTCCAATTTTAACGGTTTTGCGGCAACATCCGGCTTCCTCGGTGTCGGTTCCCCGTGGTGTGGAATACCTAATCATTCAAGAATTTTAAGCCCTATCTAATGATCTGATCTGTTCCTTCCATTCTCAACACTGGGAAGAGCTGTGCAGCGCAACCAAAAACTATTTTGATGGCTTCTGTTCTACAAGAGGTACCTCTATGTGACTCATTTTGATGCTATTTGATCCTGCCTTAGTTCTTACAAGGACTACATATAGCAGGAACTCATCTGGATAAGCATCTCATTAACCCATACTTTTTTATTTTTTAGAAAAGGGAATATATTAATATTTCAACCTCTGTATCAATCGATACAACCAATTATGTTTTCAAAAAAAGGAGTATAATAACCCATACTAAATCAGGAGTCCATCAACACTAGCTAACTTTTGCCAATGCCACCCAAGCTGAGCGCTATTTAAATGGCCTCAATTGTTCCCTACAATCACCACACAGCAAGCAAAACACCTCGATCTCAAACTTGCAAAGTCCTTCGACTCGATCCTAGGAATTCCCACTAGCCCCAGCCATGAGAACCATCCTCCTCCTCGCCGTCGCGGCCGCCGTCATGTATGCCCTCGTGACGCCCATTGCAGCAATCATCGTTGGTGGATGGAGACCCATCCCCAACATCAACGACCCACACATCCAGGAGCTCGCCCGGTGGGCGGTGACGGAGCATGTGAGGCGGGCGAAGGACGGGCTCAAATTCAAGAGCCTAGTGAGCGGTGATAAAGTGCTGGGTAGCCCAAGGTATCGTCTCACCATTGTTGCCTCGAACAGCCATGGCAAGGATGGCAAGTACCGGGCGATACTTCTTGACGGCATGACGGACAGGGACAGGTATCTCGCTGCCTTTGATGTACTACCCAACTGAGCCATAACTGGAAGCTTTTTATTAGTTGCAGTAATGTGGATGTAACTGTAAGCGAGGTCAGGGTGCCTTTCTTTTCTGATATTCTGGAAATGACTAGGCCCAAAACCAATTTGGTCCGTTGTTACTCCAGAGAAAGATATACTCATTTCTTTTTTTTTATCTTTAACAAGCAATGAATTTTATCAGATAGTATGTCTTCAGAGGGATAATAATACACTACGTACAGAGTGTGTTCCGGCTAAGGTAACTCCGCTAGAAATATTTGTATTACTTAGGGCAAGACAACTGAACTTACATCTGATTCAGGACCTGGAGAAATGGCTCGATCTCCTCTCTCTGCAAGAGCAGAGCAGATCTTGATCAAACAATGCAAACTTTGTGGCGCAATGCTGCCTTGGTCTCACTGCAGGATTGGACGCAGAAATCGTTTGAATTGATGCATCCAGCATCTGATTAAGCATTATACACTTCACAAGCCGATGCAACGCGATCAAACATTTGAAATCGGACAAACCAACAACGAACGATTCAACATAGAAAACCAACACGAGATCACTTCTAGTAGAAATACAATAACCTACTCTCCACGAACAAAACTCTCAAGCCCAAATTTATTTCCTGGCTGGTGTGTACATGGCAGCTGCTGACTAGACTACTACGGCTTGCATAATGATCGAGTCACGGGGGGCTGCAAGAACAATTAACAAAAGAAAAGGAAAAATCAGTACTAAACCTTTGATAGGAGCGAATGTGGTGTGTCCTCTTGACACGTACCTTCTGCAGTAGGTGAGGTTGTCGACGGTGTGCCGGCCGGGCAGGACGCCGCAGACGACGGGCAGCAGCGCGATGGCGGACGCGTTGGCCCTGTAGCGCCGCACCAGCCCCGCCATGCAGCCGCACACCGACCGCCAGTTGTCGGCGGAGTCCGCGGCCACGGCGTACAGCTCCGCCACCCGGCGCAGCAGGGCGTGCCGGGCGCCGGCAGCGGCGACGCGGCCGCGCCGTGCAAGACGAACGCTCCGCAGTCCGATAGGAGGGACGTCACCGTGGCGCAGTCCAGCGACGAGGAGGACCTCAGGTAGGAGTTGGCCTCGGCTGTCGCGACGGAGCACGAGAGCAGCGCCACTGCAGTGGTGAGGGCGCCGGCGAACGCGAGAAACGACCCCGCGGTTGCCATGGACTTCCGCTAAGCTCTTCCGTCTTGAGATGCTTTTGTTTCATCATGTGAGTTTCATGTACGTTTCGTGCCGTGCTAGTACGTACATGTCCCATGTCGGCACTATGAGCCAACGGCTTCAGGGAGAACAGGGGATGCGCTTCTCGGCTTCCCTTCCCCACTTGACATGCCCAACCCGATTTGTCCCTCGAGCCAGAATTGCACACATTCAGGACTTAGATACTTCACACGTCAGCACAAATTCTAACATTGCCTAACAGTAGGGCACACAAATATATTTGAACACGGCGTAGATCCATTTCTTGCCTATCGGTCACACCGGCTTGTCACTGAATGATTGTTCGCTACATGATCTGTCATCATTCACAATCAACACAACCGGCAGACTCTTTATATACACGTTATTCAGCTCCAATCTAACATTTTACATGAAATCACCAATGCAATCGGAAGTAGGAGAACGAGGCTGTACAATCGCTGCAAGAACTGCTAAAAACTATCCACAAGAAACCAACTCCGGCAACCATCTGTGCATCATCTGGTAAACGCAACTCGCAACACTACCTGAGAAGAACGCATCAGGGGTACGAACCACTGGGCAGTTTTCTGTTCTGTGAAGCTTAAACCTCCTCTCTCCCAAGGTTGCTCTTGACGATGTTGTACTTGCACAGTGGACATGTCGCGTTTATGTGAAGCCACTTATCTATGCAGGTGCAGTGGAAATGATGGTTGCATGGGAGCTCACGCAGTTCTACACCATCTTCATACGGGCAAAGGCAGATACAACACTCCTGCAATTTAAATGGACTGATCAGATCCAGAAATCTGTTCACAGGGTTGGCATTATCACGCTAGTATACCAAATGTTTTCGAGAAAAAAAAAACGCTAGTATACTAAATGACAATTTTCACAAGTAGGTTCACTATCATTAAGAAACATGGAAAAAAAATCCCAAGCAGCATTTATCAGACCTGTAGTATGCCCAGGCTACAAAGGCCAATGCGAGTCAGCTTAAAAGCAAAGTTAATAACTTAGATACAGTATAATTGGAACTGAGTTCTTGGATGAGCAGGCAGTAGTAGTTTATCACGTATGAAAAGTTTTTCTCTGAAGGGGCCTAAGCAAAGTGCACTGATTTGAAGATTCGCAGAGTAGATTAGCTCCCAGATAATTGGTCCTTGAAATACAGTACCTACCATGCTACTGTTCACACACACACACACACACACACACACAGAGAGAGAGAGAGAGAGAGAGAGAGAGAGAGAGAGAGAGATTAAAACCTTCCCTAATTACAAGACAGAACGGCTACACAAGTATAGCCTATATTCCTATCACCGATGTTACGGACCCATCTAACATAGAGATGGACACCCCTAATGTGAAATAGACCCTTCCTAATTTGAGGACACCTTGCCTTGAGATAAAACCATCCTCCAAATTATGAAAGATGGTAACTGCCAGTGGGGAAAACATGGAAGGTCAGTAGCTCAGGCAAGTCCCATCTGCCTGCTGAGGCTCACAGTAACATAGGTCCTAAAGCTGTGGGTTCCTGATAGGAACTCTTCCTTGAAAATTTTATCGAATAATCCATTGCCCACAATAAAGTACGGAGCTGTCCAATCTGGATGTGTTCATATACGTTGTTGGTATCACCGTATATTGTAAGCTGAAGCTGAAATCCCAAAGTGCCAATTTGCCCTTCTAGTGCAAATTGATTCCGCGGTTGAAAATACGAAGAATGAGATGGAATTGGCACCCACGGCACTCTGATCTCCTTGGACTCAATCTGGACATCATGGAATATAGTGGCATCATCTGGTGGAGAAGCAAAGAAAGGACGCTGCTTACTTTCCCGACAGAAGACATTGACAAATATCAAGAAGGCAGGAGAAGATGTAGTATGATCTCCTTGGTCATATGAATGATCAATGCACACACCAAAGAAGGTATGTAGTGACTTGTCGTCCAAAAACATCCTTGGTGCCCCCGTAAAAATTGATGGAGGGCACCAAATAACTCCTGAGACACGAAGGAACTCGGTACCAAAATAATCAGCCATTATAACGTCACATGTCTGGATGCTCTGCCGTGGCACGGCTTGTGGAAGGAGAACATATTTCGGGAATGAGCGTGTAGGCGATGTACTTGGGGCGTGAATACCAATAGCAATTTCATCCAACAAATCCAAGCCGCCGTGTTGATGCACACCATTGAGAATGTGAGCAAGTATTGGTGACCATAATGGAATGTATAGACGATGATCGTAAAAAATTATACCATCAATAATTTCCCAAGGATGACCATGGTTGCCCTTTTGAATCCCATCCAACATAGCAGCTAACTCAAGCTCCACTCGAACCTCGCGTCGAATATCATTGAAGAGGCCGGTCTTGGGAGGAGCAATCTTTTGCAAAGATATTGATGCTGGTGATGGAGATCGAGGGATAATGTCATCATCTACGTCATCCGTCAAACCATGGAGCTCGATAAGGCGGTCATTATATTTAAAACTCATCATCCGAGCCGAAAAATTCCACATAATAGATCCAAGAGACTCCAGCCAAGGTGCACCCAAGATAACATCCACTCCTGGAATACGGACAACATAGCTGCTCAAGGGAAACATTTCCGAGCCAATGCAAAGTCTAATGTTACGACAGATGCCACAACTCTCCACACAAGTGCCATCGGCTATTGTCACACGAACTCGTGCACGTGAAACGCGTAAGCCAAACCGATTGGCCACATCATGTCCGATAACATTGTGAGTTGCTCCTGAATCAACCAAAGCTATCAATGGCTCACCTCCTAAGAGAATCAAGATCCTCATTGTACATCCCGATGGTAAAGAAGCCCCTTCATCCTCACCGGTCAACATCATCAAGCATGACGTGTTATCCACGTGGCAAGGCATTCCTTTGAAACATGTGAGCATCGACGAGCAACCCATAGAAGCGATGCTTGGGTCGTCACGCCCGGCCGTTGGAAGGCCTAGCACAATTTGTTGGTTGGCATTGATAGCGCTCACCACCAATGCATCGGTGATGACTGGCATGATCATGTCATCCATAGATTCAACGATCCCATCGACCGGGCCTTCAGTCGAGGTGGTCATGCCATCATTGTTGTCAACTTCAAACTCTTTTGAGACATTATCACGAGATCCAAAGCACAAAACGCCCTTGGCCTGCGGTGGCACAACCCTCCTCTCGGTTGAGATGTCCTCCCGACTAGCAATCGCGTCAACGCCAACATCAAAGGACGGATTTGTTGACACCGCTCCTATGACCGAGCTGCCGGTAGTAAGGTTGCATCGCCTCCCCGTGAGGATGGTAATGTATTTTACCCGGGCTTGCATCTCATTAACGATGGCACGGATATCAGCATGAAACCGAACCATGGCGTAGGTTTCCTAAATGATAGGATGATCACACTTACAATTAGTAGGCGCCAAAATGGATCAAAAAGGCATCAATCATTTTCAGTTCCATTTTTCTCTTGTAAGTGAAGTTGACAATGATAATAACAAAAACAAATAGACATCGAGATAACACGAAAAATCAAAAACGATATTGCCAACAAGGAAACATATTGAGATTCAAATCTAACGCGTCAAAAAGTTAGTGCTATACGTAGGACCAAAATCTTGAAGCACACATCTCATAAGAAAAGCTCAATTTAAGACGCAAATAGCATCACTTGTAATTGAATTCATTGTTAACTTCCCTTGAATATAGGTCACTATGGTTCATCCTAATCCCTCCTTTCCTCCCTCAAGCCATAGAATGCAAATCCAAATTCTTATGTTGTTTCCATCAACATCAATTGAGCTACACACTACACAACAAACGACTCTCCGAGCATGATAGCGTTGATCATGACCATGAACAGCTTGTACGAATTGTGTCGCCCCAAATCCAAACTACCAAACATGATGTGTGTTTGGATTGAGCCATTTGATTGTCTATTTTGTCACCAAGAAATCCATTGTAGCTACATGCAAGTTTTTGTTGTCTCAACATAGCCGGTCCCAAGCCCAAGTAGAGGTAAGGGTTGTGATAGGCTTGGCAAGCCAGCAACTAGACCTAGCCAATCTTATGGAGATGAAACTAGTCCAACGTGGTTGTGAGCTAGACCTAATCTAGCAAACTAAACAGGCCAGAAGATCTTGCAAGCACCCCACAATATGTAGGATATGCACTCCACTTTTTGGACATCCAACTCCACTTGCTAGAGCTTGTTGAAGGAGGGGACCACTTAGAGATGGCAATTTCACCCGTAGGTGCAGGTGGTGTTTTCCGCCCGCGGATGGCATCCGCACCCAACCCGCAATGACTCGGGCGCGAGCACAGGTTTCTTCTCCCACCCGCAGGTGACCCCGATGGGGCCCGAGAAATCACATAACCCAGGCCAAGACCCCTATAGTCAGCCCAACCCACAAACCTGCCAGCCCCATGTTTATATGGCGTTGTGGTGACCCACCCCCCTCAACGCCTAGGCGTTGTGGCTTAACTAAAACCCTGTGGCGACCCACCGTCGATGCCACGCCCCCACACATCCCTCCTTGCCTCCTTGGTCGTTGACTTGCCGCCACGACCAGGAACCACATGCGGCGAGAACACCTATCGCACGATGCGGCAAGCTCGGTCACGACGCAGTGCATGGCGTGGCCATGACTGCCAATACTCTGACACGACGCCACGATGGCCAACACGAGACACGTCGAGCAACCGCTTGCTAGCAATTCGAGTTGTTCGTGCTGTAGTACTCCCCCATGCAAAGGCCGGCAATCTACAGACAATACAAAGCTTTTCTTCTCCGATTTGTGTACTAGGTGCTTGGGATCAAATGTATTTGCTTGATGTGTAGCCATTTATTGCCTGGGATAATCGCAAAAAAAAAAAGATTATTTGATGAATTTTGATTCTACACATCTGTTTACTGTGATGCACCCGACGGGCGCCCGAGACCCGCTCGAAACCCAGTGGGCGCAGGCGGCGCACAGGCGTAGGCGCCAAATTTCACCCGCGGGTGCGGGTGCCAGATTTCACCCGCACCCGACCCGTTGCCATCCCAAGGACCACTAGCATGTCATTCATTGATGTGTCCATAACCTTGATTGGGTGGCCATGATGATGACATGATCATGACCAAAGGTGGTGCCGCGTTGTAAGAGATTTCATATCCATAGTCAAGAGAATAGAGGCGGAGACCGCAGCCTACCACAATGGACATCCGAAGCAAAACACGAACAGAGAAAGAGAGGCCAAGTGAGAGAGAGACGAGTTTGTCATGACAATGCCAAATTGTCGATGTAGGCGTCTATGAAAACAAAATTGTCAAACAAGAGCTACCTAGAGCCTGATAGGTCACTGGCCTTATGTTGGCACACAGGATAGTAGAGTTCCATCCTTGAATGGAAAAACATGGAAATGATATGGAAAGCTTAGAATTGTTTCACTGTAGTTTCTTTGAACTTCTCACCTTTGTTGTCATTTTCTAGAAATGCCATGTCTCCCTTGCTCATAAAACTCCAAAAAGAAAAAAGCTCCAGTAAACTAAGAGCTTCATTGCAACCGTAGTTAGCAACTATCGACAATTGCATGGATCAAGGATAGCAGGAGTAACAATGCTCGTTACTATGGTTGGTGGTTGTAAGAAGATCAACAACCAATAGGAAAATGAGGAGGCAAATAAGAGGGAGGATGGTGAGAGGGAGGGAGAAAGGCATTAAACCCTTTTTTTGATTATAACATGTGGCCTTGGCTGCGTTGCTGCTGCTGCTATATAATTATAACTAGACTCCTGACAAGGATGTTCTAGACTCTGTGACATACCTAAAGATACTCTTCTAACTTAAAGACTGCTATTCGATAACCTCCTTTTGATGATGAGAAACAATACCTGTTTCATAGGGTCATGGTTCCATTTTGGCCACTAGATTTAAAAATAAGCCCGAACATAGATGATACTATGTCATACAAAATACTATGCTAAGAAAACTATGCCCATCCAAAATACAAATTTTGCTTGTGTCAAGTATTGTACCCTAATTGTTGCAACACCTTAATAATCCATAAATACCAGATTAAATCAAACTACTAAGGAAATGTTACAGTTTAATTGACATACCTAAAGATACTCTTCTAACTTAAATGTTACAGTTTTTGAAAATATCTGAAAATCACAATAGTTTGAGTTGCACGCGAGAAATATAACGAATTTTATGGAAGCAACGATATTTTGCACTTCCCGCATAAACCATGATATGTGTTTGGTACCGTGCAAACTTGTCATTACAAATAAAGTTCAAGGTAGGTGGCATGGCCATGACAAGTAATATCATGCTTGTTAGCTGATACAATATGCCAAATGATAGGGTGTAATCAACATGGATCTGTCACATTTTTTTTGTTCGTGTATTTCTATGTGCCTATCAACACATGTTTATTAGCTTGAATAGCTGGAAGATCTATTGCTTGCAGTTCTAATTTCTTAACAAATCGAATCTATATAATCTATTTCTTCTACATATTAGCACTTGCATTGGTCGTACTGGACACAAGCACTGCAGTCTATAGTAATGTGAGAGCCAGTGGAAGCATGGATTCCTTACACATTTCAATTAATGAACAGTGAACAGGCAGCTTGCAGTGTGACCATTTCCAATCTGAGGAGCAATTGCAGCTAGCCAACAAAACGATTCAATCAGACAATGAAGAATATGGAGGCAGGAGCTTTGCACGGTTGTGAAGGAAAGCATACTCCGTGTTCAATTAGATAACAGGGATTCAGGGAAGATCTTGCCTGTATGAGTGGAACAGTGACACTACACAAGGATAGCAGAGAAATGTGGGAGACGGGAATGAGCGCATTTGATTGTCTCTCCAATTCAAAAAGCAGATGTCTGGAGTATATTTTCTGAAACTACAGAAATTGCACACCATGATACTTAAAACAAAAGTTCTATCCCCAACCAAAAGACCTTTCAGTGTTCAAGACCATAACATTTTCACCAAGGTATTCTCTAAAACCTTCAAACTTAATTTGCATTCAAACCAGCAACAAAGCCTTTTTATCCAAAGCAAGTTGGAGTAGGCTAGAGATGAAACCTGCGGGAACCAACAAGAGAGGCAAACCAACTAAAAATAGAAAGGACAAGAAAAACAAGGTTATAAGAGAAAGAAAGGAGAAAGAAGGGGGTGAGAAAGAGAAAGAAAACAGGGTAATTTGCATCCAACATGCTCGAAATTTGATAGTTGAAAAGAAATCACACGACTAGGTTGAGCAACATTCCCATGTTTCAAAGGTGTATACAAACAACGATCCAAAATCGAAGGATGACAGTAAAATGTTACGTATGAATTGTCCTAACGAAAGATTCTGCAAGCATAGAACTATACATGCGCATAAATAGTCATCGTGGCAGAACCATAAGAAAGATAGTAGTAATTCAGAAGGTTGTCTAAAGCTACACCAAGGTATTGCCAGGATCCATATAACCACAAAGGCACATACCTAGATCTATGCTCAAGGAAAAAGAGAAAATCCGGGCATGTGGGAAATAAAATGACTTCCCGAAAGGAATTAAAAAGAAACAACTAAAGCTGAACATATGCAAGCCCTACTGTTGACAACTTCAAGATCCAGCAACATTCTAAATACGGCGAAGGTCGCTAGTGTTTTTGAAACGGTATTATTTATCGCATCAAATACAGATTTTATACATCATATATTGTGATTCTATGGGACAACAAATGAGTACTTTGTTGCGATTATCTTTAAATCCTAAATGCCAATAGGCAACTGCTGACATTTTCAGAAGCAATCATATAAATATTTATGGAAGAAGAATGATAGTACAACGATACTAGCAAGTGTGACAAAATAAAGTAAAGAATGACAAAATAGAGCAGTAAAACTTACTGCATCCTCAGCAGAAAGAATGTGCTCAACAGGAGGGCTAGTACCACACTCAGTCATCACTCCACCAATAGGTGCTGCAATGCCTGCAACAAGCTTGTCTGCATCACCCATTGTCCGAAATTTATATCTCGAAAGGTTATTAATGTCCTCTTCAGATGCTCCTTCCTGCTAAAGTAAACAAGTCAAAACTCTTCAGTACAATCAAAATCTTTTTGGTGCACCGCTGCACAAAATCTTCTGTTAGATTTGATCAAGGTGTGGAGAGAGTTGGCTCCTTCCTTTTGTATCATCTTATGCCAATAAATTTCAATAACACTGACTACAAATTAATAATGCACAAATAGGATATCGAAAAGAATGGTTGTTACACCATACATAATAAACCAATAATTTCCAAGTGAAACATCAATTCAAAATTACTCAGTAATGCAAGGCATGTTGTTCCCTTTAAGAGGCAGAGAACGACTGATGACATAAGAGGAGATAATAACCATCCATCTAAATAGTGCATTGTACAATGGGCTTGGCATAAAGATCCTAAAAATGAATCAAGAAGACATGCTGGTCACAAGAACTCGCATACCTGATCTGTTACAGCATATAAGATAGCAATAATGCAAGGGAGGCAGCAACAAACAGCAATCCCAATCACACATGCCAAGGCAACACAGAAGACCACAAAGAAAACATCAAATGCCAGGAAAACAATGGTGAGCCTGCAAAGAGAAGAATAGAGCTGTCTTAGATAATAAACAATAAGCTCAATCAGAGTTTTTTTGTTACTCATGACGCCCAAAACCACATCAAACTAAAGAGGCAGAGACATACCAGTAGAGTTGAGGAGCATCATGGGATAAAGCTTGACCCCCTGCAGATACCCAGTAGAATCCAATGATCCACCATATGAAGGAAAACATTGTGTTTGCAGACTCCAAATGCTTCACAACACTGAACAAATACACTCGTACAATCAGTGGGGAGAATAGAGCAGGTCAATATTAAGGTAAAGCATTGATATAGGAAAGTATCTCCTACTGCAAGGAACTTTGGGGCCGGGTGCGGGGGGTGGACAAGCATGATGAAGAGGTCATGTAGGGGAAGCAAAGTTCAAAAGATGCACAAGCAGCCATCTAATTAGTGAGATATTTGCTACAATCATTTCTGTGAAACATATCTCTATACTAAACAATCGCAAGTAATGTACTGGGCCATGAAACAAACTTATCTGTATAGTTCCATTGCATGAATAGTAATTTCATTTGCAATCAATTTTACTTGTACCTTCGTAAAAACACTAGAAACTAGTTGTTGAAATATGAGGTTTCTTCACTTGAAACTATTAACGCATGTTTGGATGGTGAGGATTCTAACCCAAAACCTATCAAAAATTCAATAGAAATCAACCAAATTGAGAAACATGCTGAGACAATTTCCTAGTTCCATTGTAGCTTCCAAGTCACACTTGCTATCATCAACAACTTTCAACATCTTCCATACAAGAGAACAGTAATTGAAACAACAAAAAGTTACGCCCATAGTAAGCTTCCCACTATTCGAATGCAGACAGATGTATAAGCACAGAAAATTGCAAGTTCTCTAGAACATAGAGATCTCTTGATCCGAAAAAAGGAAGGCAAAAAGATAAACATAGAAGGGATTTTGCTGACCAACATAAATAGCATGTGGACCAAACAACACAATGCACTGCTCACTAACTAGTTACTATGGCAGCAACAAAAGCACCTGAATGGTGAACTCAACATTTCGCAATCACTATTGTAATACGATGTTGGATCGATTCAATTTAAGGTCACATGCACCAATATGATTCATCCATTCACGGGAAATTTTGGAATCATTAGGGGGTTCGTTCGGAGCAGAGTCTCACCTGAGCTTGAAATCCCCCTCGCCCACGCCCTCCTGGTCTGCAGCACCTCGCACCGTCGCCTCCCTGCGGCGCCTGTACTCAACAGCTACGCAGAGCACGTGGAGAAGGCACTGGAGCACGTAGCCCGCGAGCCAGGCGCGGAGAGGCACGGAGGGCTGCTCGTTCAGGGACGCCGCGAGCACGGCGGCTGCGACCGCGACAAAGGCCAGGTTCCAGAGCACGTCGAGCACCACGACGGGCTTGGAGTAGGCCCAGTCGGTCTGGCGCTCCTCGAGGTGCTCCGCCGCCGTCTCACGGACCGCCACCGACGGCTCCCGCATCAGCCGCCGGCTTCCAGTGCGGCGGATGAACCGCGCCGCGCCGCGGAGGCCGGACAGCCGCCCGAGCGGGCCGCCGCCACCACCGGGCGAGGGAGGGGAGGGGAGGAGCGGCGAGGACGGGGACGACGGGTCCCCCGACCGGCGCGGGGAAGTGGACGCCATGGGTGGTGGTGCCAAACCCTAGCTCTTGCTGCTGTTTTTTTTCTCTCCTCTTCTTCGGAGAGTTTCTCGAGTTTTTGGCACTGGTTTGGTTTGATTTTTGTGGTGGCGAGTTGGTGCGCTCGTGAGTTCGGCTGTTGGGAGGGTTTGGCCGCCAGAGGGTCTGACGTGTGGCGCGTTGGAAGTTTCTGGCGCTGCATTTCCGTTTAAGCCCTCGTGACTACAGTTTAATTCAAGTGACCATTTGCTAATTCCTGTCAAATTATATTTTGAATACTACTTTTTGTTAATACTACCTTTTTTAACTGTATTTTGAATACTACTTTATACAAGTAATAGTATACCAAGATAAAATCTCTCAATAATTCAAAACCTAAGAAGTTGTAGAGAAGTTCGAAGTAGACTATTTACTTTGGAAAAAATATGTCTAAAAAGTCATGCACCAAACAAAAAATTTGAAGTAGGACTACGATAATATATGCTTCCTTTGGTTGTTTGATGTTGGAAAAAATTAGTCAAAAATAACTAAAAGTGTTGTTCAAACAACATCAGTTAAAAACTAGAGGCGGAAATCAAATCATCAAATCAAATACGCTATGGAGTGATGTGACAATGTTTCTAATGAAACTTGTCGCCTCATAGACCATAGTTCATGGCACTTTTTCTTATTCCAAGATTTTGATGTTCTCATGAATATGCATAGGAGATCTAGAGTTGTGGGATCATCGAAACTACAAAATCACAAGCCCATACCTTATAACTCAATAAATGAAACAGACTACTACATCCAACCTTTAAACCATATCCATATTTTGTTTTAAAATCTTAAAGCCGACAAACAATAAACTTAATATTCAATTCCTAGAATACACAAGCTACATGCGTGTCGCCGAGAGAAAATTCATGACATTTAAGCATCCTTTAAACTAGATCCATATTTTGTGTTAAAATCCTAAAGCTCACAAACAATAATCTTAAATTTCAATTCCTAGAGAATTCACAAACTACATGCATGTGGCCGAGAGAAAATTCATGAGATTAAAGCACGGTGAAAACATGAAGATCAATTTTGAGCCAGAAGGCTCAGAGATGACGAAATCCAATCTTATTTTAACATGTGTGGAAAGTGATCATATTTAAAAACTAAAAGCCAAACATGTTGGTCACTAAGAGAGAAGATACAATTGCAGGACTAAGAACGTGCAAAATCATCAAGCCCACAGGACATACACTTCTATCTATCTTCATGTTCATATCTATAGGGGGTCGGTTGGTGCTTATAAATTCTGTCCTTAGCAACCTATCTATCTTCATGTTATCTTTCTTTGAAATCCCACGAGGTATTCTAAAGAAACTTGATTATTATAAATCAATTAAGAGGAGGGTCTTCTTAGCAAATGGTTATTTAAACTTATCAATGAGGAGGGTGTATGGCAAACAATTCTACGAAATAAATACTTGAGACACAAAACTATAACTCAGGTTGATTACATGCCAAGAGATTCTCATTTTTGGTCTGGCCTTATGAAGGTTAAGAAAGACTTTTTTGAGACTAGGCAAGTTCAACGTGGGAGATGGTGCTCAAGTTAGATTTTGGGAAGATGTATGGTTAGATGATACACCTTTTAGTCAACAATTCCTTGTGAGGAAAAAGAGTGCAACAGTTGCAACTGTGTTACGATCTGACCCTTTAAATGTAGCCTTTTGAAGATCATTAGTTGGAAATAACTTGATAGCTTGGCAACAGCTGGTAGCTAAGGTTATGCATACCCAACTTTCTGATCAAAAGGATACTATTAAATGGATGTTGCAACAAAATGGAAAATTTACAGTACGTTCTATGTATAGGACGCTTGTTGTACCGGATGTTGTGCCTCATAATTATGTCTTATGGAAATTGAAATTGCCCTTGAAAATAAAGATTTTTATTTGGTACTTGATTAAAGGCATTGTTCTTACCAAAGATAATTTAGTAAGGAGGCGATGGAAGGGAAGTCTAAATTGTTGCTTTTGTATTGTTAACGAAAGTATTCAACATCTTTTCTTTAATTGTCATGTTGCTAGGTTAATTTGGCTAATTGTACATGTTTCTTTTAACATTACACCCCTTTAAGTGTTCAACATATGTTTAACGATTGGTTATTAGGGGTGGATAAGAAACTTAAGTACAAAATTTTGGCTGGAGTATGCACTTTATGTTGGGCAATTGGTTATGTAGAAATGATGTGGTTTTTAACAATACACGAGCTTGTACTCCTATGCAACTGATATTCAGAGGTACATACTGGATGCGTTTCTGGGCACTGTTGCAAAAGGAGATGGAGTGACCTCAAATTACATGAGGTTGTCGTATGCTTGAGACTACATCTATGGAGATTTTTGGTAGCAATGACTGGTGCTTTAGTAATAGACTTCAGTTTGTTTAAAGAAAATGGCAACAATTGTAGTGTTTCTTGTGTTTCTTTTGGAACTCGTGGTTGATGTAATAATGAACAGCTACATGCATCGACCGATCCAGAGGCTGGAATGAAATATATTCCCGTTTCTAAAAAAAAATACACTTCTATCTTCTCACTTCTCAGCACAAAAATGCTAACCCTTTTCACCCATTTTGGGAGTTAGGCTTTCACTACTTGACTATAGCGAGCGTATTAGGAAATACGGCCGCTAGCAAGGATGGGACTGGAAGATTCCACGTATAACTGGAAAGCAATACTGGAAGTGAAGGAGACAAGGAGTACTGAATTTGAACACGATGGCGATGTGATGAACGTTTGACCATTTGATTTGGTGCACCTGTAACACAAGTATGACTGATTGTTAGGTGATTACCAGGTGAGGGCTGAGATAATATATATGCCATCGTGATATTTCAAACATATCCTTTCTGAGCAATATGGCATCGTATGTTTACATGTCAAATCATACCGCCTCACGGCTCAGGGGATGGAAATTAAGAAATATGCTGGTCTGATTTTACCTAAAAATAATATTGTTGGGATTTCAGTTTATGAAATGGTTATATCTGTTTGTCATGGTTTGACTAAAGTTAGAACAAATTGAAAGCACATCAATGATAAGGATAAGGATAATCACAACGTTGCTAAGATGAATTATTGAGTTGCATACACTGACAGTTGACCTCATGCTTATGTGTAGGTGGACGATATACTCATGCTTCGACATCAAAGAACTTGGACTTCACAAAGTACGATTACAAACCAAACAAGCTTATGCAAATCATCAACCGCTGACCACATTTGCCACAATTTGTCAGAATTGTCATGCCATACTAAGAATGTTGGCGTGCCACTGTCAAACAATGAATCTATGACGTGGAACATGGTGCTAAGAATGTTGGCGTGCCACTGTTGCGGCGGAGAACTAACACACACTAACAACAAAAAGGTCACATGTGCCAATTGTGGTGTGACAAAATTTATCTTCGAACCAAACACGCCCAGGGCTTAGTTATGTTGCAATCTGTAGAAACGTTTGGTTGGAGTCTACTCAAATAGGAATAAACAAGGGATCATTGGGAATTGTAAATAATCTTAAGCTTAACTGATTTCACAGCAAAATGCCACGTTGTGTCTGGCGTTACACTTCAAGTGTTGCGATACCACTGATCTCAAACTCGTTAAAAAATCAGACACAACACCTTTTCCTAGCGATTGTTTGCAGCCATACGAGAATGAACCACTAAACCAGGATGGGCCAAAAGATTTATTTCATCAAGGGAGGGAGACGAGATATACGACATCCAAGAGAAACTATCTGTTTCGGCAAATTCAACACATTGCCCATATACAACTAGATCATTCATAGGCTTGCCACAGGCATGATGTAGAAGGTGGCTCGTGATGTATAACAGAGCTTGTTGGTGTCCTTGAGCCTGAAATCAATTGTAGTGACCACGACGGATCTGCCCTTCCTTAGTATCTGCGCTTCAACATCCACTTCGGACTGCACGGACATAGATTGAACATTAGGAGGAAATAACCACTTGCAATCTGGCATGATAAATAACTGACAATAAGAGAACAACAAAATCTCTTTATAGTCCTTTTCTTTACTTGTATGATTTTATAGTAAAAATACATTGTTCAAGAGTCGAGCATCAGCAAACAGTGGGTGTGTGGTAGTCCCATGACATTTTGGGACTCGACTCCTAGTGCTTATAAAAAGGAAAGATGGCATGTCCAAATCTAGCAAGAATTTAGCAATCTTAATACAAAGGGCAGAATTCAGTGAAAAGAAAAAATTAATGGGAATGACTTGCTAGACAAGTCCATTTGGGATCAACATACAATATTTTATTTAACCTTTTAGTTTCATAGGGCTCCGAAAATCATGTTAATGATTTCAAAACAGACATTTCTTGATTACGTCAGTTAACTGTACGGCATAATCTAAAGCAACATGCCATGTTTCAGGACTCCCTTTTATCAAGTTTGATAACAAGGACACATCGAACAATTGTTCGAAGCATTTCTACTGATAATGGTCTGAAATAGACAATCTCAGGCCTTTCCATACTTTTTACCAGATCAGATGTAAATAATAAAGCAGTCAAAATCATTCAGAATGTGGAATATAGCACAGTCAGTTCGAAATTATTGATTAACTGAATCATCTGATGGAGAGCACTCTTACAATCATTACGAAGGCCATAATACCTATACCCTTTGTTGCTAAACAGCCATAAACTTGGAATATTTGCAGACAAAGTTTTTAGACCAGTCGTATAATTGAGTGCCTAGTATAATTTCTAGGCAGAAATGATATTTATAGCTTACAATAAGCACTTGAATAGCTATTTCACAATGTTTATCACATATCTCGTAATTCAGCCTTTGGTTGCTCTCAACCCATGATGCTGGTACTTTAGAGCATACAATTCAACTCCATGCTTTAATCTTTGGTAGCACGGTCAATTGATGCAAGAGTTGCACCTTACGCCGTTATTTGACATTCTTGTCTCAAACTATTAACCCCTTCTAGTAGATTCCTTACCGTGCTTTTCAGTAAGAATAAGGGCAAAAACACCTGAAATTCCATGGCCAATTATCTTCAACTAAACTTTAAGTCCTGATATATTTCACAATCTCTACATTATAATGTTCACCTTTCTACATCTTATACTAGATCTCACAGCCAATCAAACAAACACAAACAGCCCAGTTCCTTGCAGGGTTGTTCAATGACTCCTAACGAAAATATTGACAGTGGTCAGTTCTAAACCTTTTTATCTATCCCCGGATTAACCAAACATAGAAGCATCAACAAGTTTCTTTCCCCGACCCTGATACCCACATTATCAGAAAATTTCGAATTGCAGCTAGCAAGTGCCCCATGGAGATGTGAAAATTGACTCGATCACGTGCTGAATTAGTCAGAACTACCGAAAAAGATAGGCTGGCTCATGGAGTTTGAATTTATTTAGAAGCTCACATCGACGCGGGCGGCAGCAAGGTACGCGGTGCTGAGCTCGCCGAGGAACATCTCCTTATCCCCCGCCGCGGCCTGCGCGCACGCCACCCCGACGGCCTCGGCCACGGCCGCCACCACGCCGCCGTGGAGCGTGTTGTACACGTTCTGCACACACACGCACAGCCCGTCCGAAAAGAGCGAGGTAGGTAAGCTGCGGTGGCTGTCAACGGAAAGGAGGAGCATCAGCTAATCAGGCGCTGGGCTCACCGTCACAGCGGGGTTGACTGTGAGGGTGCAGGAGACTCGCGGGGCCGGGGACGCGGATACGGCGGCGGAGGAGAGGACGGCGCGGACGAGCGCGGAGTAGGCGTCGGGCTGCTCCGCGGAGGCCGGGAGGGCCGCGTCGACGCCCAGGGCGCGGAAGAAGGCCAGCGTCCGCGCCCGGGACTCCGCCGGCGACAGCCTCTCCTGCCCCTGCCCCTCCTCCGGCCGTGGCGGCATCGTTTCCTCCGCTCGATGGCTTGCTGCTCCTGGCGCGGTGGTAGTTGGCGACTGCGTCCGAAGTTGGCGCGGTGTTATGATTGCCGCGCACGATGGCCGGACGGGGGCCGCAGCGGGCGCAGCGAGAGCTACTAGTAGCGAACTAGCGATGACTTCAGGGGCCACCATTTTTCATTTTCCTTTCTTTCTTTGTTTTTTTTTTTTGAGGAACCCTTTCTTTGTTTTTGGGGAGGAACTCGTGTGGCCCAGAATAGGCCCGGGTGCTTCAAGGCCCATCAGCCAGATCATCTCTATTTAGGCCTAGACTGATGTTATTTTCCATGGCTCGACTCGCTTTGCTTCAACAGCACTTCAACAGTTCGATAAACAACAACACGGAAAGATCCAGTTTAACAACTTTCAATTGCTCGGCATGGTTTCAATGTGATTCTAACACACTTTCAAACACCAAATTATGTGGCTTTGGATTCAACAAATTACAATGAGGATGAAACCAATAATATCAAATTTGTCCCAAAAAAAATTATACCCAGTTGCCAATAGCATTAAGAAAATCTAAAACTAAAGTCCTTGTGCATTAATAAAAGTCCCAAATCAATTCGCCCAATCCTTGAACTCAGATAAACAAAGATGAATGGTCAAGAGCCAGTCACCACCAAGAGGATGCTTGGAGGGGAAGGGCGAGGGGAATGAAAATTGATGCATTGCGGATAATGATATGGCGAACATTAGGATACATTTTTTTTTGCAATTATTACAAAGAAGAGGGACGATCATGTAACATGGAATTCCTATTTTTTCTACACAGAGACGCAGTCCTCAAATCAGCAATCATAGGTTGCCCATTCTTATGCCTTCAACAATGATGCAAGAGTTTGCAAAATTAATTCAATAACGTGGATAGTAGTATATTTAACTTTGTTTAACCTATGCATTTTGGAAAACTGATGCAACAGTATATTGAACTAAATCCAACTTGCAATTTGTGAAATCATAATGATGGAAGAGTTTGCAAAATTAATTCAATAACGCGGATAGTAGTATATTCAACTTTGTTTAACCTATGTATTTTGGAAAACTGATGCAACAATAGAACTAAATCCAACTTGCAATTGGGAAATCATAAGGGACAATAGATTTTGATCACAACTGTGGACTCCAATTGTGAAACAACCATCGATTTTCAGATTTTGCAAGATCGCCACAGATTTGCGTATATGTGGTGAAATCACAAAATATTTTGCAAGATCACCACTGTTTTTTGAAAGTGTGTGGTAACATCACAAAATCTGAAAATCGATGGTTGATTCACAATTGGACTTAAAAAGTGTGGTTGATAGGCAATTTGCCCCAAATCATAATATATCAGGTCTTTTGAAGTAGTTGGTCCTGTATAAACTTTTGAAACTCGTGTGTTATGGATCTTATTGTTTTGAAGGATTATTTTTGAAGAACCCAATGGTTCAAAAAGATCCACAAAACAAAAACACGTTTTGAACTGCAGTCTTGTTCATTTAAGGCTTGATGTCGAATCCCTCCTGCTCCATGCTCCGTTCATAGTGATCCTAATTCACGAATGAGCTCGAAACAAAGACTACTAAATTTTACGGCCCGGCCCAACCCCTGCTTCCCCAACATTATGATCAAGAAGCATCGGACTTCCTTCCGGCAAAAACTCGCCCAGAGCACATCACAATTCATGCCAATTGAGTTGTCGGTTTCAGACACAACGAATGCTTGATGTTGGTTGAAGACTTGAAGTTGTTGGGTAATGAAATGAAATTTATGATGTTTTTGACGATTTGAACTCGTGACGGTGTTGAGGATATCTGAAGAAAAGCTCACATTGAGGCGCGCTGCGGAGAGGTACGCGGTGCTGAGCTCGCCGAGGAACATCTCCTTGTCCCCGGCCGCGGCGCGCGCGCACGCCATCCCGACGGCCTCCGCGACGGCGGCCACCGCGCCGCCGTGGAGCGTGTTGTACTGGTTCTGCGGTCCACATCGCGGGCCGTGGATCAGTAGCAGCAGAGAGAGAGGATGGACCGATCCAATTACGACCCCGCCGGCCGGCCGAACGGTCAGAGGTTAATTAACAAAAGTATGAGGTGCTCACAGCCGCGGCGGGGGAGATGGTGAGGGTGCAGGAGACGCGGGGAGCCGGGGAGGCAGAGACGACGGCGGAGGAGAGGATGGCGCGGACGAGCGCGGAGAAGGCGTCGGGCTGCTCCGCGGAGGCCGGCAGGGGCACGTCCTTGCCCAGCCCCTGGAAGAAACGCAGCGTCAGCTCCCGGGACTCCGCCGGCGACAGCCGCTGCTTCGGCGCGCCTCCCGGAGGCGGCGGCATCATCTCCTCCGTCCTCCCCTTGCTTGCTGTCTGTGCCGGCGAGGCGGCTGCGCTGCGGTCACGACTCCGGATGGGTCAGGTGTGTGGCGCAGTGAAGAGTGGCAAGTGACGGCTCCAGGCTCTACATAGTCGGCCAAGTGCCCAAAAGAAAAGTTCGGCCCACGAGCCGCATTTTTGCATTGTTTTTCACTTTCATTTATTTCCTTTCCGCTCGTTTTCTGCTCCTGCGGATCATTCCTCTCATTTGAAACTCTCCACAGACGAACACTGACAAAATGGAGTCCAGGAAATAACATCAGCAAACGTGGCTTCCATTTAACACCGTCTCTAAGGTGGTGTTATTTTATCAGAGTTCAACACTTTCGTCTAAAATGACTAGTCAATAGACGGTATTGCCCTTCATGGACCATGTGTAACTAGGTTCCTGCTGAGCTGCTCACCGGTGTCGGGTGCACCACTAAGAACCTCGTCGTCGCTGCCGCCACTCCACGCTTCCTCACGGGCTCCGCTCCGCTCTCCGCCGGCGCCGGCCGCGCCGCGTCGGCGCTATCCTGTTGCAAGGACGTATTTTGTAAGACTAGTGTGCTATATTCAGATGAAAGGAAGCTTAATAGATGATGTTGAAGGGAAGCCACTATTACTCATGTTGTTTTTAAACTCCACTCTTTACCAATGGTGCCAGATCAAATATCCCATAAATGGTGGGTCACTTAGTCATTTTCATTTGAAGCACACCAGGAATGTTGCTGATGCAGCTGTACTGAATTGAACTGAATCTATCTTTTAAATATACAACCCAGTTTGATGAGTAGGTAATGCTTGTTATCAGTGCAAGAACCAAGGATGATTTCCAGTTTCAGCATATAGAGGAACATACTCCCTCCGTCCCTAAATAGATGTCGCTTTGACTTTTAGACATGACACTTGACCGTTCATCGTATTTAAAAAATTTATGTAAATATTAAAATAAATATGTCACGTCTATCTTCAATGATAAAACAGGTTATAAAAGAATAAATAAGATTTGTTTAAAAAAATTGAATAAGACGAGCGATCAAATGTGATACGAAAAAGTCAACAACGACACCTATCTAGGGACAGAGAAAGTATTCGCCAAAAAATTCAGAATGACCGTAGTAATTTGCTCTGCTCTCATTGTCGCCCCTACATACCTGGCATTTTTATCGAGAAGCAGTTGATTTCCAACAGAACTAAAGTCCATAAAACTGAAATAACTGGAAAAACGCCAAAAACTGGTCTGTAAAATCGGTTGGTTTTCTATTTTACCACAGTACAAGTTTCGGTTTTGAGCGAAAACCGATCGGTTATAGTAATCGGACGGGACTGATAAGTCTGTTTTTTCCTGTTACGGTCCGGTTTGGTTCTGTTTTGTAAACCCTGTAACAGGATATCATGTGCTGGTGCCGGCCAACCTAGCTTCTCTGGAACGTTCTGCATAAAGGCACAAGCATCGGCGCAGAGAGAGAGAGCACCTTTTCGACGCCACGGTGATGATCTGTATAACAAGACGCGTGTGCGGCGTTCATTTCTCTAGGCCTAATTTTAGATCGTTTAAAATCTTGTCATTTAAAGGTATTAAATAAAGTCTAATTAAAAAATTAACTACAGAACCTTGTATTAATTCGCGAGACGAATCTAATAAGGATAATTAAGCCATAATTAGACGATAGTTACTGTAGCATCACTGTAGCGAAACCTAGATTAATTAGACTCATTAGATTCGTCTCGCAAATTAGCTCACATCTGTAAAATAGTTTTGTAATTAAATTTATTAAAGACGTCTAAATAGCAAGATTAGTTTTGATGTGACTTTTATATCTAAATTGCCGAACATCCCGTATTTTTATGCACCGTGCAAATCTGTCGCGAGCCGAGAGCTTGACCAGCAGCAACCACCACGTGTGATTCATCGTCGCATAGCACTGTTCGGGAGCTCGAGCACGTAGAACGCAACGTGCGGGACAACTGTAACTTGCGTGCCTATATCTATACGCTACGCGCGCGGCACGAGACTCAACCCCAAATGCGACACCCGTGTTGCACTGCATCCATGAGAGATGGGAAAGAGGGGCACCCTAACGTGTCAAAACAAAAGCTGGTCGTACAGGTAGATTAATTCAATCGTCCATTGATACAACGGTACAGAGAACTGATGCATCTAGCCATCTACTAGTTGAATAACAAAATCAAATCGGTCCATCAAATTTTTAGAAGGAAATTTAAACACACATCATCAATTAGCCTAGATTTGTCGATTGAAAAACCTAACTCAAGAGACCAGATGATGTTGGACTGTCGAGTCTAGGGAATGAGATTCGATGCAATCACTGCAACTTGTGCAGTGGTCACCGACAGCTGGGTCTGAACCCGATGGACCCACCTGTCATTGACCACTGCAAGCTTGCAATGATTGTAGAATCCGGTTCCCAAGGCCAACAGCGGCCAACACCGTGTGTGTGCAGGCGCTAGTGTCATCATAGCTTCCAATGCCAAGGGCGGGTGGCGTCCTGTGGCAAGGGTTGCCACTAACTTTTGAAGAGTAACAACTGCAGCACTCGGGTAAGGTAACACAATTGCATCTATGGCAAATCGGAGCTTCAGGTCTAAGGGTTGCACGCGAGACGGCACCAAAGGAGAAGCAAACGTATGGGCGCGATGGCTAGGAGGCGGACGCGGGTCAGCAGCGAAGCTAGAGCTCAGGCTTCTGACTATGCATGGTGAATGTATAGTTAGCTACTTAAGGAGTGCTTAATTAGATGGTAAAAAATGGATGAACATCAATTGAAAATTCCTTTTGCTCAAGGCAAGGGCGAAGCCCGTGTCAGAATTTGTTTATACATATCTTTTATTAACATAGCAATTAATGTTTAAACACTAATTTATCAATTTTCATAAATTTATCGATATGAACCGACGCCAATGCCAACACGTAGCTTCACCCCCTGCCTCTGAGTGTAGCCACACCTCCTCCTATCATGTAGCTCCCTAGTGGTCGCGGGGTCGGCAGTAGAAGAGGACATGGTGCAGCGACAAGAGGGAGGTAGACGCGGACATGAGGAGTCCGTTGCGGAGGGGGACGTGGTGCAACGGCCGAGTAGTCAATGATTTCTTTTTCGCGTGAGGACCGACGCGCCGTTCATGGGAGGATGGACCTATGATACCTTTTATATATATTGGTCATACATGTTATAAATGTGATTTTACATATTAATCGTGCGTGCTTACAAATTGACTTTACTGGTTTAACAATCATTTCATTATCTTGACTTGTGAATTTGACCCTAAATAAAAAACTAAAAGGGCATGTGCCCCTATGCTCATAAAAAATAATCTTCTGTTGAGTATGATGCTATTCTCGAATTGTACGCGATCATGCTAAGATTGAAATCAGCTACTTATAGCAACCTTAATTATTGAAAAACCTTCTATATTATTAGATTATATGTATCGACTTTCCTGTCACAACTATTTTTCAGTCATTATTGTTCCTACGAAATAAAATAATACTAACATATAATCCAATACTGACTTGCAATGACACATGTGTATGTTGATACGACCAATAAAATGTAGATGTTGTATGCTGTAAAATTGTGAGTTTCTACGTATATATTTGGTCATAAGGTTTTCTCACAAAAAAAAAAATAAGGTTGTTAAAATGTCTTCATCTCACAGCTGATGGGAAGCATAATACGATGCCTATCAAACAGTGAAGGACCGAGAAGGCGACTAGAGGGGGGGGGGGGGGGGGGGGGGGGTGAATAGGCGCCTGACAAATTTCTTGCGAAACAAAATACCTTTTTCTAATTTTCACCCGACGCGCCTCTCTTCCAACACACCACAATCACGTAGTCACAGCGGACATACTGATCATAGGAATGTATTGGGAATTTTCCCAAAGCAGCGCAGAAGCTTAAATATTAGTTAAACATTAAACACTGTCCACTACCAAAAACAGTTGAACTTGTGTCGAAAAACCGAACAGAAAAAGATAATTAACTTGATGTGCTAGCCTAACCAAACAAGCAGTCAGAGATGTAGATCACTAGTTAACAAGAAATAATTAACTAACAGAGATCACTAAGCCAAGCAGGAGATTACAGATATATAACGCCATAGCTGAAATCTCAAAGGAATAAGACAAGCTGGTACTATAGTAACTTGGATTAAACAAATAGAGATCAAAGATAGAAAAGCACCTTACTGTAGCATGCAAAGAACTAAGCTACACGAGCTGTTCCTGAACTAAAATAAAATGGCTCAACATGCAAAAGACACACCACATACTAAGAGCTACTGGCTGATATAAAGAGAGAAACAAAGCTTGATTAACAATGCACGAACAAGAGGAAGTAAATGAAAATATTAAAGTAGCCATCGGCTCAGACCAGAGCAAAAATAAGACAGAGCTCTCTGTATGTGCGCATTACTACAGGCCTGACATTCTTAGTGTTGCACCACAAACAAGACGAGCTAGTTTAAGCTAAGTAACCAAGGTATGGCATCAGGTGATAAGCAAAGATTATTTTAACAAGAGGGCAACAGATAGAAAAACTAATCAGTCATGCAGGAATTAGTGGTTATTGCAGGTACAGGCAACATTCAGAGTAAAAGTTCAGAGCTATCCGACCATAGCTCTAGACCTGAACAAAAGCACTCCAAGACGAGCTGCACTGAGAAGAATTAGTCGAGCTGCTGCCGTCGATTGCCAAGACGAAAATCAAAGCAAGTTTCTCTTCTTGTGTCAGAGCTATGCCCGTGTTGTTCTTCAACTTGAATATCCACTGCCGAGAAATGGCGAGCTGCAGCTGCAACCAAAGTTCAGACTTGTCTCCACAAATCTTCAGACCTGCAGAGACAAAGTGAAGAGCAGAGTCCGCAGAAAACAAACACCCAATTCGACTTCTCTAAAGAACAGTCGACAAGCAATGAATCGAGCCGCTCGTCCTAAACTCACAGCCAACATGTAGCTTCTGAAGAATAAGGCAACGAAGGTCTGCAGACAGCTTGCTCTGTCAAGAACAGTGCACAACGAACAGCAGCGATGAACTCCCGAAAGAAATACTAGAACCCCATCGAATGAGCTCTAGAAATCATGAGATTTTAACAGCGAGCTCAACATGTCATTTGCGATTCTATCCAATAGAAAGTTCCCAAAAAGATGTAAATTTTAGCTTCAATTCCAGAACTTCGGGAAACCCTAGCAAATGGGGAATTTTTGGGGGAAATCCAAAATTACAAGTGCTCGTGAGTGGGATTGATCAATCGAAGACACAGATGTGGATACTCACATGTCCTAGCACCAATTCCACCAAAGAAATCTGGCCCAAATCGCAAGCAAAGCGAAGAACAAAAAATCACAGAAAAGGAGCTCCGAAAATAAGGGAAAATAGCAAATCGGGATTCAAGAGGATGGGAACATTTTGAGCACGAATTAGAGGTATGTATTACTCAATCATGTATATGTCAAGCCACTCCTTGGCACACCAAAGCCTAGGATGACAACAAGCTCAATCAAAAAGCCATCTCCTCTCCTCTTCCCTCTCTTCTCTCTTCTCTCTCTAGCCCTCTCCCTACAACTCAAATGAAAGGCTCAAGGTGGGCAGCCAACCAGCCCCTCACCTTATCTTCTTAGATATTTTCACATCTCGAAAATGCCCCTCACACTACAACACACCCTTACAACACATAAGGGCGTTTCCGTCCAACTTTTTCTCCTTCGCCCGAACGCCGTCGGGGCCTTCACACCGTAGCTTCATCTCGAAGCCACCTCCACGATGGTGCCACAAGTATCTCTATCCGTCGCCGCCAGTTTTGAGGTCTAAACCGGGAAACCGCCTTGCACGCTTCTCAAAGCGCGACTTCCACCACCGGTTTTGAGGCCCAAACCGTGAAACCGTCCACCGCCGGTTTTGAGGCATAAACCGGGAAACCACTCACCACCGGTTTTGAGGCCCAAACCGGGAAACCGTCCACCACCGGTTTTGAGGCTCAACCGGGAAACCATCACTGCCGGTTTTAAGGCCAAACCGGGAAACCGTCCATCACCAGTTTTGTGGCCAAACCGGGAAACCATCTCGATGTCGACGCGTGTCACCTTGTCCCGCGAATCTTGCCGCCGTCAAGTCTCCTCGGTCCTAGCCGTCAGGACCTTTCACTTGACTCGGCCTCCCATTCGCCTCTTGACCTTGGTCAACACGCCGTCTTCATCACCTCCACGGTTTTGAGGTCAAACCGCGAAACCCTCCGTGCTTCTTGTCCGCCACGTGTACGGTGTGGATCACCCTTGACTTCACCCGGCCTCTCGACCGTCTGGACCCAAGCCTCCTCGGTCCCAGCCCGTCGGAACCCTTCGCTTGGTCCTCCCGATCCTCCTGCCGTTGACCATCAAGATGACTCCATTGACCTACACATCATTAGACAAGCAAACACGTTTCCTCCTTCTCCGCCAATCACCCCAACACCTTCACCAACTCTGGTTAGCCATAAACATAATCAAGCATATGCTTATACAACCCTCAAAGTCCCGCATTTCAAACCCAAAACATCGAGTTCAACTCAAATCAACACGGTTGTCAATTACTCATCATCATCGAGAACCATGGCACATCTCAACATGGTTCCTCAATCTCCCCCTTGATGAGTACATAGACAACAACACCAAGCACATGAATCTGAGCTTGAAATGCGAAACCAAACAAGCTCACTAAATGGTTCAAAACCAAGGAAAAGGTAGAAAATGACCATCTAATAGCAAAGGATCACAAAAGCCATGAGTTGGCACAGAAAACGGCTCAAGGTCCATAAACTAGATTCAGAAACACAAGAGACTTTAGAAAATCTCAAATACATAGAAGGCTCCCCCTCAAGTTATGATTACCTCTCATGCAATGCATATGCTATCATTTTCTTACTTTCTCACGTTTTGTGCATTACTCCCCCTGAAATCTCTCCCCCTTTGGCAATGAACTCATCAAGACATAAAAAAAGGCAAAAATGCAATGCATGAGAATGTAAACTTATGGAGCTTCAACAATCATGTCAACGAGCATTTATCATGGCTATGAATCAAGCACAAAGCCTAGAAGTGTAAAAGCATGAGCTCACAATCGCACAGATGCCATAATAGAGAGCATAGCACAAAAGCAAAGAGCTAAACAAGCTAAGCAAGAAGATTGAATTGATCAAGATAGATTCAAATTTGCTATATCATGAAAAGCGTTGCCACCACATGTATGATCATCCCTATCCAAGGCAAAACATGCATTAAGTGAATCCATGAAAACTAGCAAGTGTCAATCTCAACTTAAGCAACAAACATTCGGAAAGATGTGCTTTGACAAACGCTCACATAGGCAACAAAGACTCAATTTGATCAAGTGAAGATTGCAAGCTTTTGCTTGTCTTTTATTTTTCATCCTCAAGTAACCTCTTATCCAAGCGGAGGGTCGCACGACTGGTTACGGCAAACACCCCGAGGCTTCAAGGCACCGTATTGGATTTATAGTATTTTGCACAAAAGATTAAATTGATTTTAAAAATTAAGCACAAGAAGCAAATGAGTATGCCTTTTGGCAAAAGGACATTTGTCCCCCAAAGTCCCATCATGAGCTAAACATTTGCCAAGGTCCATCCCCCAAACAATAAGTTGCCGAAGTCAAGACATTTTCTAAAACTAGCCTTAAAACAAGTCTTGACAAGGATAAAAACAAGCATACATATGGTGAGCAAACATAGGCATGCATAGATCATAAGCCTCACAAAAGCCAATTTTCATCTCAAAGTTTAGCAAGCTTGCTCAAATAAGACTATGCCATACTATCTAAAAGAGCCTAAGTTTAAAAGCTTGCTACTAGCAATCACACAACTTAGCTCAATCTCAATCATAGCAACAATAAATACAAGGAAACATAAGAATTGAAGCTCGTCATCTGTAAAGCACATGTTACATGATGAGATGCAATGCAAAAAGTAAGATACAATTTTTACAAGAAAAATATCTTAAAAGTCCAAAGCAAAAGACAAGCTCTAAATGTCAATGTAAGCAACAACTCCCCCTCAAACCAAGCCAATCTCCCCCTCAACCAAGCCAACCTCCCCTTCAAGAATACAACTTTAGAATCATTCCAAAATCAGGGCAAGGAGAAGCTTAAAAAGGGGTAAACAATAAACAATCAAAGAAAGGGGTGGCCAAATAAAGCAATACTAGCAAAAGTGCCCGTGCGTTGCCACGGGCTGTCCGGAAAAAATAATATATCAACAAATTTAATGAAACTCATTTTTTTTAAAAGAATATATTTGAACCGTTCAAGTAAATGTCTGAAAGCGGCCAATTGATTTGTTTAATTTCACAACAAAACACCCTCTGGAGAATTCTTTCCCCTAATCAGTATCACAAGGCATATTTTCGGTGATTTGTCCAGGTTTTTATTTAAATAGTTAAAATTCCTACCTGGTTAGAAAAATTTGGTCTCGAAACACAAAGCTAAAATCAGTTTTCTCCAAAATAAAGGTTGTTTGTTTTTTCAGCGCCACACAAATTTCCATGATTTTCTCAGTAATATTGTTTTTTATTCGTTCAAGTCAACAGCGGTGAGGGAATGAAAATTGATGAAAATGAAATGAAAAGGCAACCGAGTCCCGCTTCTCATTCCCCCTTATAATTTTCTTCTTCCTTCATCTTTTCCCAGACCAACCGAGCTCCTCTCCCTTTCCTTCACTCCCTCTGCTTTTACTCAAACTCAAAGTGCGCCCAGTCTTTTATTTTGCGCTCTCTAACTTCGAACACTGCCTTCATCTTCGAACACTGCCTCCGCCTCACCTCACCGTCCTTGCCGAAGACTCCATCGCTGCCTCGACCCTTACAACAATTAGGAAGTGCGAGAGATGGCCTTAGTATAATTAAGAAGCTTGGCCAGCGACGACCCTTACAACAAGGAGATCTCATCCCGACTTAGGAGTTCCTTAGGTGGAAGTGAGATCGAGCTGAATTAGTTGGAGGCAATGGAATCGGAGGCTGTTTCATATTCAGGCTTCTGAGTGCTAGGTTTGTGCAATTAATCCCAGTTAGGGTGCTGCAGTGTAAATTCAATCTCAGCTTTAAAACAAAATGGATTCGAATTGTCTAAGTACCATGAGATTCTATTATCGTACATGTGTACATTATCACATAATTTTTACATCCTTGGTAGTACTCTTTCCCTTGATCAGGTTAAGATAGTGTCGTATCTTTGCAGGTATGATGTCTTGATTTGTATTTCCGTCGTAACCTTCGCATTGTTCTCCCATCCTGTGTAAACATTTGTTACTTTATGTGCTCGTGCGTTGCAACGGGTCGGATCAAGATAAAACATGAGAAAATGTAGTTGCCTTGTAAACCTTTTAGCTTCTCCTACTTCTGTTTTCCATTGATAATGCACACCAATGATGTATGTATATCAGGCTTCCAAGCTTGCAATTTGTTCAGCTAACAAATTAATATTTTGATCACATGAAACTGTGAGTTATTAATAACCCTGCGGCATAGCATAATGCAGCTCACTCTATTAAAAAGATTGAACAAATTTACCATATATGCAAGAATAAAATGACTGAACAGATCTGTGAGCTGAAATAGGGAAGCGTCAATCAAGCATAAAGAATGCACATAAGAATACAGGAAAAAGCTTTGCATGATTTTCCCTCGATAATATAATGAAAAAGTGCACAAATCCACAGGAAACTTACAGATTGAACTTTTGGACTCACAGCAATGTGAATGGATACAATGCAAAGGTCAAGTTGGCCATGTCCGAAGGCTCTGAGCACCTGCATTATTGACACTCATGAAGGCTTGCTAACACAATAAAAGGTTGGCTGCTAAAAAATCGTAGGGTGCTGCTCAATATTATGTTATAAAAGAGAGCTGCAGTCAGGGCTGCCCCTGGGCCTGTGCGGTATGGGCGGCCGGACAGGGCCCCCAATTCCCAGGGGCTTGCACTTGATTGTGTCATCCGATATATAAAAGAACCACAAGTGTCATCTGATAGTCAAGCACTTTGTCAGGGGCTTGCACTTGACTGCATTGCTGCTAATGCCAATCCTAGTGATGGTGCGCCAAAGGCACAAAATAATAGTGAGCTAGAGGTAGAAAATAATCATGGTGATCCGGGACCAGAAAATAATGTTGTTTCAGTAATGATTATGCAACCAAGAGTTAAATAGGTACAATTTTTGACCTACATAGTTCTAAATGTTTTTATTATTTTCTTTTTGGGGCCTTATTCTGTAATTCGCACACGACCCTCACTTTTGCTGGGATGACCCTGGCTGCAGTCATCATACATTTTTCGTTTGTGGCATGAATATATCAAATGACTATGTGATCTATAATAACACTAACTGACTTGCCATAGAATTATCTAAGTTCACTACTTCAATGATCACAGTAGGAAGTTATAGTAGTTTAATAAAGCAACAGACCTGATGACAACTGCTCCAATATGTGGGCCACCTAAATGGAGAGATCAATTTTGTTGCTATAAGAACAGCAGGTAACAGTTCTCATCTTTTTATCTTCTTCTGCCTGCAAACTGAGAAAACCTAACTTAGCTTTGAAAGTTTGTAAGATGATTCAACAACTTCAATCAGTAAGTGCGGAACACGACTTTATTTGGCTCACAACCATTGAACAATAAGCACAACACTGAATCTGTTTCTTCAGATTCAGTGTAGATAAGTTGATCTGCTTCAAGAGACGGACTAAATCCAGCTATGTCTGTTTCTTCGAAAACTATGGTTGATTAACAGCAGGAAGCACATCAACAAGCCTCGAGCTACCACACTAACTACAGGAGACTCAAATCAAGAATGGCTCAATCAATGCAAGGTCACCACAGACCCATCGATAGACTTTGTACCTGGAAGGTGGCAATGTCGAGGTGTAGATATGGACGCTGACTGCATGGTTTCTGGATGATGGAATTGAACTATACTCATTTCTGTACGTCCAGCAGCTGGCTAAGAAACCCATTATTGTTCTTCGGCTCCATCTTTTTATCTGCAGTTAAAAAATATAATGTTAATAATGCCCGCATTGAACATAAGGAAAAATCAACGTGCTATTTATGCAAGAATTGGCAGGAATATCATGATCCTTTCAATATTTAAACAAGAACCAACGGCGATATATTGGAAACTAAAAGATAGCTATGGCTATCTGAACCTGTACAAACCGTTTGGACCTATGGCTACACGAACCTACTAATTGTTCAGTTAATTCTGAGTGCAAACTGAACTGAGCTTGTACTCCCAGCAAAGAATGGAGACCTAAATGTGGATCATCCCACATAAACAATAATCGGTGTGGACAGCACATCAACACACGTCTAGCTATGTCAGCGTTCTGGAACATATTAGCATGTGTAGCTATTGAGTAGATAGCAGTTCCCTACCTGCAACTTATCACAAAGGTTTCTGGAATCTGGTTGACTCAAAAGAAAGTGACATTCATTCAGCAGAAATTAAGTGCCATAGATTACCAATTTACCATTACAAGAATGTATTCAGGTTGAATTGGTGAAGCACATTACAAATTTGTCTGTCACATTACAAAAATATTAAGAGTTGGAAATTCGTAATTTTCATACAAAACAAATTGAGAAAAAAAACATGTGCACAGTTATCAAGCCAAATATGAAATGCCGATTCTTGTGTTCTTTTCCTCTAAAATATCTGCAGGGAGAATGTGCATAGGGCAAAATTTAGCAGCTTCGAGTTGCTACTTGCTAACAGCCTAACATGGTCATAAGAAAGACCGTAGCATGCATGCTTTCAGATGGCCAAAAACAAAATGAAAGTGGTATAGAAAAAGTGTAATTTCAGACAAAGGGAATCATTTGTTTACACCTGCTGGAATAGTTTAATGAGAATTTATGCACACTCTTGAAGATGACTAAAACAGACTAAAAGTTTGTATTAGGAATCATTGGACAAGAAATTAAAGTACAATGGAGGCGTGTGCATTGCCTATGCAACATTGTTTGAGGCTTCAGATTTTTAGGCTTGAGTTTCAAAGCAGTGCACAACCAGGCATGGCAAGGGTCGCGTAACTGGAGTTTAAGCAGCTGGACACCAGCTCAGCAACCGAATCCATACCTAGCTACCCAATTGAAGGATAACGGAACCAAATCCTCCCTCGCCCATGCAGTGCAGCAAAACAATTCGAAGCAGATGCAGGTACGAGAAGCCGCACAGGGATAGACGTGGGGCGGGAGAGCGGGCGAGGGCCAGTAGCACTCACCGGTGCCGAGATTCTCAAAGATGTCGCAAGGATGGAGAACCCACCTGTCTTGGAACCCACCTCCTCGCCGCGCGCGGCGCCAGATGCCGCCACCGCCGTCGCGAAAACGCGCCGCAGCTCCGCGTCATCCACCAGCGAGCCTTGGCGGAGCTGTCGTCCTCACCTGTCGCCGTGGAGCAACCCGCACCGCTGCGCGCCATCTAGTGCTTCCTGTCGTCGTCCACGACGTTGACCCTCTGGGTGTCGCCATCGAGCTCGCCAGGAGGGACGGCGGACGAAGGCAAAGACGGCGGGGCAAGGGGCGTGTGGCCTGGGGTCGGGGGCAGGCGACCGGACGCGGTTGAGGGCGCGGTTGAGGGCGCGGGTTTGGGTTGGAGAGTGGAGGGGAAGGGGAGGAGAGGCGGCGTGCGGCGATGCGAAAACAATCGGTCCCACTGTCGGCGCGGGGCGGAGATTCGAGAGAGGCGGCGCGCGACGCACGCAGAGTCACAAGGAAAATAATAAGAGTAAAGAAGGAGTATATCTCATACTCAAATTCGTAAATCATGGCAAAACATGAGAGGACCGAGTAATCACATGTCAAAAAGGGATATAAAATAAGACCATAAGAAGTACTCATCACATGAGGGTAAGCATGTGAGAACCATTAGCTAATCATGAAAAGTTGTATTATGGTTCACACAAGATACAAGAAGGAGTGACAAAAGTCACAAGAGCGATCACAAAGCTAGCGTTGTAGGTGAAAAACAATATAGAAACATGCTAGTCAAAGGTGTACAAAGCAAAGGGCAATTTAAGACAAGAGTGAATTGAAATCATGAACATGGGATTAAAAGCCAAAAACAAACACAAAGCTAGCATGGATTGATATAACAAGAAACTCACATGCTAATCAAATAGTGTACACAAATAAAGGCAAAAGATATTGAGAGAGAACCAAAAGCATGAAATATGATACACACAGATAAAAGCAACCAAGAGCAAGAGAGAAACGAAAGCATGTTATAAGATGCACAAAGTGAAACATGCCGAGAGGATCAAGTGAGCATATGAACAAGCATCTCACACCGCAAGTAAATGTACATGAATGAAGAAGGTATGAGTGTATAGGAAAGCTCACAAAATAGGTGAAGACGCCACAATGAAGCGCATGCCTCTTGGAGGCCATGTACAAGGGTATGGAGAACCATCTATGTCTCAATCACGTCATGCAAAAGACCGAGACCAATAAAGCTCATGTCTTCCAACCCGCGTCCCTAACCTACACATGAGAAGAGAGAGATGTCCGAGTCTTGGATCCCGAATGGTTAGTAAGCAAATATTTGGGAATCCAAAACTTGGACATATGACCAATAGATGTACTCAATTTATCATGAGGGTTAGCATGATGCAAACTTTGGCTCAAATTTGAAGACTTTGAATCACCCTTAAAAGCATGTCGCGAAATAGCAACTCGAGAAGAAGAACGAGTGCAATCACTAGAAAAACGATGAGAACCTCCAAAGGGAACACCATGAGAAGAACCATTGTAAGCATCATGAGAACCATGTCGTGGGCCAACACAAGAAGCATTAGAAGCATGTCCACGAGCACGTTCAAACCCACAAGAGAAAGAGTCAAAGAAACCATCAATAAAGCGAGGCTTCATGCTACGCTCCCGAGTCTTCATGCCATAGGAAAAGCTATGAACACCCGAAGAGTTAGAAGCACGAGATCGGCGCAAGCGTTTGGCACGCCTAAAGCAAAAGTCAATTTGATGTCCATCATTCCCACAATAAGAGCAATGGTACAATGGCCTATCGGGAGAGACGGTTTGAGATGAAGAAGTACCATTCTTACTCAAGTGAGAAGTCCTTTGAAACTTGCATGAAGAACTAGAAGCATCTCTTGACTCGGAGTCAACACTAGGTCTACACATGCCATGGAAAGAGCGATGTGTGTTCCTAAAAGCCTTTTTACGAATTCGACGCTCGTGTTTGACACGGCGAAAGCAAAACTCAACAACATGCCCATCTTTCTTGCAAAAGGTGCAATGGTACTTTTCTTTCAAGGTTGATGTACCATTTGAGTAAGAAACACCTTTGCCATTTGAAGTCCCTTGAGCAATAACGGAAGAGCCAATAGCATGAGTAGCCAAAGAAGAATTATCCAAAGCAATAGCACAAGTGCTAACATTCAAAGACTCACGCTCAACATGAGAAGAACCCAACTCCGAAGAAATATTTGAAACATGCACATCGGAGTGAGAAGAATTGCGTGAATCGAGAACCTTAGCATCTAAGCTCTTGCATAGTTGGAGCAAAACCTCATTTTGAGATTTGAGGCGCTCACAAATACCACATGGAGTATCTCTTAAGATTTGAATCTCCTTCTCAATGCACTCGGCATATGTGGTACGCGAGAGATCATTCTCCTTTTCAAGGCTAGCACTCATATCATTGTGCTCAATCAACTTAGCGCTCATATCATCGCGCACAAGCTTTAAAGCCTCAACTTCAATTTTCAAATCATGACATGATGTGCAAGAAATAGAAGAAGCATCACTCATATGCATATCATGCAAAGCATCATGATTAGCATTAGAAATAAGACATGCATCATCATTCATGGTAGAGGAACAAGTGCTACAAGGCATAGATGTTATCTCAACAATTGTAGCCCTAGCAAGCTCAAGTTGCTCTAAACGAGTGGAGTGATCTAGCTTCAACATTTCATTTTCAGCAAGCAAGTCAATACAAGAATTGCAACCTTTTCTGGCCAAGGACATAAGATTGCCTATTTCAACTCTAGCACAATCAAGATCTTTATGCAAGGCAACACATGAATCACATGGCATAGAAGCATTTGATTTCAACAAGTCAATTTCATCATGCAAAGACTTGCAAGACATGCATGGCAAAGAAGCATTCTCATTTAACATGTTGATAACAAATCTAGCACTTTCCAATTGCTTTTCACATGAAGAACAATCATGCTTCAACCTCTCATTTTCAGATTTCAAGCAAGCCATAGAAGCATTCAACCCATCATTCTTTTTAAGCAAGGCAACACAATCATCACAAGGCAAAGAAGTACTAGACTTGCAAGAAGACAAAGCATTCACATTATCAAGTCTAGACAACAAGCTCTCATCACTAGGCATCGAGGTTTTCAACTTCTTTTTGAGTTTGGCAATTTTAGCATCACAAACTTGAACCGTAGTGAATAAGCCCACAATGCCATTGACAAGGTTACCTTGGCTCATCTTGAAAAGCTCAGAGATGAGATCCTCATGAGACATCTCATCGCGTCTTGAAAGCTTGAAAAGCTCGACCATTTTAAATTCTTCCTCCGTGAGGTCCGCCTCTTCATTCTCCTCAAGATCATCCTTGTAAGCATCCACTACTCGACTTTTCTTGGTCCCATCCTCAATAGCAATTCCACACCTATCCAAATCTGAGGACAAAGACAAACAAGAGCGAGCATTTGACGCCATGAATTAAGCACCGGTTAGCATTAGTAAATAGCCGAAGCACGAACAAGCAAGTGCAAAAGGTCGCCTATGGATCACAAGGCTGGTAAAAGCCAACAAGTGATCAAACCGGCTCTGATACCAATTGAAGGACCGAGAAGGCGACTAGAGGGGGGGGTGAATAGGCGCCTGACAAATTTCTTGCGAAACAAAATACCTTTTTCTAATTTTCACCCGACGCGCCTCTCTTCCAACACACCACAATCACGTAGTCACAGCGGACATACTGATCATAGGAATGTATTGGGAATTTTCCCAAAGCAGCGCAGAAGCTTAAATATTAGTTAAACATTAAACACTGTCCACTACCAAAAACAGTTGAACTTGTGTCGAAAAACCGAACAGAAAAAGTTAATTAACTTGATGTGCTAGCCTAACCAAACAAGCAGTCAGAGATGTAGATCACTAGTAAACAAGAAATAATTAACTAACAGAGATCACTAAGCCAAGCAGGAGATTACAGATATATAACGCCATAGCTGAAATCTCAAAGGAATAAGACAAGCTGGTACTATAGTAACTTGGATTAAACAAATAGAGATCAAAGATAGAAAAGCACCTTACTGTAGCATGCAAAGAACTAAGCTACACGAGCTGTTCCTGAACTAAAATAAAATGGCTCAACATGCAAAAGACAAACCACATACTAAGAGCTACTGGCTGATATAAAGAGAGAAACAAAGCTTGATTAACAATGCACGAACAAGAGGAAGTAAATGAAAATATTAAAGTAGCCATCGGCTCAGACCAGAGCAAAAATAAGACAGAGCTCTCTGTATGTGCGCATTACTACAGGCCTGACATTCTTACTGTTGCACCACAAACAAGACGAGCTAGTTTAAGCTAAGTAACCAAGGTATGGCATCAGGTGATAAGCAAAGATTATTTTAACAAGAGGGCAACAGATAGAAAAACTAATCAGTCATGCAGGAATTAGTGGTTATTGCAGGTACAGGCAACATTCAGAGTAAAAGTTCAGAGCTATCCGACCATAGCTCTAGACCTGAACAAAAGCACTCCAAGATGAGCTGCACTGAGAAGAATTAGTCGAGCTGCTGCCGTCGATTGCCAAGACGAAAATCAAAGCAAGTTTCTCTTCTTGTGTCAGAGCTATGCCCGTGTTGTTCTTCAACTTGAATATCCACTGCCGAGAAATGGCGAGCTGCAGCTGCAACCAAAGTTCAGACTTGTCTCCACAAATCTTCAGACCTGCAGAGACAAAGTGAAGAGCAGAGTCCGCAGAAAACAAACACCCAATTCGACTTCTCTAAAGAACAGTCGACAAGCAATGAATCGAGCCGCTCGTCCTAAACTCACAGCCAACATGTAGCTTCTGAAGGATAAGGCAACGAAGGTCTGCAGACAGCTTGCTCTGTCAAGAACAGTGCACAACGAACAGCAGCGATGAACTCCCGAAAGAAATACTAGAACCCCATCGAATGAGCTCTAGAAATCATGAGATTTTAACAGCGAGCTCAACATGTCATGTGCGATTCTATCCAATAGAAAATTCCCAAAAAGATGTAAATTTTAGCTTCAATTCCAGAACTTCGGGAAACCCTAGCAAATGGGGAAATTTTGGGGGAAATCCAAAATTACAAGTGCTCGTGAGTGGGATTGATCAATCGAAGACACAGATGGATACTCACATGTCCTAGCACCAATTCCACCAAAGAAATCTGGCCCAAATCGCAAGCAAAGCGAAGAACAAAAAATCACAGAAAAGGAGCTCCGAAAATAAGGGAAAATAGCAAATCGGGATTCAAGAGGATGGGAACATTTTGAGCACGAATTAGAGGTATGTATTACTCAATCATGTATATGTCAAGCCACTCCTTGGCACACCAAAGCACAGGATGACAACAAGCTCAATCAAAAAGCCATCTCATCTCCTCTTCCCTCTCTTCTCTCTTCTCTCTCTAGCCCTCTCCCTACAACTCAAATGAAAGGCTCAAGGTGGGCAGCCAACCAGCCCCTCACCTTATCTTCTTAGATATTTTCACATCTCGAAAATGCCCCTCACACTACAACACACCCTTACAACACATAAGGGCGTTTCCGTCCAACTTTTTCTCCTTCGCCCGAACGCCGTCGGGGCCTTCACACCGTAGCTTCATCTCGAAGCCACCTCCACGATGGTGCCACAAGTATCTCTATCCGTCGCCGCCAGTTTTGAGGCCTAAACCGGGAAACCGCCTTGCACGCTTCTCAAAGCGCGACTTCCACCACCGGTTTTGAGGCCCAAACCGTGAAACCGTCCACCGCCGGTTTTGAGGCATAAACCGGGAAACCACCCACCACCGGTTTTGAGGCCCAAACCGGGAAACCGTCCACCACCGGTTTTGAGGCTCAACCGGGAAACCATCACTGCCGGTTTTAAGGCCAAACCGGGAAACCGTCCACCACCAGTTTTGTGGCCAAACCGGGAAACCATCTCGATGTCGACGCGTGTCACTTTGTCCCGCGAATCTTGCCGCCGTCAAGTCTCCTCGGTCCCAGCCGTCAGGACCTTTCACTTGACTCGGCCTCCCGTTCGCCTCTTGACCTTGGTCAACACGCCGTCTTCATCACCTCCACGGTTTTGAGGTCAAACCGCGAAACCCTCCGTGCTTCTTGTCCGCCACATGTACGGTGTGGATCACCCTTGACTTCACCCGGCCTCTCGACCGTCTGGACCCAAGCCTCCTCGGTCCCAGCCCGTCGGAACCCTTCGCTTGGTCCTCCCGATCCTCCTGCCGTTGACCATCAAGATGACTCCATTGACCTACACATCATTAGACAAGCAAACACGTTTCCTCCTTCTCCGCCAATCACCCCAACACCTTCACCAACTCCGGTTAGCCATAAATATAATCAAGCATATGCTTATACAACCCTCAAAGTCCCGCATTTCAAACCCAAAACACCGAGTTCAACTCAAATCAACACGGTTGTCAATTACTCATCATCATCGAGAACCATGGCACATCTCAACATGGTTCCTCAAACAGACATAGAGTCATCTTTAATTTTAGTTTCTTCTTTCTTGAACGGTAAAGATCGCGTCCACATTTCGATCGACGCACTCTCCGACACCTGTTTTCAAACTGTTCTTCACTCCTAAATCATACCGAAAACTGTTGCTAAAATAACTACTCAAATTGAAGCTCTTTTGTTAGAGCCCACTCAATGGGAGTAGCCTCTGGTGACATTCCTCACCTCATCATCCACCAGATCACCGCCACCACCACATCTCTTCCTCTCTAGAGCTCCTTTACATTGGAAAACACATGTGAAAAATCCCCAACCCTCAAAGCCCGAACACCAAGAAAACCTCGCGAGCGGCCAGTCCATTGAGCGCATTAGGAAATTTCGGAAAAGAAAAGGAAACAAATAAAAGCTCGCGGCCAAACCGCCGCGGCCATGGGGACACGGCCACACACGCACCAACCCCGGGAGAAAACGCAACCCCCGTCCGGTAGCCGCTGGCCGGCGGGCCCCCACCACCCGCCGCGTCCGGTAGCTAGCCGGTCGACTTCCACTCACCAGATCTGCGTGAGTCGAGTGCCACCAGCAAAGACCTTCGTTGCTCACTCCCCCGCTCCCCACTCCACACCGACACCCGACCGCACCACCGCCTTTTAACTTGCCCGGAGGAGGGAGGCCGCACCTCCACATCTCCAACGACCCACCAGGCCACCACCTTCCTCAAGCTTAAGGGAGAGAGAGAGCTCCAGCTCCAGCACCGCGAAAGGAAGCTTTTTGCTTGCCAGCTTGAGCCCCGACCAGCGATGGCGTCCATCATCGTGCAGGTGGTGGTCATCCTCCTGGACCTCATCGCCTTCGGCCTGGGCGTGGCCGCCGAGCGCCGCCGGAGCACGGCCGTCGTGGTCCCGGACTCCGAGCAGAACTACGCCCACTGCGTCTACGACTCCGACATCTCCACGGGCTACGGCATCGGCGCGCTGTTCCTGGTCGCCGTCGCGCAGATCGTGCTCATGACCGCCAGCCGGTGCTTCTGCTGCGGCCGCGGGCTCAAGCCGGGGGCTCCCGCGCCTGCGCGCTCATCCTCTTCCTCTTCCTCTGGTAAGGGAGATCTCCCATTTTTCTTCCTTCCCGTTCGGCGCCTCAGATTGGTTGGTGCTTCGTGCTCTTTAATTAATTAATTATCCGGCAAAGCTATGCTCTCTGAGATCCCGTGACCGAAGTAGCTTGATTGGTAGTTAGTTCTTGGAGCAATTTGGAACGGGATCTGCGCCGTGTTCGTGCCGTGCACGGCTCCAGCAAAGATCCGCTTGCCGCTGGGCGGTGCGGTGCTGGATCTCGTGGTTTGGGACCGATTAGGTTTGGTGAAGAGTTGTTGAGATGCAGGAACGCGCTCACGTTTTTAAAATCATCTTTGGTGAAATGTCGCCTCTTTTAGTGGCAACGTGTCTCTTTCCTGCTTGTCAAGTGAAAATTCAAGGTGAGATCCATCTATTGCCTAGCCGCAAGGAAGTTGTTAGTTCCATCTTTTCCAGTTCGTCTCTGCTAGCGTGTGGCTTTTGCTTTATTGCAGGAGCTGCATTTGCACCATCAGGCTCAGAATCTGAACCTCGAAGTTGGCAGCACAGCTGTCCTTTGCTTTCACCATCTCGGCTGTAAGCATGCCTAGTGTAGTTAGTGCCCGGGCTAGGAGTTGTATTTCCCTTATAAATTTGTTTACAATTATTGTTATAGAAAATGACAGGTTTTATTGCCTCATGCTAGCTAAGATTTGCTTTACAGATAAGTTAAACACTTTTCAAGGATTTCAAGCAACGTCCTACAAATATTATATTAGTTATGAGACTAGTAGTAGTTGTTGACTTAACTACATGTGAGTATGCGATGGATCTGCCTGATTTCTGTATTGGTGGTTCTAGATGCCTGACTGCTCCTAATATGCTTCCAACGCAAATGGTTGCCGTGTCACTTTGTACGATTTAGAGTCTGGAAGAGTACTAGTGTGACAGTTTGTGGACGATTTCGGTTTTATTCCTGTGATATCAGGGGGATGTTCAAAACCCTACCAATCACAAATGATTTTTTAGACAACCGACAGTCTCCATGACACAACTTTCACTGGTACATAGAGCCTAGCAAAACATTAATGTTATTGGCTTATTAGCGGACAAATCTGTTCATATATATTTACGCTAAAGTCTAGAAAGAATGTGCTTAGACAGATTACTTTGAAGTCAGTTTATTCTTTCTCGAGGAAGTAGCAAGAAATCTGTCTTGTCCTTTATGGGTAGCTTAGATAATCAGTAGGCTATTTATTTGCAATAAAGAAACGAACCATGTCACGTACCTTGAAGTACAGCTCACCATCCATGCTTTTTTTCTAATGGCTGAGCAGATTTCTTGTTCTACCCGACAGGCTATGGTTATTTGTTTACACACCACTGTTGACTTTTGTTAAGTTTTCGATGAACTTTTGAGCTAATTACTAGCTCTTCGAATACTGTGTCATCGACTTCTTTATCCCCTTCTCTCATTTCCAAAGCAATTCTTAAGTCAACCTCAATGAATAGCCATTGCTTACCTTGCGCCCTTGGCTAGGCAGCCTTCTGGGGCAGTCAGATTCGGCCATAATCTTTTCGGAAAGGCAAGTGCCAGTTAAAATTCATTTACACCATCCCCCCCCCCCCCCCCCCCCCCCCCCCCCCCCCCCCCAACAAAAAAAAATCCCTATCAACTAAGGAATCAGAGTTAATTTGTAGGTATTGTCTGGAATATGAAAGATTGATTTGGGTATCCTAAACATTGGTTCAGCATATGCCACTTTATGTTTGATTGACTGTGCTTACCTAAATGTTGTTGCATCTCTGTTCTCAGTAACTTAATACATCTGTTGCTGCCAGAATTTGTAATGTGGAAAACTGAGAAATTATGTCATCATGGTCATTTCTATTGTGGTTCCCCTCCAAATTTTCACGTGATTATGTTTCATTTGTAGGTTGACTTTCCTCATCGCGGAGGCATGCCTGCTGGCTGGATCAGTACGTAATGCATACCACACCCGACACTGGAGCATCTGGAACGGTAACCCTATCTCTTGCGAGACACTGCGCAAAGGTGTCTTTGGTGCTGGTGCTGCTTTCACCTTCTTCACAGCCATCCTTGGCGAGTTTTACTACATCAGCTATTCAAAGTCACGCGATGCTGCTGGTGGTGCTCCATACGGCGGCTCCAACATTGGCATGGGCCCTTACAACTGAGGAGATTACTACCGAAGGACGATGACAGTTGTCATGGAGCGGTGTTCTTGTTAACATTACCTTAGTTGTTACTGTGTAATTGGTTATTGGAATCACTATTTCGTTAGGTTCTTGTATGAGATTACTTGGCTGGGCTGTATACTGTTTGGAGTGTTGGATTGGCTTCTGGACATGGAATACACGTATCGTAGTATGATATGTTGATGTGCATATGTATATCATTTTCAAGTCTTATATTCTCTGCCCTTGGATGTTTTCCCTTCCCCTTAATTTGTTGCATTCACAATTAACCGAAGGAGCAATCAGGTTTATTATTTTGGGGCCACGGTTTATTGCCGGCTTATCTGGAGGTTCAGGATGGTATAGGCCAATTAAATTCCTTCATTTCTGATCGCATGATACAGCATTGACCTGCTAGGCATCAATCTAGTCATTGGTCTAATTACTTGTAATACTCTCTCAAAAATTTTTATCAGTGACGGGAGGACACTATGTTTGGTCTATTTTTGAGCTAAACATGTTTTTTGATGTCAGATAAAAAGAAACGGATGGTGATATATAACGCCATTACCTCACCTTGTCTGCTCTCTTTCACGAGAACATCTCTGGTGTTACCGCGGGTTCATGTGTTACCGTGTTACCAACTTCAATAACGCCTCAAATATGCAACGAAAAATTGCAACAAAAATATAAATGGATAGCTCATACAACGATCTACAATTCATATTTTTGGTTGAGGTGCAACCGAAGCTCGTACAAGAAGATACAAAAAGAGAAATCAGACGTTGAATAGTAACGGGTTGCGGGTTCGTGATGAACAGTTGCAACCCGAACTATTCACAGTCTGATTTCTCTTTTTTGTATCTTCTTGCACGAGCTTCGGTTGCACCTCAACCAAAAATATGAATTGTAGATCGTTGCATGAGCTATCCATTCATATTTTTGTTGCAACTTTTCGTTGCATATTTGAGGCGCTACAATAATCGGTAACACGGTAACACCCTAAGGGGTGGTAACACCGGAGATGATTCACGAGAACTTCACGAGAACTCTTTCACATCTAGGTATGTAAAAAATCTCGCTATTATGCCCTAAGGCCCACGGGGAGGTTTATTTGAAAACGACTAACTTTCCACGAGTCCAACAAGAATATAACCCACATATATGTGAAATTTCTGTAAACCTACTACACACCCGATGGATGAGAAAATTCAAACAACCTTCGAATATATCTTGCTTGCCTTACTTTGAAGTAACTTAAGTATCCTAACGAGTGAAACTGTGGCAAATCCACATGTCAAAAGTTTGGAACCAAAAGACATTTCAATAATCTTGAATTGCATTTTCTGTGGGGTCTATTTGCCACAAGAGGATTAGACATCAAAGAATACCCTACAACCACAATTTTTTTTTTTCAAAAACGCAGGATAAGTGCGCCTCTTTATATTAGAGAGACCTTACAACCACATTGAATATCCACTGTTTGTTAATGTTTAAAATTCCCTAGTAGGTGTTACTATTGCAAGTAATAAGAGGAAAACATCACTGCTCTGCATAGGTGTCACTCCAGATGTAAGATGAGAGGGAAATAGAGGATGAGAAGATGCTCGTTGGGTGGAGTCTTGTGTAACATGCTTAAGCTATTACATCTTATGGAATTCTAATAGGCAAATTACATGTATCGACTAAAGAAGGTGATAGTAGGTCCATGAGTTTAAATGGACCATGTTTCTAGCAACGGCCCATCTAAAACCCTAGGCCCATTCGGTCTAAAGATCCATCCGCGAAGCCTATATAAACCCTAGCCTTGAATCGATCCTCTACCTTTCCGCCGCCGCCGATGCATCTTCCTTCTCTATTCATCAGTCCTTTGTTGATACTTCCTCTCTTATCATTCACTTTCTTTGACACTCTTCCTCTACCGTCGCCAGGCGCTGCTACCTTCTCATGTAAGTTGTTTTATCCCGTTTTGCATATATGTTTGTAGCCTTCTAGATGGCAAAGGTCGATGAGAGTAACCAAATCCTCGGTTGCAGTGGTCCAGTACCATATATGGATATCAATCTTTGATGCCATAGCTGTCGAGGTGTGTGATTTTATTTCTAGTTTTTCTAGTCAACCTAGATTATGAGTTTTGAGTGTTGGGTCTGACTAACATTTCATTCTATTTTGGTCAATTTCCCCAACAACCACCCTTCGGTAACCACTCTGCCGCAGGTCCCACTACCTCACACTGACCCTACCATCACTCTCCACCACCGTGAGCGGCGACGCCCTAACCACTCTAATCACCTCCGGACATGCATGTCCAATTGCTATGGTTGAGGGGAACGAAAGAAGAACCCCAAAACCAAATCTGTGAACCCTAACCTGGATCTTGTTTTTTTTTTTCTTTTTCTTTTTGGAGCAAATAACCATTGGATTCTTGCTGTCGTCTCGAGCTCGACCATGGTCACCACAGCGGGCTCCACCGTGGCAACGTCGCTGGGCCCCGGCACGAAGGTAGCGAGATAAGGTTGTTCGTATGGGCCAAGCTATACTGGGCCGAAGCCTTCTCTTGTCGCGACCGAGATTTCCGTATCGGATCACTAGAGAGTATATGGGCTATCGCAGCATGGATTGTTGAAAGCCCACTATATTTGTCCAATGGCCCAAGTCGGCGAGTTCCAGTCCGATGCTCACCTCATCTTTGTTCTCTCGACGCTCTCCTCTCGGTTTCGATAGTCGATCCCCACCAAACTTGACCGGTGCGAGAGACCTGAGTCGACGCCGCTACGGTGGCGGGGGGCATGAGTGCGCGGCTAGGCGGCACTCAGTAGACCTCCTCCTCCTCCAGGTGAGAGCTGAGCCCTCCTCCCTAATCCTCCAATCCTCCTGGCTTCCTTTTGTAGTTGACATTTAGGTTGGGTATAGCGGGGATGGGTCGATCCTGAGCGGGGGCCATGGGAAGAGATTTTCGCCCGTGGGCTGGCGGGGACGGGGATGTGCGGCATCCTGTTATTCCTGTAACGGTAGCCTCAACTCAAGCGGCAGGCACAGTTCGCCTCTGTGTACGGGCGTGTTTGGTTTTGTTTTGTTTTGTGATGATTAATTCCCCTTCAGCGAGCTTGGTTGGTCATGTTTGGGTGTGTGCAGCTGGATACAACAATATTTTATAGTTTATAAGTATTCTGGGTTGTTATCATGTTTTTTTCATTCTTTTTTTCTCCACTTGTAGTATTGCTTGCTTCCTAGGCCCACAGTTTAGTTACCCACAATTTAGTCCATTGTATGTTCTTGTTATAGTTATCCTTGAGCGAGCCATTATTTGTGTTTCAGGTGCTGCAGGCAGTCTTTCACAGCCGGAATAAATTAGGTTTGAAGCGAGATTTGGGAGTTATTCAAATTAAAGCTTTGTAATTGGATGATGAAATGACCTGTAGAATGGCAGCAGTCAAGCAAAAGAAACGACTGCTAAATTCTACGGAGTCAGAGCAACACAGACCTGGAAAGAAGACAAAATTTGAGTCATCTAATAATGGTCTAGTTACTTTGTATCCTCATATTGGTCTTAAATGGGACCACCACCTGAGAAGAGTTGTGCCAGAAAAGGAACAAGTTGGACTGTTGTGGTCAGACTTGGCCCCTTTTGTAGAAACCCGAAAACATAGATCAGGGCTGGCTGATGTTACATATGTTCCTCCTGAGGCTTTCTCCTTTGAGAACCTTAGAGGCATGCTATCCTATGAGGTAAGCTATCTTTTTCCAGCATATTTTCTGCATTTATCTACCACCATGTGTCTTTTAAGCCTTAACCTGATTTGGAGTATCCTATTCTTTTTTTGGTAATGTTGGGCTTGCTGTTTGGGCTGCAATATTCTCCTTTCCATACATTATAGCACAGTTTGTGCTTGGTTGTAGGCATGGACGACATGTCTTACAGAGGATGAAAGAAAGTTTCTTATACAATTCCTTCCAAGTGAGACTGAAGCAGAAGAAAACGTACATATGTTGCTTACAGGAGAAAATTATCACTTCGGAAATCCTTTCCTCAGCTGGCAAGTACTCAATGATACTGTTCTTGTCACCGTTTTTCATTTTCATTTATAAGGTTTTAGATGCATACAGTTATGCCTTATGTTCTACTGTGTTCTGTATATCATGGTACTTGTCTTTTTCGAATCCAGTGCATGTGAAAATAAATCTAAGTTTGGAAATAAGTTCATGTACATTATTTCCCTCACGATTACATGTCTTCTGCACCATTATGACGACTCAATCTATCCTAGTGCTTTCAACAATTTAATATTGTACTTAAAAGTTGAATCAGAAGTATTTTTAAAGTTGAACCATGATAATTTGCAACTTCCTTGCTTAGAGCAAACATCTATAGTTAATGATATTTAGAAGCTGGTATAGTTCTTGATGTTATGGTTCTCACTATCCTCTGTTAAAGGTAGTTCATTAAAGCTATCTTTTGGTTCACACAATCTGTTTATTCTCAAAATATGTTGCACTAGTAGTACCACACTGTTATCTTAAAATATTCTTTTGCCCTGTCCTAGCTTGTTTATTCAGCTTTCCATCAGTTTGGCTGAAGTACTATTTTTAACCTCTTGGTATATCTATTAGATGTGGATCATTGATTAAATTGTTGAACTATAGGTCATCTTCTCTTTGCTATGGTGATATTCATCCCGATGCCTTGCTTGACCAGGAGAAGCACTTAAAAGCTGCTGAGAAGACATACCGTATTGACTTGCATAATTACCATTCCAAGTATGCAAAAACTGGAAAGTTTACGTCAAATGTAATATATTGGTGATATCTTGATATTAATTGTAAATAAATGCGCAGCATGGTTGAGATCTTGAAGAAATGGAGGAAGAGATGGCTAAGCTGCGGTGATACAGAGAATTTGTTCAGGTTGTACTTGCTTAAACTAGTATTCTTTCAGTTGATCCTCTGCGCTTTGATCAACCAAATCTTTTTGTTCGTTTCTAAATTCGACTTCTTTATTTACTACCTGTTCCATAGAGGCCTCATTGTGAATTCCTTCTCAATTTTCTCATTTACTTATGCACTTGCATAAATTATGAATTTGCACCTTTCAGTTTTCTTTTTGCATATACTGAAATTGACTCTTATTGAAAATTGCGCTGTTTGTAGTTCTTGTAAGAACAGGCTTAATCTTGGTGGTAAAACAAGTTTTTCCCCATTATAACTGTTTACTGGGTGTCTCCTTGGTTTCCTCCAGAACGGTTGAATCAACCACACAATTTGTTTTATGTCAACTTTCTGTTGCTGAATCTATGTCAATAGTCACCCCATGCTGCCTTTCACTTCATCCTAAAACTCTTGAACATATCTGAAATGAATTCCCTGACGTACTAGCTCTTGCCTGGTGCTGTCGATTGTAATGGTTATTGTTCTCAGTGTTGTCTAATGCACCTTCGTTGAGGTAATCTTAGCCTCTTGCGTTATACCACCTCTAATTTGCATGTAGGATCGACATACTTTGGTATTTGATGTCACCTTTTACATGTTATCCATGTCCTCAAGAGTTTCAAGTGGCTGGTACATCCAGTTGTCACATTAATGCTTTTGAATACGCATTTCTTAGAAAAGTTTTCTAAATAAGTATGCGCTGTTTGGCACTTCCTAAGCGGCTTAATCTTTGAGGTGTATACTTGAAGTTGTTAAATGATCAATGTTCGCATGTTTCAATTTTTCGATGATGGCATCTCATATCGACAATTTTAATTTGTGTACAGTGATGAGCTTTATTTTCTCCTGCAATATATAACAATAAAGCACTATTAGTACTTACCGTTAGATTTTCAGCTGCAACTGCATATGTGATATCCCTTGTGGTGCATTTGACCTATTGTAGTGCAGATTTCAAGACTGACTCAATTCTTGATAATAATAATATTTATAAGCCACTGTTTCTTATGCTTTTGCAGTGATAGCCCTGTTAAGAAGAAGCAAGGAGTTATGCAAGTTGCTGCTTCTAAGAGTGGAATGGCCCTTAAGGTTTCACAAAGTGTCGATGTTTCAAAGTTTATGTCATACATCGAGGTAAAACAGGTGTCTCATAAGAATTATAACAATGGAGTATTTTCTTTATTCAGCTTCAGAAAAAATAAACTTGAGATCTCAACGCCGTGCAATTAATGTCTGCCAAAAAAGATAAACATATTATTACTGAAACTTGAGTTTCTGTTCATGTATTTGCTTTGCTTACCCCTGCAGCTGTAAAATATGTTTCCATTCTAGTTTTTTTTTTAATTTGATATTAGTGAACTAAAAGATGTGTTATATTTAGCCAGTGAATCTTGCTACATAAAATTGCTTGTTGTTAGTTATATGTGTCTGTTTAAGCTGATAGGTGTGGGATGTGGACACGCTGTTGTCTTCTCACATAAAGGAACAGTTCCTTTTCGGAGATTTTAATTTTGTGAATGAGCTATTACCTTGTTTTGAAATTGTTTATGAAGATGATGTGGATGGATGTGTTATTATGCAGCATAATGTACAACTGAACCAGAATTTCTTAATTAGTTTGTAAAAATGGATGTGATCTTAATCATTACTGATGCAGCAGTCATGGATACCATCACGATGTGTTTCTTTAATGCCTGGTTAGTACTTTTAGTGTATTGATCACCTCTGTGACTCTGTCCAAATTAGATGTTATTTTGGACTTTTGCAATCTTTGTGGTGCATATTTGGCCACCAAAATTCTAATACAGATTACAAAATTATTCAATCTCAGAAAGCGCTTTCGACAACGATCTTCTTAATCTTTTCTACAATATAGAATACCAGCATCTTCTTTTGACGTGTTGTGTAACACATTTTCCTGAATGTTGTGGTGCCTTTGGTTGTGTTTCAGATTAGTAGAACACAGCTCAACCATATTAAGAGACTTAAGCAGTCTGGTGACGGCATTCAGACAAAGCATGTTTCACGTGTACTAGGCGGCCTTGATAATTTCCCTGTAAAACCATTTGGGGCATTAATGGAGGGTGAACTAATGAGGCTGCGGGAACATTGGTCAGTAATGGTTTAATTTAGCATGTACGACTTCTGTGGATCATTATTCTTACAAGGAACTATTTACATAATAGGTTGAACATGGCACACAAAGACCTGCCTGCGGCTTTTGAGGTTCTTAAGGATAGGAAGTCGCTGATGGAGAAATCAAGAAAGTTACTAGGCCTTGAACTTGGAGAAAAGGGTGTATCTGTCATGAGAAAGGTTCGCTGCGACTTATCTTTCGATTCCTATTCTTAATCATTTTTTGTTGTGCTAGTGGAGGTCTTTTACCTGAGTGTATAAAAACTACAGTGTGTGATCAATTCATGCTTGTTCCTATGTATCTTTTCACTTTACGATGTACGATACCATTCACTGGTAGCCGAATTCCTATTTGATGTACTTGATGCTATACATGATGATACCATGACTATAAAGATGTGAATTTTGTGATGAGGCATCTAGCATGAAAGACCTAGATAGTGTTTTATTGTGAAAGGTGAATTGCTCTGCAGTGTTATCATATTATGTAAGGGCGTTGCCATTTTCTGAAGATGTTATACTTGTTGTAGGCCGATGTTTTTGATAGAAATAAATTCTTTTCACAAGACTATGTTAAATTGTTTAGTAGTCTATAGATGATTATGGTTTATTTATGTTTGTTTATGATTGAGAAGGCAGACAAGTTATCAGACATAAGAAAAGATCTAGGACAATGTGGTGCTTGCGAAAATGATGGTAGCCCAATTTTGCTAAATGACCAGGTAGAATACTCACCTCAAAGCATATCGCAAGGAAGGAGTGATCAGAGCATGTCTCTTCAGGATCATGATGATGAGAAGACTAAGTATATGGAAACATCGATTTACCATATTGAAGGTTCTAATGTGAACAATCTCGATCCAATGGTAGCCAATGCCACGTTGATAACTAGTCAGAGTGAGCAGATCTCAGATGTGCTAAATCAAGATCACAAGGACGTCAAGTGTTTCGATGTAAGCATGTCCTGCTGTGCTGACATCTCTGATGGGCAGAATGAAGATCTCATAGACATTAAATTGCTTAAAGATGGCCTGGATGCTCAACATGAAGAGATTACAGAAGTCAGTTACGAAGATACAGCTTTTCAGAATTGTAGCTCAGAGAATCAACAAATCAAGTCCAATTATACAAGCACGCCTATTCACACTCTTGACAGTCAAAATATGCAAGTTCAGGATCTTGATGGTATTGCTCTAAAAGGTCCATCAGTCCATGCTCATGAACGAGATCAGGACCTAAAAAGCATCAGCAATGCGATTGTGAATCAAAGTAATCATGATGTAAATAGTCCTTCAGAAAAGAGGCACCCACAGATGAACACAGTAATTGCGGAGCGAGAAGATCCTGAGAATATTTTGATGATACCATCATGCAGTTCTTCTCTACTTCCTAAGTCCTCCGAAGAGCAAATTAGTGTGGAAGATTTTCTGGATTCAACTGATCATGTAGAAGGTGTGAAAAACAGATGGCAGATGGCAGGTCCTCTTCAGTCCTACAATCATCCTTCAGAGGATAGAATGTATGAGGGTTCAGGTGATCCTCAGATTACGCCGAGCTATCTCTCTTCCGGACAACCGAGTTCTTCAGTTTATGCGCATAATGATATCATAGGCCAGCAGCTGACTCAAGTCACCACATCTTCATTCCCAGTGGACAATTCAGCATCATTTGTTGAACCCTTCTCGAACCAGCAGAGCAACGACCAACTCCAGATAGTGAAGGACATAGGAAGGATCTCCTACTCCCTTCAACATGCTAACGGCATTCAACAGTCAACTGGGTTGCATTCTTCGCCTAATAACAGCTTGGTTCAATCTGCTCCATTTCCCGTCCAGGACCAGCAATTAATTGATCAGAGTAACGCTGGCCTTTATGTGCAACAACTTCCCAATAATTTATACTCTGATGTGAGCTTTCCGAATAGTAACCCTCTGATCGCTGAACAGCATTCTTATAATGCTTTTGCCCCCATGGATGACAGATACAATAACTGGTCCATTGAGAGGAGTCAGTCACATAGTAATATTTTGTCTGGGTTGGCGTCAGATAATTGCTTAACCCAGGCCTTGCCAAGTGGAAGCAATACAGATGGAAGTTTGTTCAGTGCCATATCCCAGTACAGACAGCCATCTGTACACATGCAACCTGGTAGGTTGAGCCGCAGCCAGCTTCTTGAACAAGGGAGTCAAGTTCTTCCACATCAAAATTTTGTTCCTAGGCCTCAGGTTACAAATCCTACATTTTCAGATATCTACGGCCACGTCCAGACTGTGGCCAATAATCCAAGCAGTCATTTAGCATCTGTAGGCACCATGAATAACATGAATTGGACAAACTTCATACAGCAGAATCCTGGAATGCCTGACTTCACAAATAGGCAGTTTCGAGGGCCTTGGACCAGATAACTCTTTCTGAGACTCTGGATGTAGGTTGATTTTAGATGCTGCAGAGGTCAATAAGGAAACCGGGAGCAAGCTGGAAAAATAGTTTCCAGCATGAACTAACAACAGTGGTTTTGAGCTGTTTCAATGGTGTGGCCTCGGAACTTGTGTACATACTTTCGTGCCATGCCTGTCTTTCTTTGTGGGTGCTAGGAATTTGGATAGTCCGAAACCTAGGATCCCCATTTTGTCCAATTTTGATTTAATAAGTTTTGCTCCAAGTTCCATGTGTAAGCTGTCTCTGGCCCTCAGAAACCTAAACGTCGTGCTGATTGTTCTGTTTTCGGTGCTGTTCGGTAGGGAGATCGTATCACAAACTTTTACTTCTGTCGCGTTGTCTGTTATTCTGGGAGCTAACGAAGGCATGGAAAGTTTTAATTCCTCGTTATCCTGTGTACCGGCATCCAATTGGTGGTTTTCTGTTGACATGTGATTCGTGTATCAAGATGCTACACCGTTCTTCTCGCTGAGTTTTAGATACATATTTCTTTTTAGTGTTTTCCAAACGTATGCGTGTTTCAGATACATACACATATCAGTCAATTGATTAAAGCTGATAGACTCATGTCACACACAATTCGTAGACTCGTCTAACAAATTGAACTTACAACTACTGCTAGCGATCAGCGAGTCATTCGCATTAACTGTAAATCAGGACGCGTCAGCAGTCAAAGCTCAGTAAACCTCTTTGAGATCAAAGTCAATTGCGGATGATATAACTCATATTGTTAGGATACACACGTCCAACTCTTAAAGCGTGAATGGCACCAACCGAGTACCAGAAACATACTATAGAGCTCATGGTACGACTCTGGATGAATGTTAAAATGGCTTTGGGTTTGCCTTCTATAGAAGAGTAGTAGTTTTTTTTAGTCGAGTTGAAGCCGTTTTGAAAATAATGTTAACTGGTGACCGTTCATTTTGAGTACGCTCCCAATGTTATTACGAGTGTTTCGACAGTAGCAGATCTACAAATATTATATTGTACAATACAAGTGTCTTCTGAATGTTACCGGACATTGGTGTTTCGACGAAGAAGGGCAGTACGGGGAAAAAAAGAGCAGTTGCCCGCCAAGTGCGGTCGCGAGAAAATAACGGTCGCCATGCCCAGCTCCTCTGCCTCCTCGCGCGCGCTTGACATGCTCTGTGTCTCCTTCGCCTCCACTCTTGTCGGATCCGAAACCACTCACGTACGCCAAGGTCCGCCGAGCCCATGTCGGCCTCCTTCGACTCCGTCGCGGCCGTCCTCGGCGACGACGACGCGCAGCCGCCCGAGCCCTTCGACCTCGACCTCCCGGCCGGGGACGTGGGCGCGGGCGAGCAGCAGCCGGGCCTCCTGGGCATGCGCCGCGGCCACCGCTTCGCCGCGTCCTACTCGTCCTTCGGCACCGCCGTCTCTGAGGACGACCTGGCCGGCGACGCGTACGGCGGCGGCTTCGGCATGCCGCCGGATCACTCCAAAGGCGGCGCGTACGGCGGCTTCGGCATGCCGCCCGACTCCAACGGCGGCGCGGGCTACGGGTACGGCGACGGCGCGGGCCACGTCCTGGGCGCCGAGGACGTGATGGACGGCGCGGCGCACGGCGGCGTGGGCGGGGGCTTCGGCGGCGGCGTCCTCGACGACGTTGTGTTCGGTGGGGCGGCAGACGACGGGCCCGTCCTGCCGCCGCCGGAGGCCATGAGGGAGGAGGGCATCCTCCGCCGAGAGTGGCGCCGGTGCGTTCATGCATTTACCTTTTTTTGCCCCCCATTATTTACATTCCTCGATCTGGTCGATCCAAATGCAAGTGCGCGAGGTCACAATTTGGATCAGTCATCGATCGAAGCATGATCAATCTGCAAATAAGAATATCTTTCTCGGCTTGCAGCCAGAACAGGTTGATGCTGGAGGAGAAGGAGCGGAAGGAGAGGGAGCGGCGGAGCGAGATCATCGCGGAAGCCGACGAGTTCAAGAAGGCCTTCCTCGAGAAGCGCAAGAGCAACCGCGAGGCCAAACGGGCGCAGAACAAAGACAGGGAAAAGGTACCAAAACATATATAAGAACGTCCACGCGCGCCTCAGAGTTTTTGCACTGTTATATGATCTATCAAAAGACGCAATCAATCCCTGATCGATTCCTTTGTTCAACTGATCGATAGCTGTTCCTTGCGAACCAAGACAAGTTCCACAAGGAGGCGGACCGGCAGTACTGGAAAGCGATCGCGGAGCTGGTGCCGCACGAGATGATCCCGGGGCTGGAGAGGAGGTGCAAGAGGAAGGAGAAGGACCTCAGGAAGCCCGGCATCGAGGTGGTGCAGGGGCCCAAGCCGGGCAAGGCCACCGACCTCTCCCGGATGCGCCAGGTGCTCATGAACCTCAAGCAGAAGCCGCCGCAGCACATGGTGCCGCCTCCTCCGCCGCCCGCCAAGGAGGAGGAGAAGGACGGCGACAAGGACGCAAAGAAGGAAGGCAAAGATGGCAGCAAAGGCGACAAGAAGGATGGCAAAGATTCCAGCAAGGACGACAAGAAGGATGGCAAACAGGCTGATGGAGAGGCCGGGAAGAAGACAGCCAGCGACGACAAGATTGCGGCGAGCGGCAATGCTGCTGCAGCGGCTCCCTTGGAGGTAACTGAAGCTCCGGCAGATAAGGCGTCGGAGCAGCCAGCGAAGTGACTGGACAAGATGTCGCTGGTCAATAGCACCTCCTGCAGGAATAAAGTTTTACAAGCAGTGGTGAAGGGAAGTTACACAGATTTTTGTCCTGTTACATTGCTAGTTCCATTTACAAATTAGTTTACCGAGCAGTTTTACTGTCTAAAATAATGAACATTTATTTCTCAAAACTAATGGCCATCAAAACTAATGACCATTAGTCTAATTCTGTAATTGCACTTTAGCTCCGTCCTAGTATAATTGTCATTGTGAACACATTGTTTACTACTCCCTCCGTCCTAGTATAATTGTCATTTTAGCTTTTGGCACGGAGATTAAAGAAACTTGATAAAGATAGGTGCGCAGGAAACGAGGAGGAAAGAGATAGAGATATAGGTGTATTGGAAATAGAGAAAGTTGCATCGGAAAGTGAGAATGACAATTATTTTGAGGAAACTGGACGAACCTAAAGTGACAATTAAACTGGGACGGAGAGAGTAGATTAACAAACATCATGGAATAATCATATAACTAATTTGATTTTATTTATGAAAATAAAACTACTTATTACAGTCCGACATTCTTATTTTTTTTCTAATATTACACTTAATTTGATAAAATAATGACGATTAGTAGTGAATTTCTAAGATCGAATCTACACCATCGAATCAAACTAATGATCATTAATTTTGAGAAATTAATGGCCATTATTTTGGACAGTAAAACTCCTCGGTTTACCATTACAAAATCTTTCATAGTTCCTTTTTAAGAGGCAGCTACATTGCTTAAATTAGGTCGCGTTCGTGCTAGTGATATAATGTGGTTACGCTTCGAATTCTATTTTATCAGCGCGCTCCTCCACTCGCGCTACTCATGGCGGCTCGCCTCTCCCATCCAATAGCTAGTGGCAGCTCATAACCGTGACTATAACTATTAGGTTAACGGGAGGGGCGACCCGGGAAAGAAAAGAATAATACTCACTCCGTTTTTAAGAATTATATGACATCGTTGATTTTTTCGTTGAACTTTAACTAACAATATAAATTTAAATAATTATTATTGAATGTGAAATAAATATCATTGAATTTATTGTCAAAAAAACACTTTAAGGTTAATTTATAAACTTAGCTATTTATACAAATATTTATAGATAAGACGAATGGTCAAAGTAACAAAAAAAAGTCAACAACGCTATATATATTGAAAAACAGAGAGAAGCATAGAAGAGTGGTTGCCGTGTTGTGTTTCCAGTCTCTGAAATATCATAATTGGACAAACTCATTCGAGGATGTGTAAACATAAAACACAAAACTATTTTCTATTTGTTCATCTCGTCAACATACCCAGAACATCTTGTGTCTGATACTCACTGTATATATCCCAGCCCAAAATGGATGAGATGAGCATACCGGCCGGGGCATAGAACTAGAGCACGCGTGGACAGCACGGAAGAGGGCCCCAGCTCGGTGAGCTCCTCCACTCGTCACGCTTCTCATGGCGGCTCGTCCCTCCCATCTCACAGCTAGTGGCAGCTCATAAACACGACTATAACTATTATTAGGTTAATTAACGGGAGGGGCGACCTGGGAAATAAAAGAATAATAGCGGAGAATATAATTAATTCATCTTAAACTTAAAATAATATAATTAAACTTAAATAAAAGCCATAATTAATTATCTTAATTGGAACTTAAAATGTGGGCTAATAGTGTGCTCAAAACGTAAAAGAAAAACTGAAATTACGCGCGGCCCAGCTTAAAACTTTCGCGGAAGCCCATTAGCAAGTCGGCCCAGAGCGCATGCGCGCGCGCGGCAGCCCAACTTAAAAAAAAATGCACGGCACGGCCCGCGCATAGCCCGCACCGCGGCCCAGAGCAAAGAAGCCCCAAGCGCAAGCGAGCAGGCCGCCAAATCGGCTTGGTCCGCGCGGCCCCTCTTAACGCGCGCGGCCTGCCTAGTCAGCCCGTCATGCCATCCCAGGCCACAGCCCAGGCCCATGGCCTACTTAAGGCCGGCTAATGCGAGCCGTCAGATTCGGGGGGAGGAGAGAGCGGACGGACAGGATCTTACCGAACTCGGCATAAAACGCCGACCTAAACCCTAGCCGTCCAGCCTCCCCTCACTCCTCACTTTCTCTTCACTCTCGCCTCACTCTCTCCATTCCGAGCGCGGCACAACGAGCTCATCCCCGCGCGCCGCCGGCCGCCGCGGCGCCATGGGAGGTGCTCGCCGGTGCGCGCGTGCGAGAGATCGCGCGCGACGCCGTCGAGCTCTTCCACGTGGCGCCCTTAAGGCGAGCCCGTCGCGCGTCGGCGAGATCTGATGCTGCGGCAACGGCTGCTCGATGGCGGCAACGGCGGGACGACGGCGAGTAGCCGTGCATGTGCCGGCGTCCGCGTGGCGGAACTGATGCCGCGCAGCCGGATCTGATGCCGGGAGTTGCACGCACATGGCGGCGACCTCGTCGGCGACGGGAGAGAGGAGGACGCCTGTGACGTCCCGCCTCCACGAGGCCGGGCCCGCACGCCTGGCAGCTCTCTAGGATCTCAAGACTGTCCCCACAGACCAACACACGTCTTTTCTGCGCACTTTGTCCTCACTCGTGCACACCGGGAAGGACTTCCCGGTCGGTCACCCATCCCGAAATTGCTCCGGGCCAAGCACGCTTACCCCGGAGTTCTTTCGAGATGAGCTTCCGGAAAAGAAGTTGCAACTGTTGGTATGAGTATTCTTATCAATCCTATTAAGCCCTGGGCCAGGATGTTACAACGCCGCTGCCCGCGAGTGCTGAATCTGAGTGTGCGGCGGGGAACGACGACGACCAAAAGAGGTGAGTCCTCTGAACTTAGGGTTAGGGTTAGGGTTTGCGAGATTTGCTCGCGTGTGCTTGACCGCTGCTCTCCGCAAGAGAGAGAGGGTGGTGGTGTCAGCGTGGGATCCGGCACCACCCTTAACTGATCCTAACCCCAAACCCTAGATCTAGAGTAGATTAGCTCGTAACCTAGCTTATGAAACTTTAATTGTGCTAACCAAAAAAAAAAACTCTGGCTTACTTAAACTAAAACTAAAACATGAATCTGACTTAGAAAAGCTTACTGGTTTATTTCATCTAGGCAAGAACACGTACTGATCTAAGTTAAACCTTACTTAAACATGACTAGATCATCAAATATCACCACGGGCTAGAGCTAGATCAGGCAATTTAACTTAAACATGATTAGGTCATCGATTATCAAAACTTAACAGAAGTGCTAGATCGTCGAAAATAGCTTAAACTTAATTAGGTCTAGCACTTAGCAGAACCAAAACTTAAACTAGGGGATCTAATCGACTAGATTAGGTAAACTGATACCAATTGATAGATCAAACGATAATCTACTCAAAGCAGGATCAACTAGTTATAATAGATCACACCTAGAAGACATTAATTTGATGCTAAATTGACTTACCAGTCATGTTCATCCCTTTAGCAAAGGGTTGACGAGGTATAGGCGATGTAGAAGATGAAGAACGGCAGTATGTCGATGTAGAACCAGGGCACCGAGCTTCCAAACCTTCCAGCACCTAAGGGACCGGTAGAGTTAGGGTTAGGTCAACCCTTTAGGCTTAATTCGTGAATAATACACGATTCAGGAAAACCAGGGGTTCTCCTTTGGTTATATAGTGCTGTAGGCTTGGGGCCGGGCCCTTAGATGGGCTGAGTTTGCCTCCCGATCAAGGCAACTAAACAGGGAATTAATTGGATTCGGATCTTATCTGTTGGAGACCTGTTGGTCATCCAAAATCTAAACCAACAATCCAAAGATTAGAATCACTGTAGTAGTAAAATCGGCCACTGTTTTTTTTTGGCACAATAATCTGCCGGAAGGGGGCTGCTTTGACAATCTCAAAGAGGCCTTGGAGACGCTGGGATACCGCGACGGGGACACCCTTTTCGAGGCTCCTTACGATTGGCGCCAGGCTCCTCCGATACCCGGCCAGACATCCTGAGCGTACGCACACTACTTCAAACAGCTGAAGGCCCTCGTGGAGGCCACGAGCGCCAAGCATCGCAAGAAGGTCATCATCTTTGGACACAGCTACGGGGGCCTGACCGCGCTCGAGTTCGTCAGGAGCACCCCGCTGGCGTGGCGAGACACGTACATCAAGCACCTCGTCTTGGCGGCGCCCACGCTCTCCCAAGGCTTCATGGGTCAGCTCCAGGGCCTCGTCTCCAGGTGGACCAAGATGATAGCCCTCCCAGACGCCGAGTCATCCGTGAGCACGCTTTGGCGGAGCTTCGAGAGCGCCATCGCAGTTTTGCCGTCCCCGGCGGTGTTCGGGCACGAGCCGCTCGTGGTCACCGAGCGAAGGAACTACTCGGCGTACGACATGGAGGATCTCCTCGTCGCCATCGGCCTCAACGACAGCATCAGAAGGCGGATGGTCCCCAAGATGCACTACTTTGAGGCGCCCATGGTGCCCACGAGATGCATCAGCGGCGTGGGCAACAGGACGCCGCGGCAGCTGGTGTTCTCGCAGGGAGACTATGACGAACCTGTACGGTGATGGGGATGAGGTTATCAATTCAATAACCATATCGGTGTTTGCGGAGAAGATGCGTCAGGAACAACGGCAGAAGAAGCAGTTCAAGGCCGTCAAGGTGCACAAGGCTCACCACACTGAACTTGTTACAGCAGAATGGGCGCTAAAGAAGCTCCTTCAAGAAATTCTTGAAGCGAATCGGATTTCTTAGAAGACTTTGGCGCGCCGGCCTAATTTGATTTTAGCAACCATAAACTGTAATTTTTCTTCCGCTCTTGTACTGTCAAGATGAGTGCATCCTACCAGATAAGTTACTGTCACTCGACTGAACCGCAAGCATAAAACTGAACTGCTTCCACTCATGTCTGAACAACGATGATGACGTGGCAATTTCCTCCACCAAATGCTGGCTAACGTGCCAATGCAGCCACCTTTGCTCCGTCGATGTCTGAACTGTGACCCCTCTGCTTGTTTGTCTGTTTCCCAGTGAGTGAACTACTTATTGCTCCGACAATGGAACTACTCCACCTCTGTCCCACGCATGCCTGAAGCATCAATCTAGCAAACCTTCATGCATTATATTTAACTAGCCTATCAACCCGTGCAACTGCACAGGGCTAGAAATTTGATTATGTGTCAAGAGTTCTAATTGCACATCATGCTTGTTACAATTTACAAATAGAGACTGATGAGAGATTTGTTTTGACTCCTTGCTGCTTACGGATATAGAGACTATAGAGACTCAATTTAGACTTCACAATTATTGTTAATGAAACCATAAGGTAAAGTGATAGCAAACATAAATCAAGCATTATTTTTTGTTAAACCTAAAAATCGACATTCTAATCTTTTTATGATAAATTTAATCTAAACCAATAAAGAACCAGTTGCGAGAATTTTACCCTGCCAAATGTTACCCACATGTATATTAACCAATGATTTAAATTCCACCTCTAATCACAGCTGCTAGATCCAAAAAATGGGCCCACCGAGTCACCAGATTGTCATCTGAATGTCACCGATGACGCGATTTGCACATGTTTCAGACCCCTTCCCTGGCGCTAATCCCAGTCAGGAAAAACTCTACCAGCTCCTACACCCACCGCCGTGATTAGGCCGGATCTCCTTCCCGGATTGACGCTTTTTGATTTCCTTCCCAAATTTACGGCAATATTCTTCCCTTCCGTTCCTAGGTGAGCCTTTCCTTCCTAGCTCGCTCGACGGCGGCTTTCCTCCGGCTCCCCCATCTCCCTCGACCTCGTCGTTCGCCACGACAACCAGCTGGCTGGGGCCTCTTCGGCAACAGCGACGAGCCCGACCGACAGAGCGCTTGCCCTCAATCGCCTCACCGGCGACGGCCCCTACGCATCCTTCCCCGAGCAGCAGCAGCATGTTGTCAGCACGTTGACCGCCCAGCCCCCACGCGGAGCGGGCACGCGCAAGCACCCCTCTTACACTTTCGTCCTCGCTACGAACCGGAGGTGCTACGTTTGGAACGAACAAGGATTATATGCTGACCCTCACCCACCTAAACAAGCCATGTGAGACTATTCTCACAATCACACCACTGCTGGGCCTTTTGGGCCGAAACCACAACCACTAGGCTACAAACGGGCTGGGGTGTTACATTCACCCTCCCTTAAGGGCTGACGCCCTGGCAGCACACCGCATACACGGCAAGCGGATACCCATGATCTTCCCTCGGTGCACGGCCATGACTTGTCCCCTTCACGGGCACGACACGCATGCACACGTACAGAGAGAGTCGACTCTGATACCAAATGTATCACCCTACGTCTAAAATCCGCTTACCGCCCAGCCCCCACACGGGACGAGCACGATGCATGCTTCACGAAAAATTGGATCATCAAAAGCACATATTCTAGTAGTAATGTGTATATCGACTCTAGAACTTTAGGTTATTTATCTTAATTTCCGAGGTTCTATGGCTTTCCAAGTTTATCTCTTTACTGTTGTAGAAGACACATCATATGATGCTTCCGCCTTTGTTAAATAGTTGTACATGTTTTCTTTTCATGTACTGTTCGTAAATAGATGTTGTAGTGTAGTGTGGTAACACTCCGGAATCATGTCGTCATTCTGGGGTGTTACAGTCAGTAGCAGTGGCGGAGCCAGCTCCAGACACAAGGAGGGGCCGAACAGTACAATGGACGTGAATTAATGCGAAGCAACTTGCGGCAGCTGGTGAGAATTGAGAAGTACGACTGCGGAGCTTTGCTACATCAAGAAGTAGAGGCAGAAATGCTGCAGCTGTGGTATGCGTAAGGTCTAGCAGGCTTGATTAGCTTTAGACCAAAACGAATTAGCTTAAGAATTTGTTTTGCGGCAAGGGGGGGGGGGGGGGGGAGCCCAGGTTGGCCGATACCTGGCTCCGCCCCTGGTCAGTAGTGTGGTAACTCTCGAGAATCAGAATCAGAAAGAGCGTGTCCAACATCTCGGGGTTCAAAGGAGGCAACAAGTGCAGAATTTGTAAAGCATGAGAGATGAGCAGACCTTGACCTTGTTGTCCTTTCATTTAGATTACTGATCATTTGTTGGGGAGGATGACGACGTTGAATGTGTCAAGGAGCCTCTATTTCAGAGTGTACCTACACCTCGACAACAGTTGGGGTTGGCTCGACAGCAACTGAAGAGGTTGTAGAAGTTACGGGACCCTCTGCTTGAACAGTGGAAGCAGGGACCGGCTCGGGAGCAGGTGAAGTAGTAGGAAATAGTGGTTCATCCTCATCTTCATCTGGCCGGTAAGTCACACTCTACAAAGATGCTCTCCTCCAATTCTCTGTCACCTGCACACTCAACAAAACTACTTGCACAAGGAATTGATTCATCAAAGGTTACATCGCAAGATTCCACGATGGTGTTAGTATCCAAGTTCAAAACTCTATAAGCATGACCATGTGGGGGTGTAACCAAGAAAGATGCCATCCGATGATCTTGAGTCAAACTTATCCAAGTTACCACGCTTGAGAATAAACCACTTGCCGCAAATGAGAAACATTTGGTTTTCTTCCAAAGCGTAGCTGATAGGAAGTCACATTAATAATTGAGCGCAAGAAAACCCGATTGAAAACATAGCAAGCGGTGCTAATGGCTTCAGCCCAAAACCGCCTCGGAGTCCTATGCTCATCAAGCATAGTTCGGGCCATATCAACTATGGTTCTGTTCTTTCTTTCAACCATGCCATTTTGCTGAGGACCGCAAGGTGCAGAAAATGGTGCTCAAGACCATTGCTCAAGACAGAAAGCATCGAACGAGGAGTTTTTGAACTCAAGTGCCACACAACAAGTCAAAGCTCATGTGACCTAGTCTCCTATGCCATGTCCAAAGCTCAGAAGAAGGTTGAGCAAACAAACACTTGTGGGAGCCATGAGAAGTAGAAAAATAAGCTCAAAAAACTCTGTCAACTCGAGTAATATTATAAACCAAAGAGCCAGAAGGATCAAGAACTCGAGAAGCATTCCTCTTAAAGTGCACTTTATTTCCATCATCAAGCAATTGCGAAACAGAAAGCAGATTGTACTTGAGATGCTCTACTAGGGCCACTTCCTTGAGAACGAAGGAGTCATTTAACTTGACTCCAATTGCCTTTGCCTTTCCTCTCTTGTTGTCCCCAAAAGTCAATAGTCAATCTGCTTCACGGGGGTGAGGCCGGAGAACCATATACTATCACCGGTCATATGACGCGAACAACCGGAGTCCATCAACCACTTGTCCTCCAGGTCTCCACCAGTCACCTACATAGAATGAGAAGAAAAGATCGAGGGCTCAATGTTGGGTTTAGAAAGTAAAATCTTGGGAATCTAGCACCTCACCACACGACCTCTAGAAGTCACAACAGTTCTCTGCACTTGATCATTTGAATGCACGGGGATAGAAGCCATATGAGGGATGACCATATCCACGCTGGGGATGAACACCACGATAAAGAAAACATGGGCCATCAAAGCGTTGTGACACAAATTCTCTGTTTTGTGAACCAAAGTCATATGAACGATGGGTAGTAGGTGTCGGTGGGTTTAAGTTTTTCATTCTTATCTTGGAGGTTGGAGCTTGGCACAAACTTACCCACATTTTCACTCTCCTTTTCACACCTCTAGAAAACCAATCCCAAACTGTATCCTTGGGTAGAACCTTCCTTAACCCTCAACAAGTCACTCTCAATTTTCTTTTCACTTACCTTGGTTCTTGTGAGACGGGTTGTGAGGTACTCAACTTCTTGGGTTAGCTTTAGGTTCTCATCTTGGGTAGAGACAAGTTTACTTTTGAAAGAAGCACACATAATGCATGGTGGAGGTGTGGCACAAGAACCAATTTGTAATTTAGCCTCTAGCTCTTTGACCTTGTGTAAGCTTCATGACCATTGGAGTACGGAACCCCAAAGGTATGAATATTTTGGTGATTGGGTGACCATATTGATGTGACTAACATTTCCATGTTGGATATTCAAATGGTCATGTCAATGAAGCGTCGTCTCACATACTATATCTTTATCGACGACTTGGTGATTGGTTGCCTCGACAATTCGGATCGAGAACTTGATGGAGTCAAGGTTGAAGATGGATCAAGGCTAAGGACATGATAGACCAAGCAAGTGTGGCTTGGTATAGATGTTAGTTTGAGTCCATAGGAAAAACCGGACTATCAAGAGGGATCGAATTGGTTCTCTTAGAGCACACTAGGTTAGAGATCAAATGGATGCATTGTGAGTCTCTTGAGGGCTAGGGTGGCTGAAGAGAAGAAGAGGAACCAAGAATGGAGAGGTTGGAAGCAAGGATCAAGAGTGGACCAAGTTTTCAGCTTAGGCAGTAGAGACTGGACAGTACGGTCCTAGGGACCGTATGGTACGGTCTTCTTTGAAGATCCTGGCAGAGAAGTGAAGTCTTGAGATGCTGAGAAAATGAAGACCGGACAATTGACCGGACAGTACGGTCAAGGGACCGTATGGTACGGTCATCAGAGGATTTTCAGACAGAGAAGCTGAAGTTTCTCGAAGTGAAGAAAATAAAGACCGGACAATTGACCGGATGGTACGGTCCTAGGGACCGGACAGTACGGTCTTCATTGGAGATGATCGGACAGAGAAGAAGGAAATGGAGATGCGCCTGGAAATAGAGACCGGACAGTACGGTCTAGAGGAGATCGGACAGTACGGTCCTTTGTACGGTCTCCTAGTTTCGCAGGGCACTTTTGGGCAACGGCTAGTTTTGGGTTGGTAGCCTATAAATAGTTGGTTGCCCGCCCCTTGAGGGGTCTCTTGGCCATTGTTGGAGTGCAGAAAACTCAGAGGAAGCCAAAAGCAAGGGAGAGAAGCACTTGTGAAGGATTTGGAGTGATCCTAGTGCTTGAGAGAGTAGCAATTGCATCCACTTGATCTCTAGGCTAGTGTGAGCTTGAGAGAGTCACTTCGGTTTGTTACTCTTGGTCTATGGCAAGGCCTAGACCGATTAGGCGTTGGTGTTGAGCTGTCCAAGGAGAGTGTGGAAGCCAACACAAGTTTGTACTTGGAGCTTTCCATGCGAAAAAAGCATCACTAGTGGAGCGCCCTTTGGCACGCATCGAGTGCGGAGCCTTACCTCCGGAGGAGTACCCGGGATCGAGCCCGGCGGGACGTGCCCGCGACTTCACTCGGTGGGTGAAGTGTGCTCTAGGAGGGATCGCCATCGAGCGGAGGGACGGGGTCGAGACTCCGGCGGGAGTGACCCAACGTGGAGTAGGGGAAGGCGCCATCCTTCCGAGACCACGGGAAAAATCATGAGCATTCCTATCTCTATCTCCTTTACTTACTAGCATTTACGTTTTCGCATTTACTTATGTGCTAGTAGTATTGCATGATAGGTTGTCTCTTTACTACTTGGTAGAATTGCTTGTTAGGGTGTTGCTTGTTGCATAGACTAGGTTGTGTGCGCGCATCGCTAGCTTCTTGTTGTCACCATATCTAGTCTTGCTAGCTTCACGCCTTAAGTACGTTTGGGAGAAATTGTTGGGACACAGATTCACCCCCCCTCTCGGTGCCCTTGATCCTTTCAAGTGGTATCAGAGCCTCGTTGCTCAAATAGGGCTTAACCGCCTTGAGTAAGGATGCCGGGAGGAAGTGGACCGCCCCCGTTCGATGGGACCGACTATGCCTATTAGAAAGCTCGCATGCAAGCTTACCTCGAGGCTCTCGATCCCGTCGCGTGGGAGGTGACAAGTTCCGGTGTCTCTCTAAGAACTCCCATTGGTACTCTTGATGTGAATATTGCAAAGGCAGATGCTAAAGCTAAAAATGCCTTGTTTGAAGCTATCACTAAGGAGGTCTTTGCTCGAGTCAAGTCCGTGGGTATCGCTCATGAAGTTTGGACTCAAATCCAACAAGTTCATGAGGGTTCCTCGAATGTGAAAGAGGAAAGATACTACGTCCTTAAGGACAAATATGATGCCTTTACCATGTCTTCAAATGAACTAATCAATGATACTTACTCTCGCTTGAATGTGCTTGTAGAGGACATCAACTCTCTCGGTGTGAAGGACAAGATTGATGATGGTGACCTTGTGCGGAAGATCATGAGGATTCTCCCAAGGGAGAAGTATGGTGCACTCATCACATGTCTCTTCAACACCGACATGCGAGACCTCACCACTAACAAGCTACTTGGGAATATCACCGCCTTCGAGAGCTACAACCTTGACAAGAAGCTTGATGAGAAGCCCTCCAAGAATCTTGCTTTTGCATCCGAGGGGTCAAGCAAGAAGAAGATGAAGAAGGTGGTGACTCAAGATTCAAGTGATGAAGAGCTTGAATAAGATGATGAAGACTTGTTGCAACTTCATCCAAATGACCTAGCACTCCTCATGAAGAGAAGCAACTTCTTCAAGAGAAGGTTCATCAACAAGAAGGATGCCGAGTGCTACAATTGTGGGGAGAAAGGTCACTTTGCCAAGGAATGCCCAAAGCCAATCAAGAAGAGCAAGAAGAAGACTCAAGAGTCAAGCGATGATGAAGAAGAAGACCCTAGAAGCAAGTACAAGGCAAGGAAGAGGTTTGTCAAGAAGGAAAGCTCTAGAGGCAAAGACAAGAGAAGATCATCTCGCAAGGGTCTCTATGTTGGAGAGTGGGTCACGGACGATGATAGTGATGAAGAAGAAAGTGATGACTCATCCTCCAAGGGCAAGAAGATGGCCGGCATTGCTCTCACAAACATGTCCGAGACTCTACCTCCACCTCCTACTTGCTTGATGGCCAAAGATGATGATAGTAGTGATGATGAGAAGAGTGAGTCCGAGGAAGAGTTTCGTGAGGAGGATAAGCCCACATATGAGGAACTCTTGGATAGTATTCTCCTAACCGGCAAGATGCTCAAGAAAAAGGACAAGACCATTGCTCGGTTGGAGAAGGAACATGAAGTGGCCGCTTTCCGAGTTCGTCAACTTGAAGATGAACTTAGGGGCTTATCCATCTCTCACAAGGCTCTAGATGTGGACTATGACAAGCTGGAAGAGGACCACATGAAGCTCAAGGAGAAGTCCAAGTTACTAGAGGATGAGCTCAAGCACCTTTCTACTTCTCTCATCACCTTGGATGAGAACTATGACAAGCTCAAGGTTGATCACAAGAGGCTCAACGACAAGTTCAAGGTTCTTGAGGAAGAACATCAATCCATCCTCGAAAAGAGTAACACTTCTTCTAGCTCATCTATTTCTGATTCTTCATATATTACTTGTGATGGACTAACTCCCTCTCTTGAGAGCATCTCTCTTGATGAAAACATATTGAAGGAATATCATCAACTCAAGGAGGAGAGAGCTTCGATGATGGACGGCTTTGAAAGGCTCACAAGGGGAAGGACCATTCATAAGGAGATACTTGGTCGCAACCTTGTGAATAACCCCGGGCACAAGGGACTCGGCTCCTACCCCGCCGCCATCAACCTCATCGGCAAGGACGATGACATTCCACCTTGGGTAGTCTCCCTCACGGCGGACGACTACTATTGTGAGAAGTGTTGCCGTGACGGGCACACTAGCAAGAATTGTCCCAAGGTGAGAAGTTCCAAAGTTTTGCCTAACGCTAACTTGTTCCATGAGAATACACACTACAAGCTCTTTAGGGACAAGAAAGGAAGGGTGAAGGCAAAGGCTCTTGGATCACCCGACAAGAGGAGGATGATGAGGAAGATTTGGGTGACCAAATGCATAGTTGACCTTGAGAGGCCAACCAAGTGCGAGTGGGCTCCCAAGAACAAGACCTAGAAGGGTGATGGTGGTGGACCGTGTGCCATGATGATGATCCATGAACGTCCACCCCAAGCTTTGAGTGCTTCATCGACAAATCTACTCTTCAAGGAGGTAACTTGTATCATAGTAGTTTTCTTTCTTGCATTGCTTGCATGGTAGCTAGGTGCTTCTTTGTGAACTAGTATGTTTGCATTCATGCATATGAAAATAACTAAAAGAAAAAAACAAAAAATTAGTTCGTGGTCTAACTTTCTCAAGGTAGCTATGAGCATGGGGGATGCTTGAGTTGGTGGACCGACGGGCTCAAGGCAAGGTTTGGCTCATAGTGAGTAACCTTGAGAGAGGCTCAAACTTGACCTTGAGTAGGTTTCCTTTATGCGTTGTCTTAACTTTGCTTGCATATCACATGGCATGTTTAAATTCTCCTTGCATTTGTTTGATATGCTTGTCTCATGCATTACATATAGGAAATCACAAAGGAGTGGTCACACTATGAGGAAGTGCTTCATTCACAATATGATCTCACATCTCATAAAAGTGTGACGAAAGAAAAGAAATGCGCTTCATGCCCATTGAGTCTTGCTAAATGATCCTCAAGGTTAAAACTACTTGCACGGATCATAGGCAAAGGGCTCATACATACCCCTCCTTTGGTTTTATCTCTTTTGGTTCTTATTGGATGCTTCTTATTTGCCGATTGAAAAATTACTATAAGCCTATGTGCAACCTATATTGGTATATTTTCAAAGGAGTGTTTGAGAGTTCCCCTTCTAGTCCATGTTTGGTGTTTATTTGGTTTTTGTGTGAGAAACTTGGACTTAGAAGGAAATTCCTTGAAAATCAGCTTTTCTGGACTAGACCGTACAATACGGTCATAGGGACCGTACAATACGGTGTGCTTTTGCACGAGATCCTTCAAAACCTGAGGCAGAATGGAGACCGGACAATACGGTCCTGAAGACCGTACAATACGGTCTCTATATTAACTGTCAGGGTTAGGAAGGAGACCGTACAGTACGATCTCTAGGACCGTACCATACGGTCTGGTTAAGTTCATCGCGAGATCTTTTCCAATCTGTGCTGTTGATTCGTTTCTTGATTGATCTCGACCGTCAGTTCGAATTTATCCTAACCTAACGGGTCGATAGATGTGTTACTGTGCTTCTTCCCCAAATCACCGCCGAGCTCGTGCCTTCACCGCCCTTTTCCCGCGCGCCACCGCCGTACCTCGCCGCCGCACAGCTCGCCGTCGAGCGCCTCGCCGACGTGCTCAAGCACCACCGCGCCGCGCGCCGCCGCCTGCTCCACCGTGTTGTCGCCCCCTCGCATAAACCCTAGCGCCAAGCCGCCGCGCCGCGCCATCACCGAGCCGCCGCCGCTTCAACTCGCCTGCGCGCTGTCGCCAGAGACGAGGACGTCGACCTCGCCGTCGACAAGCACCACGAAGAGGAGCTCCACCACCCGGGCAAGTCACCGAGCTGTTGCTCATCCCCCTCACGCGCGTGGTCTCCTTCTTCTCCAGCTCGCCTCACCGGACCTGCACCACCACTCCAACAATCGTCGTCGCTCCGGTGAGCTTCTGGGGTTCTTGAAATGCACAGTAGCCATACTCGATTCCGTATTTCCATCTAGGGTTTGAGCCGATCGTCTCCTTCTTCGTTTAAAATCCCTAGAAAATCAAACCAAATTCAATCCTTTATTGCGATTTGCTATGTACTGGTTCAATTGCTTCGCAATCTAGGTCTTTTGCCTACCATTATCATAGTGTTCAAGTATTGCACTTCTTTTATCTATGACATGTTGGTAGTTGGTCACTTTGTGTCGATTTCCGATTCCATACTATATACACTAGCTCGACACGTAGTACATTTTCTCGATTAGTGGTACATTGAGTCTATTGCATATGATCTATGTACACTAGTTGATCTCCACCCAAAATCGACAATGCCGTAGTTCCCATTGCATATTTGTCGGCATTGTGTCCTCCACCTCTGCGCTAGGACTTCATCTAGATTTACGCGCTTACCTACGATTCTTGCTTGTAGATTATAGTAGGTTATTCTATACTCATATACCCTGTCTATTTCTACCGTGCAGTGGCAGTTGTCAGCGGACAGTGGGACAGTTGACAGCAGAGCAGAGACAGTGGACGGATTGAGGGCCAAGCCCTTAGTCCTATCTTTGGCAGTCAGCCGTCAGTGGACAGGTTGGTGAGCCAAGCTCACTCGCTCTATCTTGTCTGCAGCCCAGTCAGCAGAGATGGCAGGAGGTACTGGCAGAGGCAGAGGCAGGGGCAGAGGTGACAGAGACAAGGGCAAGGCCAAGGCTCCAGATCCACAGCCCAAGAAGAAGAAGCAGAGGACAGGTGACCCAGAGTGGGACCAGGCTCTCAGGGCAGCTTCAGTTGACCTTCCTGCTGGTAGAGACACAGGCTTCAGGATCAGAGACACACCTGCAGGAGGACAGGGGGAGACTGTGAGGAGGTCTTCCCGACCCAGAGCTACAGTGCAGCGGACTCCGTCCACCCGCGAGGTTGGTACGTCGAGGACCGCGCAGGAGCAGCAGGTGCAGCCAGAGTCAGAGGAGGAGGAGAGCTCTTCCAGCTCCGGTGACGGATCTCCTGAGGTCACCAAGGCTGACAGGCAGAGGATGGCAGTGAAGTTCTGTGCTCTCGATAGGAGTGCCACTCTCAGGGATGTTCTTGCTGAGAACGCTCAGGCTGCCAGGCCCCGTCCTCAAGAAGTTCAGGAGAGTCACAGAGGAGTCTTGGGTACCTGCTAGGAGAGACCCACAGGCAGGAGGTCGCTTCTGGACCTTACTTCAGCAGAGGATAGCAGCATGACTGAGGAGCAGACTGCGGACTGGTGGAGCTGATAAGCTCTTTGTCACTCACCAGCACTGCAGCATAGAGGCTGCTACCAGAGGTGCCGGGACAGACATCACACAGCACTTGTCTTATATCCCGGGCCTTCAGGAGATCATCACTACACCGATGCGATGGGATTATGATATTGTGATGGATTTCTATGCTTCTCTTTGGATACCACCAGATCGTTCTGCTATTTGGTTTATGCTCAGAGGTCAGCCCCACAGAGTGACGAGGGAGAACCTCGTAGAGGCCTTTGAGACCATCCAGCACGAGACAGAGTGTTTCCGCTTGCTCACCCAGGGATGGAGCCTCCCCGCAGACCTCTTGGGGACACTTACCGACTGATGACGATATGAGCATTGCCTTCCCTCCACCTCACCCGGAGAACTACAGCCGAGCTCACACCAGACTCACACATGAGGGCAGAGTTCTCAGGAGCATACTGTGCCGGACGATAGTTCCCAGGAGTGGATACAGGGACCAGTTCTCTATCCTTGCACAGTGGGTTGTTATGATGATGCTGAGACACAGGGGTTTTGACTTGGTAGATCTGATTCTGTGTCAGATGGAGGATGTCATTGCTGAGAGTATTGCTGCCAGACACTTAGCCTTCGGACCGCTGATCTCTATATTCTGAGGAGGCTACAGTTGTTGTCTCAGGAGGACTGTGATGAGCTGCCCAAGGTGACCACAGCGTACACACCCCTACCTCCCGCCCGACAGACAGGTTGCTGCCTGGGAGTCAGCTTCACAAAGTTCTTCACAGGGGCTAGGTGACACGGCTACCGAGACAGAGCATCATATACAGACAGGTAGCCCGTTGGAGTCCATTCCTGAGGACGTGACTCCAGACTCTAGAGCAGGACCTTCAGCGTCTGCTACAAGCTCCAGCACAGACAGATTCACTACTATGAGCAGAGCTTGCAGCTATTCGTAGAGAGCTCCAGAGTCAGAGAGAGGACAGAGAGAGGATCGACAGATGTTGGACAGTGTCATACTCACTCAGAGGGAGATGGCTACTGGCTTGTCCTCGATGTTCACAGGATTTAAGATGATTGCTCAGACTCTACGTCTCTTTGGACAGGCATACCAGGACTCCCGTCGTTCCCTCCTCTCACCTTCCCAGGTGTGCTGCCCACCAGATACAGTTCAGTTTCACAGCACAGCAAGCGTTTTGCTCAGACACAGATGGGACAGTCATCCAGCCAGGGACACTACTTCAGCACCTTACTCACG